>CM021103.1:679048031-679474993 GCA_007115665.2 Sequoiadendron giganteum | reverse complement strand
CTCCATCAACTCCACATAGCAAGTGTGAAACAAGCTGCAACAGCGTGGGCTTGAAGTCTTGCAAGACCTCCCTTCATCACAGTCGAGGGTGTGGTGACCTTGCCAAGTCCGCATTCTCCTCCATTGGCTAGTGAGCTTTTGGGTGGAGGTGGTAACGTTTCGCTCCTCTCCTTTGTGATTTGGTTGAGTAGCACTTTACTATTTTCTAGTGTTTATTGCAACTTATACTTTCTTTACTTCTTTATCGCATATTTCTATCTCGTTGATTTATGACTGTCCGTGGAGGTGGAAACACCAAAACGGGGGTCTGATTGAGGCAGACCCCTATACAACCCCAACATTTTCCCCTCTTTCTTGTGTGTAGGTGAATGCACATTGGGAGCTAGTTGCCGAATAGGTGCATTGGTGAGATCATCTTCGTCACTCTAGCCTTTATCTATTTACTTTATCGTCTTCGTTTGTACTTCTTGTACTTTATTGTTTTGTTTTGTTCATTTAAGAATAACTAGCTAGGATGTCAATTTTTTTTTTGGTAGTCTATATTGTACTTTCTATTTTTTGGTCGCACGGACGCCATCGCGTTGCACTATTGTCCCATAATTGTGTTGCTGTCCTCAGATAGAGAGTTGTCTTAGGTGTAGTATCGACTCCGAAAACCAACTCGCCTAGCCTAAACTTGGATTTCGGGTCTAAAGAGTGATAGAAGTACCTTATAGTCCTAATCATTCTTGACCTCTATATGAAACACCCTTTTAGAGTGAGGTAAGTTAGGGCAGCCCTCCACTCTCGGCTCTCCGTGACCTGGAGCCTTGGCGTGGTTCTCTTACACTTCTATACACATAAAAAGAAACAAAATTGCAAAAAGGTGAGGCCTACAACACTTACAACTTCTCAAGGGTGGCCTTCAAAGGCATCCATTCCTCTTTAGAGAGTTGAGCCTTCTCCTTTAGAGCATCAAAAACTGTCTAAATCTATTATCTCCTAGAAGGAGACGTTGTTTAGGCTTTGCACAACCGTCTTCACTTGGAGCTCGAGTTGCACAATGGTTAGTAGAATAGTCTCCACTTCGGAGATGCTCAATGCCTGGCTGAAGTCCGCAAATACTGTTTGGTCATTTTTCTTTGTGACCAACAACCCCTTGATTTCATCTCTTGAGAGGACTATGTTATCATGGAGGAATGGTGAGGGAAGTCCTAATCAGACCAAATTTTTAATGTGTCCCTTCCTTTTTTGAAGCACTTGTTCCAAGACCTCTAGATATACCTTATATTTGGCGGCTACCTTATTATAGCTCAAGAATTTTTTGACCTTGCCAGCCGCCTTCCTTCGTTTACTCACTCCCACTACCTAGAGCATTTCATCAATCATGCTACATAGCTTCTGCACTAGAAGCAGTGAATCTTTGACCTTTGGGGAGATGAATGTAAGGGGCTATTCCACCGATGTGTTGACTTGAGCACTTAATCGCTATGAGTCAATGATGAAATTGAGTGCTAGCTTCAAGTGAAAAACCACATTTATGATCCACTCCCAATAAGATACATACAATTATTGGACCATTGGGAGGACGCTTGTCGTCTAAGGGCATTCAACAAGTTCTTGCTTCAATTGTTCGATTTCTTGGTCCTTGACTTGGGATTCTCACTACATTTTTTGTTGTGTCCGCTATTGCACACTCAATGAATTTGAAGGATTTTATAGGCCTGCACTAGCTCCATTTCGTTCTATTGCAACCAAATTTCTCCTACTTCCTTTTTCTTATTTAGGTCCTCTAACTCAACCTTCAATTCAACTCCCTATATTTGTAGTTGGGTTCTCTAATTAACTACTAATTGGAGGCTCTCTGGAGTGATACGACTCTACAAATAGGCTCTCATTCTCATGAGGTCAACATCTCTCTCTCTAGCTTCCACTTTGTAATGGTCAATGGTAGCCTTCATTTTTGTAATTTCTTGGTCCTTCTCCAGTCGACGGTTGAACTTAATGTTTTTTGTCATAACGACTTTCTCTGTTTCCTCCATGAGTTCAACCTTGTCTATTGGCCTCGCCTGGCTGAGGTTTAGGTAAATTGTGCGAATTGAGTAATCCATGGGCATCATTTTCCCTTGGAGCTTGGTCACCTAGGGTGTCTTATGTGTAATCTTCAAAGCCTGCTATTTCTGATTGATCATGGTTTCCATATGCAATACTATCAAAGCCATGGTCACTGTTGTCCTTTTCTCTACTCGAGCTTCTTGGTTTTTCCTTATAGTCTCCCATTGTTGATGGAACTACTCCTAAAATTGATTAAACTCCCCTACGAAGGGGAATCCTAATGGTAGTCTGAAAGGAATAGCCACTTGCTACTGTGAATCAATGAATGTTGTTCATTTGGGAATGAGATGATGAGCATGTGATATGAAAGGTGAGAAGGATGGAAGCATGAAGAGAGGGGTGGGTGGAGATTGCGTCGTGATGGATACTTGCATGGTGGATGAAGGTAGAGGGGTGGAAAGTAGAACAATCATGGTGGATGTGAAGGTGGTAACCACAGAGGAAATAATAGGAGGCATTGAAGGGACATAGAAAGAAGATGTAAGGGAAAGAGGAGGGTGAGAGATGTGTACCTCATGTCTAGTGGTTGGCGGTGCTTGGATTTCAATGAGAGGCAATTGCGTCGAAACTATGAGTGGAGGTATCTAAACGTGAGGTTTCAAAGCCGTCACAAATTGAATTGCCTCTCCTACTCCTGAATGCCTTGGGGATCCTTCATCAGCTCCTAGGCTTGACTTAATGTAGGGGTTCCTATGTGTTATTTCAGGTAGCCTCCACATAAATTGTCCCTATGCACCCAATTCATCACTTTCATAACCCATTTTATCAACAATGACTACCCTTGAAGCATATTTTTGTTTTAGGGATTCATCCATACCACATGGTAGCTCAAAACTAGTTGGTGGTTTGTTGCCAGTCTCTTTTTCCATTTCACCTTTTCCTCCTGTTTGAATTATTTTTCTCTTCTTCAGTTGGGTGATTCCAACCTCCTGTTGCTCCTGAGTAACCTGTTGTTGTTGTGGAAGGGGTGACATTTATGACCTTTAAATCTCATAGCTCTCCTCCTCTTTGTTGGAGGGGGTTCTTTCTTCTTCTTCGAGTGAATCCTCTTCTTTGGCTTTGGTGTCTTTGAGGTAATATTCATTCCATATCGCCTCAAATTGCTCGTCGATGGAAACCATGTCAACACCAACCTTTGTCTCACTAATTTCCTGCCTATACTTCCAAAAGGCCTCCATCTTTCTACTAGTCCAACCTTGGGCTTCAAGTTTTGTCATGATTTTTTTTGTCATTTTCTTTGCAAGGTCAAAAATTTGCATCAACTTATAGAAGGACTCCATGGGTGATGAGCTTCTTTGAAGAACATTGCTAAATCAATGAAATTTTACGGGTCTTTGGCTTGTGGTGACTTCTCTTTGAAATAAGGTTGACGCTCATGGGTAATAGGGAAACCAATCTTCAAAGCGGCTATGCAGCCATCTAAGTCATAGCTCCATGGATCATTTATTTGATCCAAGCCAAGTTCTTCCAATTGGAATGTAAGTAGATGCCCCTGTCCTCTTCTAGTAAATGTAATGCCTCCTCTTGAAAATGGGAAATCATACATTGCTCTTTTATTGCAGCCTGTCATATGCTGAATCCACTGCATTGAGTTGGCGAGCCAATTCCAGGGCTAAGACCTTGTCCATGAGTGTGCGCGAGAGCCAAAATAGTTTTTCCTTGAAGTCTTGGACCTTGATCAATGTGCAATCGATTTTGAAGAACCAATCACATTTATTCTTGTAGGTCTTAAGCCATCCCTACTAATCTTTTGTCATCTGATTGGTAACAGGCTCTAGGTTGAGGTCAATTGAGACTGAGTATATGAAATATTCTGAGAATTCGTGGTAGTCTGACCTAATCAATAGGATGTGGGTCCAAGGGGATATGGGGATTACCTTGTTGGGGAAGACATCCATCTCAGTGGAATTGATTGGAAAAAAGGGGGACATGAATTTAGTATTCTGAAAAAGAATTAAATGCAAGAGAAATGAGGAATACCTAAAAGTATTTTTCTAAGAAAAATGCATCAACTGGTTGTGGATGGAGTCAGTGATGGTTTTGGCGAAGTCCATTAAATCAGCTTTATCTCTAGGTACTGTCTTCAAGTGGAAAGTGACACCCACTTGGAAATCATAGACTTAGGCATCAAAATCCAACCCAAAACTGAAAGCAAACATGGAAAAGGTTTTTTTCATATCTTGTGCCCTATAGCTCGAGAGAACGATAGGAAAAGGTGGTATCTTCATGTTGCTAGAGTGGAGAGCTGATTTGAGGAACTCGATCTTTCACTCACGAGTCACCCATACTTTCTACAAATAATCTTCATCACAGAAGTCTGTAGTGTAATTATAGGGGATACAGAGCATCTCCCTAATCTTTGTTGCGCTAATCACCACACTTATTTGGTCACCCTTGATGATTCCTTCTTCCATGTCATATCTCTAGGCACAAAGAGCGATAAGCTCTAGGCATGGGTGCATGAGGGGCACCATAGACTATGCCAAGGTAGAGGTCCATTTTCTATAGTTGAAAGATTCAAAGTCTCAATTTCGAGCCTTCACAAGCATACATGCGTGGGTGACTTCTCTTATGTGTTTTAGATTGGAAAATAACTTAGGATCTAAAATCTCCTCTACACAATCATACACCATCACGCTTCCTCTGCATGACCCTTTATAAACAAAATTCACAAATGGTAGGGGGTATTCAGTGATACGTTCACAAAAGCGTATACCTTGATTCCTTAGAATTTAGGCAGGAGATCGCCATAAACTAGGGCTCCACAGGATTTTATTTTCTTTTAATTTCCGTGCTTGGATGAAGACCCAAAAGGCTCTACATCTTCTTCTTTAGAATATGCTTCCATGCTTCTCTGTTGTAGCTCACTTGGATTTGTCTGTGATCACGAACTCACTTCTTTGCTCAATTTTTTGCTGAAAGCTTCTCTGATTGAGCTTGTGTTCACAACAATTCAGGACATTAAAATGTTGTGTTTGAGGTCGAACAAGTATTCATTGATTACTACCTTTTCATGTAATCACTACATAGCCTTTTGAGATCTATTTATCATTAATGAAAAGGATGGTGCAAACGCTTAAGGAGACTCTCCCAAAAGATTTGGCAAGATTTTTATGGGAATTTGTGCAACAAGAGCGCCTTGAGCATTAAATGCAAGGAGAGTGAGGTAGATAACTATATTTTGTAGAGGTTTTCAAAACAAGGGGAGCCAAGGTATGGATACTTGGCAGTTACTAAAAGAGTGGCATCAAAATGTGTCAGTGATACTTTATTTAGCAAAATAGGAAACAACAACGGGAAAGGGAAACTATCTATGTACAAATGAAGTGGATAAATCAATTGAAGTGCTTCAAGTGGATTCTATTAACTGGAATCTCTAAGGCATTGCCTTCTTCATTGGCCAGTTTGAACACATTGCTTTGGTGATCGCTAATGATACGGAAAGGTCCTCTCCATAATGAATCAAATTTTGCATGTTGACTTGGCATCGTGGCCCTCTCCTCATACTTTAAAACCAAGTCTCTAGGCTTGAAGCTCAAGTTGGAAGATTTCTAGTCAAACCATCTTTTCACCACCTACTGGTGAACAACCATAATATCATTGGATTGCTCCATTTCTTCTTAGAGGGTAAGAAACTTTTCTAACCTAACTTCCATAGCTCCATTCTCTTAAATTTCAAGAGCTTTTAATACCTATAGGGCAGGGACTTCGATTGAAATAGGCATCACTGCTTCCTTCCCATAAACTAACTCATATGGGGATGTCTTCAAGATTTTCTTGGGAGTGACCTGATCAACCCATAAAGTTGTACATAAATGTTTGTGCCACTCGCTCTATTGATTTGAGCCCATTATTTTGATTAACTTCAGGAGGTTTTTATTTGTTGATTTTTCCAACCTGTTCCCTTGAGGGTAGTATATGGATGAATTTTTTAGGAAAATACCATTCCTAAGTGTAAAATCTAAGATCTTTGAACCAAGGAAGGCCCTCACATTATCAAATATGATTTTTTTGGGGGGGAAAACCTTACAACTAGTTGCTCTAGAAAGTTGTGGATTACCCTTTCAATTGCTTCTTTTAAAGGAACCTCTTTTGTTCATCTTGTAAAATAATTTGTAGCCGTAAGTATGCATTTATGCCCTATGTTGGACATAGGATTGACCACCCCAATGAAATCTAGTCCCCATTATGCAAAAGGATCATTAGTCATTATCAGGTTCAATGGCATAGCCGAGTTCTTTCACTTTCCTACGAAGAGTTGGTATTGTTGACACTTTTTAATTGCTTGAAAGCAATCAGAAAACAAGGTTTGCTAGTAATTTACTACTTGCATAATCTTAATGGTTGTTGTTTTTGCTAAGAAATGGCCACCCGACAGATTGAAATACATATCCCATAGGATCTTGCTAGCTTTATGTTCACTAACACACCTAAGGAGGATACCATTGAAATTCCTTTTGAATAGGACCCCCTGAATTAGTGTGTAACTTTCTCCTTGTAGCCTGTAAAACCTTCTCTTATGTCCAGGGAGACTGTTTAGATAGTGACCAGTCCCCATGAAGCGGATCCTGTCGGTAACCCAGGACTCATTGGTCTCATATTAATTTACCAAAATTGTCTCACGTGTATCATGTTCTTCTGCCTGGACATCTACACATCATGCTAGGTATTTACAAAGTCCCCTTCCTCAAACCACCTTGCTGAGTCTAACTTCGATATTATATTCAAGAATCTTAGTGATCCAATTGGCCCTTTTATCTATGTATAGGAGAAAATTTTCAACCCTCTTGCAAATTCCCCTTTTACACCCTCCACTTTAGAAAAATCAAATCCGACTAGGTAATTCCATGTCCTCATTTTGCACCCCATCCACTTGGTGCTTGTTTTTAGTGTCGGTGAGGGAATTTTTTTCAAGGACACGCATGTAGCACATGAATGTCTATGCAACACACTATCGTCCTGACAAGATTCTTGCCTCTGGAATCTGTATAGACATTACATTCTCCACTGGCGACGAAACGTAACGCCCTTGTGCCTTCCTACCGACCTTTGAGCAACTCTTTCCCTCCCATTTCACCTTCAAATGGCTATCCTTCTCATTCAATCCATCTTATTGACAGTTCTTGAGCTTCTCCACATCTCTTTAGTTATTCTTCACATTTCTACAATCTTGCTTCACAATTCTTTCTCCATATTCAAGCTACTTGTTGCACCATTGGCATCACACTCTAATACCACAACATTCCACACAATTTTACCACAAAAGCTACAACTTGGTGCCTAGTGAGGTTGCTTTTGACGTTGTTGTAGCTGCATTGACTCTACCATTGTTTTGGGCTTTCATTCCTCTCTCATTAGCCTTGAGTCCTTGGTCGAGGGTGGTAACACTTTTGTTTACTTTGTTGTTGGATTTGTGTAGCTTTGTGTCTCTTGTAGTATTTGGTTCCATTTCTATTCTAGCACTATTTTCTTTATCATATTTCTATCTATCTCTCTATTTGGCTGTCCATGAGGTGGAAAAACCAAAGGGAGGGTTTGATTGAGGAAAACCCCTATACAACCCCAATATTTTTCGTCTCTCAATTGTGTGTAGGTACGCGTTCGTGTGGAGCTTGCTGGTGAACTGGACTTCTCGTGAGTTAATCTTCATCACCTTCATCTTCATCATATTCTATATCATCTTTCTAGTATTTTTATTCATTTTTTTAGTTATCATCTTAGTTAGTACTTGAAACCTCAATCGCTAAGCCGTTAGTAGTTTTTGTAACTTTTACTATACTTTTTTACTCTTTGGTCGTACAAACACCAATGCCCCAGTGAGATGCCAAAGTGTCACACTATCGTCCCTAACCCACGATGTTTTCCTCTGGTAGAGAGTTGTTTGAGGTATAATTCGGGTTCTAGGAGTTTGCTCGTTTAGCCCCATTGAAACTCGAGTTAGTAGGGTGGCAGAAGCACTTAAGAGTTATCTTCATTCTCTATCCTTGACCTAAAAAATTTGTCCAATCTGAGGTAGACTAGGACAACCTTCTGCTCTCGGCTCTCCATGACCTAGAGCCTTGGTGTGGTTGGTACTCCTCCTCTACATTTTGGTGAACTTGACGTGAACCATTTTGGTTCTGTTTAACAGTGCTGAAAGACCCTTTCCTTGTATCTTAGGAGTGTTGCATGGGTGTGAGTGTTATGAGATGCTTAGCCTTGCAACCCAAGCTACGAGCCCTAGTGGCATAGCTGGAAGGTTCCATAAGCATCACATAATGAAACCTTAAGTGGGTCACTATCTAGTTGCAAAACCCTTGAGGGCTCTATGAAAATTTTGTCTAGTGTACGTAATGGTCTCCTTTTTATATCTACCCATCCATCTACACAACTTGCGAGTGGATCTCTTGCCATAAATTTCACCTTGTAGGACTTGCCGATGAATTATAATAGAGAACCATCTCCCTTGTACATCCCTGCATGAATCAATGGAAATATCATGATCCATGTCCTCGTTGATCCTACGTGTCGGGTGAATTTCATCACGAGGAGATTGTGTTGATTAATTTCTTACACAAAGATGGGTATGACGAATCTAGGAGCACTATTCATACACATGATGGGCTTTCCGTACCCCCCATCAGCTGCATCACCTTGTCAATCTTAGTTGGACCTAGATTCGTAAGTGCACTTTTTGACATTATCCTGGGGTTTGAGCTCTTCAAAGTGAAACTAGTTATCCCCTAGTTGGTCGCTATGAATGTAATTCCCTAGGCGGTTCATAATTTTCTAAAGTTTTCCCATGAGGGTATGGTGCATGTAGTCCATGACAAGGACTATAAGTCGTTGATTGTTTGTGGTGGCTACTCATTGGATCACTTTTGGCCAACGCCTGTTGGTTCGCTTCCTCCTAGGACAAACCTCTTGTATCAAACTTATGTAAATTACAAGAGTGGGGGCATAATGCCTAAGGTGAGATACCCTCCTTCTCCCTATGCCATTTCATATAGGGCTTGCCTCAAGGCGAAGCGTGAAAATTCCTTGGCTCGAAAAAGGAAAGAAGAGAATCATGCCCAGGGACCTTCTTCTTCCTCCCAACCTATTGTGGCGCCATTGTCATCTGCTCTTAGGCATTTGGTGGAGAACCTGATGGTACCTACTTGTCGAAAGCCCAAGTGCACAACATTCAAACTTCCCGTCTTACCCACGATGCCTCGACCCGTTCGATATGGTAAGGGGAAGGGTCTCCATGGGGAGTCCTCAATGTCTTAGCCTTCACAGTCTCCTACTGCTCCTGCCTCTGAGGAAATGAATGGGAAGAGGCTCGCCACTGAGGCATTAGAGCCGACTCCCCTCCTTGTTGTTCCTTCGTCCTCTCAACCTCTCCCTCCTATTCTCGTCTAGAAGTCTCTCCCTCGACAAAAAATAGTCGTGATGGATACTTCGATAGTCAAATAGAAGTCTTCCATTCCATCTCAGCTTCTGACCTCTAGCTCCTAGAGTCGCAGGAACTGCCTTGAGCATGAGTGCAAGTGTCGGAGAATGGATTTGGCCGCTGAGCAAGTTGTCTTACAGAGGAAGGAAGAGGAGCCAATAGTTTCTACTCCACCACCTTTTGTTGTGACCTCCTCTTTTGTCCTCTCTGCTTCAGTTCCTTTAGCTTTAGTCTTGCTTCTGGCTCCTGCCATGAGGATAAATCATCCTCACTCAAAGAGGGTGCAGGTGTTTATTTCTCCTTTAGTTGAGACACCCCTTTTGATGTCCCTCTTGGACATCTCACCATTCTCAAAACCTGTGGACATGTCAAACACCTCGGTGGTGTTCGCTATGGTTTTCTCCTTTTCCTGTGCGCCCTTTGCTTCATCCGTGGGGATCTCACATCCTCTGATGAAGTGAAAGATGGAGGATGACCCTACTAGTAATGGGGGTTGAAAGAAAGGCTCGCCTTCTTCAGAAGGTGGTTCGACATTGTCTTGTGTCATCATAGTGACGAAGGAAGCCCTGACATCCCTGAAGTTTATCACTATTCCTAAGTCATTCGATGAGCCTAGTGATGAATCTCGGGCGCCGCCTCCCTCACCTGTTGAGTTAACACATGGAACTCCTATGAAGTGCATGTTTAATTCTTTGGGCAAGGTCTCGACCCTATCAGTGGCCTTCACGAAATTACTGACATTCATCCCATAAGAACTAAGCGAAGAAGACTTTGAGGGGCCTTCTTCCTAGGCTCTTGTTGCAAGAAGGTTGGAGGGTTCCCCCCTTGATATTATGCCCTTGTAGGATCATCTACCCTCCCCATAAAATGATCTAGATTGGGATAACAACGAGCTCTTGGTTGATGAGGACTAGGGGGTGCCTCTTCTTTATCTGTAGAGTAGATTGTGTGTGTGTTTGTGTTCCCTTGTGCTTGAATTATGTGTTCTTGAATGACCCTTGTCACCCTTGTAGGTGCTTGGATACATGAGGGTTTATGTGTTGTAAAAATTCCTTTGTTGTGTATTGACTTTCGAAAATTGGGGACGATGCAAAGTGTTGGGGGAATTTAGGCTTCCCTTCCATGTTGACCCAATTTTTTATTTTTATTTTGTCTTCACATGTATTCTTCATATGGTCTAATATAGTAGGGGTTGATGACAATTCATTTATATATGTTATTATACTTATTTATCTATATTTATGAGTAGCTCTAACCCCGAAATATCAAACCGCCACTGTCCCTTTCTCGTAATGTTATTGTTTCTCCTTTCATTTTCGTTCACTTATCTTTCATGCTTGTCTCATGATGTTGTGGTGCTCATGTGATGTCCCTCATGTGGGCGACAAAATTACCACGTTTACATATCACTATGTTTCGTGGGCCACAACATCTTTTTTCATTCTTTCTTTTCTCTCCTTAGGATGTCACATGCCTTTATGTTTGGCATGCATCATCCTAAGGGGGGGCTATCATGCTGCTTCAATTTTTAGAAAATGCATTCGATGGCTAATGAATCTTTTCTTGAAAATCTATTTAATCTTTTTTTCAAGAATCACATTCCTCAACAAGGACCCCTAGTGGAATATTTTTCCTTCATCATGGGTTCATAAATAAATAATTTGAAAAACCTTCCTCCGAGGAGGGAGCACCTTCTCCCCCGGGTGAATTTTGAACTTACATTTGTGAGGGGACCTTCTTCCTTTCGAATTCCTTGATGAAGTGAACATCTTTCAAATGATTTGTTGATGTTGAATTGATTTGTGAAAAAAATATTTCTCTTTCAAATAGTGTGTCCCTTGAGCGGACCCCTTTGAAAGCTCTTCCTTCAATTTTTGACTGTCTGCTTGTTTTCCTATGTGGCTGCTATTTATTGTTGGAGTGAACAGACACTGACAGGGGGAGGTGAATCAGTGTTACTAATTTCTTTACCAAATTTAACTGAAACTGAAATAAATCAGATCTATGTTCTCATTTATCAATGATAGAATCATTCATGTATTGAATGCAATCACATAAACTGAATTGAGAATAGTGAAAAATATCATTTTAAAGCAATGAAGTATTGAACCAAAAGAATCACATACACTCAAATAGACACAAGATATGTCGAGTGGAAAACCCTCCTGGGGTAGAAAAACCACTCCTTAACTTGCTGCCTTTTTCAGGCTTTTCAGTTCAATAATTTATTTGACAAAGCCTCATAGGCTGATTTCTGAGCACCAACTCAAGGAGCACCAACCCCTTTTCTATTTTTCAATAGAACATACAATGATACAAAGGATCTCTCTATTTCTCTTATTTCTATCAAGTGCCTCTTGACAGACAATGCATAAAATTCTCAAGAGACAAGAATGACTCTTCAGAATTCCATTCATTATCAAATCTTGATACAACTTGAATAAAAATCTAGTTACAGTGTCAATACAACTTCTCATCAAATTGCATTACAGTGATATGATCTTTCTTTCTTTTTCTCTCTCTCGTTTTTAGTCTTTCATGATACAAAAATACAGAACATACAACACATTGTGTTTTTCAAATTTTCAGCATCAATGAAAATAAGAATCCTTACACCACACATGAAAGAACTACACTTTCATTTTAGGTTTTTTTGTAATGATAAAGCCCTAATCTCTCTGTTTTCCTCTTTTTACATATTACATCATTACAATCCAAGGAGAGTTAAAATAGTTGCTCATTTTTCACTTTCAAGGAATTAATCAAAGATAATTATCATGTTACCATGCTACAGTCATGCAACAGTGACATATGTTACCATGATCATGAAGGAAGGATCAAACTGAATAAGGTCTCCTGACAGGAGTAATCAAGCATTGTGCAAATATAGAAGGCAGACTGAAACTTGTTCTCACAAGCAACCTACACAAATAGTGCTTTAACCAAATAGCATCAAGGCATGCATGTAATTTTCAAATAATGGCCACTGAAAAATTGCTGCAAAAAGCAGTAACTGAAAGAACAATGCTTCCATAACCGAAATCATGCATTTCAGATCTAATCATGAAAGGAATAGACATTTTCACTTTTCTTTTTGCATAGAAAACTTAACTCAAAATAACCTTGCATGGGAAGTAACGGATATGTTAAGAAAACTGAAAGAATACCTGAGATGACCATAAAATAATTTGCCATGAGCAATTTACTGGATTTGTAGAGTAGTTGTGCAACCCATGCCACATTTCTATTTTGAGCATTCACCTGATGCCAAGATCTTGACAAGAGAAACAACCATGGTGATGGTCTTTCAAGATTCCCCATTCCTTGTCCAAAAGTAGCAGAGAAACAGTTGAATACACAGTGAAACGACCGAGAGAGTGATTCCATGGTGGCGGCAAGAATAGGGTTCTAAACCCTTGAACAAGAGAAGCAAAGTTTTGACCTAAACTTCCAACCCAAGCAAACCGAAATCCTTTGCAAAGTATGATAGCATTTGGAGTCCGAAAGGACATAGATTAATAAATAAATAAAAAATAAAACTCTTTGAAATTTGCGGGAAGTTCAATGACTTGCATGCCGACAGTCATTATTTGACATCTATTGCCTTACCGCTCAACTGCAGTCTCCCTTTGGACTACTTGCTGTATAGTGGTAGCTCCTTGCTTACCGCTAATAGTTTCCACCGTGCTACCGTAGTTACACTTCTGACAACCTGTGGTGGAGTGGTAGCTGTCTCGCATGCTGCTAGCCATTTTCACCGCACTACCACGGTTTCCTTTCTAATAGTCCGTGGTGTAACGGTAGCTTTCTTTCTTTCCGCTAACGGTTTCCACCGCACTACCATAGTCACTGGCTTAACTACCAGTGGTAGCGCGGTAAGACCTTTGAAGTCCGCGATCTTACCAAAGCCAAACATGCCGACTAATATGATGCCATGCATTATTGCTACCAAAAGTCGATTGGCATTGACATTTTATGTTTCCAAGATAGTAAACGCCAAGTCACTCTACCCAAGGTTGATTTTCCTCATAAATATTCAATGCCTTTTAATGTCCAATGACCGATACTTTCCAAATCCTTGTGAAGTGAAATGAAGGCTAAAATCATGCTAAGTTCACATACCATAGACCATTATTAGTTGATTAAGGAAACCCGATAGGATTTTCTTAAAACTGAAAAGCAACCTGATCAATAGAATAAAGAACCTATAACCAGAGTACCTCAACCAAGATCTGCACATGGAGTCAAGATATCAGTGCCACCATATATAGTATCATCAACGAAGTAAATGTGCCAAACAGAGAAGCAGATCAACTGAGAAGGTAACCACCAAGATGCCAAAGGTAATACAAATTGTCATCAAGGATAAAATAGCACAAGAGGGATTCAACAAACTCCCCCTTTGTCCTTGATGGCAAAACTGAGCCACCAAGCCAAAATAGTGAACTATAACCAAATGCACATAATTCTCCCCCTTTTTGACACAAGGATAAAGGGAAGCTAAACTAGATAAACCAGAATTTTTAACAAACTGGAGAAGTAAATTTTGAGCAGCAAAGTATGAGCCGCAGGAAGAGCTAACCAACTCCCCCTATCATCAAGATAGGTTGTTTAAGATAACAGAGTTTGAGAGGCAACTCCAGATCTAGACCGAAGTCTTTCAAAAATATCTTTAGCCAATGATTTTGTAAAGATGTCAGCAACCTGTGCTTGTGTAGGAACATATTGCACAGATGCCTCGTTAGCTAGCACCTTTTCACGAAGAAAATGATACTTTATAGCTATATGTTTAGTTCGAGAGTGCATAACAGGATTTTTTGAGATATTGATTGCACTAGTATTATCACATAGAATGGTAATAGGTTTTGGAATTTCAATGCCCATATCAAATAATGTCCGTGACATCCAAATTACCTGAGTGCAGCAAGAAGTGGTAGCTATATATTCTAGTCCAGTAGTAGAGAGTGAAACAAATTCTTGATTTTTGTTGTGCCAAGCCACTAAACGATCACCAAGAAAGAAAGCAACACCACTGGTGCTTTTCTTGTCATCTAGACAACCTGCCCAATCAAAATCAGTATATGCCACTAAAGAGAAATCATTGCTTCTGGGATACTAGAGCCCATAATCAATTGTGCCTTGTACATATTTAAGAATCCTTCTCACAACATTGATGTGAGATTCCTTAGGAGATGCCTGAAATCGCACAACCATGCAAACAACTTGCATTATATCAGGTCTTGAGGCTATTAGATATAATAGGTTGCCTATCATTGACCTATAGTCAGTTGGGTTGACAACAAGAGAGTCATCAACCTTGCTAAGTTTACAACCTGTAGCCATTGGAGTGCTAACTAGATGACATTCATCTATTTGAAACTTTTTTAACATATCTTTTTCATATCTTGTTTGAGATAGAAAGATGCTAGATTCAAGTTGTGAAATCTGAAGACCTAAGAAGAATGACAGTTCTCCCAACATAGACATTTTGAATTCAGATTCCATGATTTGTGAGAATTTTTGACTCAAGGCAATATTGTTGCAACCAAAAATGGTGTTAACAACATAAATTTCAACAACAAGAATATTATACCCTTCAATTTTAACATATAGATTATTGTCTACTCCTCCTCTAATGAAACCTTTTGACAGTAAGTGACTGTCCAATTTGGAGTACCAAGCTCTAGGAGCTTGTTTTAGGCCATATAGAGCCCTTTTCAGCCTATAGACATGATTGAGTTTGTTTTTATAGGTAAACCCTTCAGGTTGTTCTATGTAAACTTCTTCTTCTAAGTACCCATTCAGAAAGGCATTTTTTACATCCATTTGATATATAGTGAAATTTTTGAAAACAAAATATGCCAAGAAAATTCTAATTGATTCAAGCCTAACAACTGGTGCAAAGGTTTCACTGAAGTCAATACCTTCTTGTTGAGCATATCCTTTGCAGACATATCTTGCCTTGTTGCGAACAACATGGCCACTTTCATCTTGTTTGTTTCTGAAAATCCATTTACCACCTATGACATTTTTGTCATCTAGTTTTGGGACAAGCTCCCAAGTCTGATTTTTCTCAATTTGATCAATTTCATCCTGCATTGCATTAAGCCAACATTCATTAGTTAGAGCTTCATCAAATTTTTTTGCTCAAATTGAGTGATTAAACAAAAAGCAGTAAGCTCAGCTATGTGAGATTTTTCATCATAGTTAACTGTCCTTTTCCTTGTTTGAACTCCTGCATATCTGTCTCCAATAATTAGGTCTTTAGGATGATTTCTAGCAAGAGATTTTGAAGGAGTTTTAGTTTCACATTTTTCAGAGTTGATTACAACATCTTCAGAGTTTTCTTTAGCTAGTTTAGGACTTGCTGATTTTGTTTCAGGATTTGCAGATTCAAAGCCTTCAGAAATTATATCAAGTTCAAATTCTTCCTCTTCATCATCCTGCATAGGTTCAACATCTAAAAGCAGATTTTCATCAAATTTGACATTCACTGATTCAACAATTTTATTCAACCTATTGTTAAAGAATTTAAAGGCTTTGCTATGAGTAGAGTATCCTAAGAAAATACCTTCACCTGTCTTAGATTGAAAACTGCCTAAGTTTTCATTGTCTCTTTTGATAAAACACTTGCAGCCAAATATTCTGAAATATTTAATTGAGGTAGATTTACCATACCACAGTTCATATGGAGTGAAATTTGATTTCACTCTAATCTGGACTCTATTCAAAATGTAGATAGCTGTATGAACAACTTATTTCCAGTACATGTTTGGCAGATTTGCTTCATTTAGCATAGTTCTTGCCATCTCTTTTACAGTCCTGTTCTTTCTCTCAACTACCCCGTTTTGTTGGGGTGTTCTGGCAGCAACATACTGTCTTTTTATGCCATATTTTTCATAGTAGTCTATGAATTCTTGTGTGGTGAATTCACCACCTTTGTCAGATCTTAAACATTTCAATTTTAAATCTGACTCTCTTTCTACCATTTTTCTAAAAACTTTAAAGCGTTCAAAAACTTATGATTTATTCTTGAGAAAGGTAACCCATACCATACAAGAGTAGTCATCAACAAATAGCATGAAATATTTCTCACCATTGATTGACCTAGTCCTTGTAGGACCACATAAGTCAGTATGAACAATTTGCAGAGGTTTAGTAGAGGAGTGTTCCTTGGATTTAAAACTTACCTTAGTTTGATTTCCTTTGAGATACTCTTTACAAACAACATTGTCAGGTTTTCTAAGAATGGGCAAACCTCTTACATTCTGATTTTTGCTAATTCTAACCATATTGTCAAAATTAATATGGCCTAGTCTTTTGTGCCACAACCAAATTTCTTCAACATGACTCATTAAGCACATACCTTGATTGTTTTCATGTCCAGAGGTGTCAAGTAAGTTGTAGACATTTCCCTTGGTCCTTCTTCCCGCAGCAACAACTTTTCCAGATTGATTTTTAATTTCACATCCCTATGAAGTGAATAGGACTTGATAACCACTGTCACATATTTGACTGAGACTCAGAAGGTTATGTTTTAATCCTTCTACATAGTACACATTGTAAATAGGAGTGTCCTCATTCAAGAAAATAAAACCTCTACCTTTGATTTGAATTCCAGAGTTGTCACCAAACTTTACATATCCACCAACATAGTCTTTTAGATTAGTAATTTTTTCTTTGTCACCAGTCATGTGGTTTGAACAACCACTGTCTAGGACCCATAAGTCCTTTTTATTAGAGTGGAAAGATGTTTGAACTAGCATAGTCTATTTTATGTTGTTGAAAACTTTGGGTTTTCAGTTGTTTATTCTACTGATCAACATTGCATTGCTTAGCAGAATGGCCCAAAGACTTGTATCTAAAACATCTAATCTATCTTGCAACACCATGATTCTGCCTAAAACCAAATCTAGGAGTTCTAGATTTCATAAATTTGCAAGAGTTCACTTTGTGGCCTAATTTATTGTAGAAGTAACAATACCCATACAAGAGAGGGTAGGAGTTATAAACCATTCGGTTGCTCCTAAAAGGATGAATATGATCCTTGTCAAAATCAGGATGTTTGAGTTCAGGACTTTTGTTTCTAGTCACAACATTGTCCTTTGAACTATTATTTGAACATTCACCTTTCACAAAACCAAGACTAGTTTTGTCTTTGTTTAATTTCTGTTTACTGAGCATGCCATTCAGTTTAAGAGTGCTCCCATATTTCTCAATAGTCTTCCGGAGATCTACAATCTCATGTTCAAGTTTTAGAATTTCTTGATCTTTGCAGCTTATGTCAATACGAAGACAATCTTCAACTCTTTTAGATTCTTCAAGTTGAGTTTTTAATGAGACTATCTCGAGATTTATGAGTTGCTCTTGTGAAATATCTTGAGCATTGTTTTGTTCTTGAGCACACATTTGTTTTTTAATTTTCCTTAGCTCTTTTAAAGCACATTTAAGTTCTCCTTCATAATCCACTTCGCCATCTTTAGGATCATTGTTGTTAGCTTCATCTTGCTGAATGATTTCAGCCATGAAGAGATTTTCATCCTCTTCATCTAAAGAATCTTCAGATTCAGAGTCTGTTTCATTTTTTTTGAACAAAATTTTCTTCTTTTTGAAGTTGAATTTCTATTTGGGTCTATAAGCCTTTTTCTTGGCAAAATTTTCAGATTTTTCGTTATCACTATTTGTGTCACCATAGGGGCACTTTGCAACAAAGTGGCCTATTTTTCCACAGTTAAAGCATTTGAAGGGGAGTTTTCCCTTATACTTTCCAGAACCCTCTTTGAGTTTCCTCACAAAGTGGGATTCTTTAGAATCAAATTTTTTTGATTCAGTGAGCTCTTCCTTTTCTTTCCTTTCAGCATTAAACGTTGTTTCTTTTGCAGTGGTGTTGTTTTTACTAATCCTCATTTCATAGGCAGTCAGAGTGCCTTGTAGACTGTCAAGGGTAAGCTGGGTAAAGAGTTTCTTCTCTTCTAGAGTAACTACCTTAGCTTCAAATTTTGTTGGTAAGGTTATGATGACCTTGGTTACAACATCATTTTCCTTGATTTCTTCTCCCAGACCCTTCATGGGATTGACTAATTCATCAACTCTCAAAAAGTAGTCAGCTACTTTTTCATCATCCCTCATTTTTAGCTATTCAAACTGGTGTTTTAAAGTGAGGACTTTTGAATTTTTCATTTCCTTGATAGATAGTTTCAAGTTTAGTCCAGATTTCCCTAGCAGAACTGCAGTGCATGAATTTGATGAAAACATCTTTAGTCAGAGCACACAAAATAGCATGTTTTACTCTTGCATTGGTTTCATATCTTTTCTTTTCATCAGAAGTAGTAGGCAAAGTAGCTGGTACAGTGTACCCAGACAATACTATGCTTCAGACATCGAGGTCAATATAAGTTAAATAAGTCTCCATTTTGATTTTCCAGAATACATAATTAGTTCCATCAAATAATGGAGCTCTAGTCATGGAAGTACCTTCATGAGCTTGAGACATTTTGAATAGACTCCAAGTCCATAATGAATCCTAGGTTGGAAAGACCTATCAGAGGACCCTAGGCTCTGATACCAATTGTTGGAGTGAATAGACACTGAGAGGGGGGTGGGTGAATCAGTGTTATTAACTTCTTTACCAAATTTAACTGAAACTGAAAGAAATTAGATATATGTTCTCATTTATCAATGATAGAATCATTCATGTATTGAATGCAATCACATAAACTGAATTGAGAATAGTGAAACATATCATTTTAAAGCAATGAAGTACTGAACCAAAAGAATCACATACACTCAAATAGACACAAGATACGCTAAGTGGAAAAACCTCCTGGGGTAGAAAAACCACTCCTTAACTTGCTGCCTTTTTCAAGCTTTTCATTTCAATAATTTATTTGACAAAGCCTCATAGGCTGATTTATGAGCACCAACCCCTCTGTTTAGATACACCAACCCCTTTTCTATTTTTCAATAGAACATACAATGATACAAAGGATCTCTCTATTTCTCTTATTTTTGTCAAGTGCCTCTTGATAGACAATGCATAAAATTCTCAACAGTCAAAAATGACTCTTCAGAATTCCATTCATTATCAAATATTGATACAACTTGAAGAAAAATCTAGTTACAGTGTCAATACAACTTCTCATCAAACTGCATTACAGTGATATGATCTTTCTTTCTTTTTCTCACACTCTCATTTTCAATCTTTCATGATACAAAAATACAGAACAAACAACACACTGTGTTTTTCAATTTTTCAGCATCAATGAAAATGAGAATCCTTACACCACACATGAAAGAACTACACTTTCATTTTAGGTTTTTCTGTAATGATAAAGCCCTAATCTCTCTGTTTTCCTCTTTTTACATATTACATCATTACAATCCAAGGAGAGTTAAAATAGTTGCTCATTTTTCACTTTCAAGGAATTACTCAAAGATAATTATCATGTTACCATGCTACAGTCGTGCAATAGTGATAAATGTTACCGTGATCATGAAGGAAGGATTAAACTGAATAAGGTCTCCTGACAGGAGTACTCAAGCATTGTGCAAATATAGAAGGTAGACTGAAACCTGTTCTCACAAGCAGCCTACACAAACAATGCTTTAATTAAATAGCATCAAGGCATGCATGTAATTTTCAAATAATGGCCACTCAAAAACTACTGCGAAAAGAAGTAATTGAAAGAACAATGCTTCCATAACCGAAATCATGCATTTCATATCTAATCATGACAGGAATAGAAATTTTCACTTTTCTTTTTGCATAGAAAACTTAACTCGAAATAACCTTGCCTGAGAGGTAATGGATCTATTAAACAAACTGAAAGAATACCTGAGATGACTAGAAAAGAATTTGCCATGAGCAATTTACCGGATCTACAGAGTAGCTGTGCAACCCGTGCCACATTTCTATTTCGAGCATTTACCCGATGCCAAGATCCTAACAAGAGAAACAACCATGGTGATGGTCTTTCAAGCTTCCCCATTCATTGTCCAAAAGTAGCAGAGAAACAGTTGAATACACAGTGAAACAGCCGAGAGAGTGATTCCATGGTGGTGGCAAGAATAGGGTTCCAAACCCTCGAACAAGAGAAACAAAGTTTTGACCTAAACTTCCAACTGAAGAAAACCAAAATCCTTTGCAAATTATGATAGCATTTGTAGTCCGAAAGGATAGAGATTAATAAATCAAAAACACATAAAACTCTTTGAAATCCATGGGAAGTTCAATGACTTGCATGCTGACAGTCATTATTTGACATCTGTTTCCTTACTGCTCAACCACGGTCTCCCTTCAAACTACTCGCAATATAGCGGTAGCTCCTTTCTTACCGCTAACAGTTTCTACTATGCTACTGCAGTTACACTTCTGACAACCCCTTGGTGTAGTGGTAGTTGTCTCACATGCCGCTAGCTGTTTTCACCGCACTACCGCGGTAGCTTTCTTGCTTGCTGCTAACGGTTTCCACCACACCACCGTGGTCACTGGCTTAACTTCCAGCAGTAGTGGAGAAAGACCTTTGAAGTCCATGGTCTTACCAAAGCCAAACATGTCGACTAATATGATGCCATGCATTATTGCTACCAAAAGTTGATTGCCATTGACATTTTATGTTTCCAAGACAGTAAACGCCAAGTCACTCTACCCAAGGTTGATTTTCCTCATAAATATTCAATGCCTTTTAATGTCCAATGACCGATACTTTCCAAAGCCTTTTGAAATGAAATGAAGGCTAAAAGCATGCTAAGTTCACATACCATAGACCATTATCAGTTGATTAAGGAAACCCGATAGGGTTTTCTTAAAACTGAAAAACAATTTGATCAATAGAACAAAGAACCTATAACCAGAGTACCTCAACCAAGATCTGCACATGGAGTCAAGATATCAGTGCCACCATATATAGTATCATCAATGAATTAAATGTGCCAAACAGAAAAGTAGATCAACTGAGAAGGTAACCACCAAGATGCCAGAGGTAATACAAATTATCATCAAGGACAAAATAACATGAGAGGGATTCAACATTTATTTCCTAATATGTTTTGTCTGTAGATTAACATGTTGCTTTGCAAGTGTGTTTGTGAAGCTACTTTCCAATCCAACTCTGCGGAGTCCCCCCACATTGGGATTCTTTCAAGAGAGAGCACCTGGGGGTGCCTTATTTGCAGGTCTGAGGACCTGTGAAGTGCTTACATCCTACGAGATTTATCCATCATTGGTTTGCGGGCCTTCGATGCACTTTGTTCGAACCTCCTCAGGAGAGAGTACTTGTGGAGTCATTTGCATGTCCTACGCTTTCGAGTTCGCCAGATTGCGGTCTGCTTCCTTGAAGGTTCAAGTATACATTTCTAAACTCTTTTAATCTAATTTACCAAACACTCATTAATATTCATGCTCGCTAAAGTGGGGGAAAAATGTATAGGAGCGAATTTACACCCTCCACCTTAGGAAAATAAAATTTGACCAGGTAATTCCACATCTTCATTCTACACCCCATCCACTGGGTGCTTTTTTTTAGTGTCAGTGGGGGAATTTCTATCGGGGATACACGCATGGTATGTAGACGTCTGCGCAACACACTTCCATCCTAATAGGATTCCTAGCTATGGAATCTACATAGGTGTTACATTCTCCATTGGAAATGAAATGTAACACCCTTGCACCTTCCTACCGACCTTTGAACAACTCTTTCCCTCCCATTTCACCTTCAAATGGCCATCCTTCTCATTCAATCCATCTTCTTGATAATTCTTGAGCGTCTCCACATCTCTTTAGAAATTCTTCACATTTCTACAATATTGCTTCACAATTATTGCTCCATACTCAAGCTACTTGTTGCACCATTGGAATAACAACTCCAACACCACAACATTCCACATAATTTTACCACAGAAGCTCCAGGTTGGTGCCTAGTGAGGTTGCTTTCAATGTTGTTGTGACTACGTCAACTCTACCATTGTTGTGGGCTTTCATTCCTTTCTCATTGTCCTTGAGTGACTTTGGTCAAGGGTGGTAACACTTTTGTTTACTTTGTTGTTGGATTTGTGTAGCTTTTTTTCTCTTTTAGTATTTGGCTCCATTTCCATTCTAGCACTATTTTCTTTATCATATTTCTATCTATCTCTTTATCTAGCTTTTCGTAGAGGCAGAAACACCAAAGTGAGGGTTTGACTGAGGTAAACCCCTATACAACCCCAACATTTTTCATCTCTCGACTGTGTGTAGGTACGCGTTCGTGTGGATATTGCTAGAAAATTGGACTTATTTTGAGTTAATCTTCATTACCTTCATCTTTGTCATCTTCTATATCATATTTCTAGTAATTTGTTCATTCTATTAGTTATCATCTTATTTAGTACTTGAAACCTCAACCACTAAGCCGTTAGTAGGATTTTATAGCTTTTACTATACTTTTGTACTCTTTGGTTGTACAGACACCAACACCCTAGTGAGACACCAATGCATCACACTATCATCCCCAACCCGCGTTGTTGTCCTCTAGTACAGAGTTGTCTGAGGTACAGTTCAGGTTCTAGGAGCCTGCTAGTTTAGCCCCATTGAAACTCTCGGGTTAGCAGGGTGGCAGAAGCACTTAAGAGTGCTCTTCATTGTCAATCCTTGACCTAAAAAATTTGTCCAATATGGGGTAGAATAGGGAAACCTTCCACTCTCGGCTCTCCGTGACCTAGAGCCTTTGTGTGGTTGGTCCCCCTCCTCTACAATCTATAATTTCCCCTTCCATGATATAGTCCCTGATGCAAGGGTGTGATACATATACCATTATCTTATTCCCTGACACTAAGTGTTTGAAATTATTAAGGCCTTTGACAATGGTGAAGGCTTGTTTCTTGATGAAATTATAATTTATTTCATACCCTCACAAAGTTCTAGAGTAGAATGCAATGGGGTGTTTACCTTTTCCTTCATACTCTTTTTGAGTTAACATAGCTTCCCTACTATGCTCACTTCCATAAACATACATGAAAAAATCCTTAGAGAAATTAAGATTAAGTAGTATGGGAGCCATAGATATTGCATCTTGTTACTACAATTTTGGTCACACCCTCCCAAAGCCGCAACCACCCTTAAGAAAATTCAATCATGCCAAAGTTGTCACTTTTAAACTTGGTTTTTGAAACTATGTTGGGAGCCGATCGAGTTTCCACAACCTTTTCCCCGCTCCACAATCTAAATTTTTTAACTTAAGTTTTTTCACATTGGCCCCTTCATGAAGTTTCAAAAAGGTGTTGGCACCCGGGGTGGTTCTCATAACCCTAGCGTACGGTGATGAAAGAAATAAAAGTTGAGTGAAAGTCAAGTTTATTTCAGAGCTTTCATTAGGTTCCAAAACCACTTTCTATTCCTGACAAGGTTCCATAAACCTAACTCATTCCCACGATGAGCTCTTTTTCAAAAGACTAAGTATGTTCCTAAGGCTCTTTCTAAAAGACTCTTACCAGAAAAGGCCCTAAAAGGAGGTTTCAGGCCGGATCTTAAGATAAAATAAATAATGGGGTTGTTTTTAGAACTGAGGTGAACTTTGAAGGAATTTAAAGAAACACCACTCAAAGCTTGACATTATCTATTAAAGCTATTTTAAGCTATCATCTCGATTATTTGAAGATTCATTCACGGGAAAATAATAGTAGTAGAAGTAAATTACATTGTAAAGGTGATATTTAGCTAAAGCATAAACCAATGACATACATTGTAGCTATGAAAAATAAATAAGTGCATCATAATAGAAATGAAAAAAATAGAATTGAAAACAAGGAGTCCTCAGATTATTGCATCTCACGAGACAAATTTAAATGCCAAAAAGATTGTATATACACTATTGTCTATATTACATGCCAAAAAAGTGGATTCCAATACAATTTTTTCAAGCATAGAGGGTGAAAATGAGTATGCATATGCCCTCCACCACCTCTCGAAGACACTCAATCTATGTGGGGGAGAAGATAATCTCATTAAACTCCATGAAATGGGTAAACATCTCCATTATATCCCTTTCGAGCCCAACATAGAGTAAAGAAACCACTCGCTTTTATTTCTCTTTCTTCAGTGCAGTAGTGATGTAGACAGTGTCTCCCACTACTCCAACATATGGATACTCAGTAAGGTTTCCCAAGGCAGCTTCAACATAGGCCAAATATGCTAGCCTCACAAGATGTTTGACAACTTTGGCTCCCCACTCCAACTTCCCGAAAGTGTGAATGATGTTGTAGAGGAAGCTCTCTAGCAACCCAAAGTTATGCATGTGCACTTGGTCTAGGAAATTTTCTCCATTTATCTTCTTGATCATGCCCTCTTCTACATCATTGTGAATCAAGAAGACCTCCCTGTTGATGGTGTTTTCTACATAGCAACAACTCAGACAAAATACAATATCCTATCTCTCTTGAAAGGTAAATCTCTATGGAAAAGAGATAACCCCAAGGTCTCTAATGTTAGGTCTTGACAATGCAACAAAACAACTCAGTGATAAATGTGGAAATGCTGGTAATCACAATGGGACCTTACTACGAGCAACACTATAATTCAAATTTTATCAGATCTAAACAATAAATTGATACTTTTAAACTTGATCTGAACCTTGATAATAAATAAATAGTAAAAGATAAGAGTTTCAGAGATAATTCTAAGACTACTTCTAACCCTAAGATTGAAAATGCCAAAGGATAAAATGTTCAAAATGGACTGATCTCTCATAAACTATTTTCTGTTTAACCCAAATGAATCTACAATTTCACATAAATAGTGCAATCTTCTAAGGTATTTAAAGATTTTCAAATTACAAACATTCATTCAGTAAATCCTATTGCAATTGAGATGAATAAAACCTCATAATTGAACTAAGCACAATTATAAGTCCAGGCTAACTTTGCAAAGCAGCTAACAATCAGCTAACTGCAAAAAGTATGGACTATAGATTACTGCAAACATTCCAAACATGAAACCCTAACCATTACCAAATGATTTAACCATAAATTAATAAGCAATTTGAAAGATAGAATAAAAAGAACCATGCCAAATGAAATTCCAGAAGATAGATACCAAACACAATATCTCTTTTATATTAAATCATCCAAAATAGAAACAACTCTAGTTTTCTATTACAAAATTTGCTTGAGAATAAACCCTAATTCACTCTAATACCAAGTCTCTACTCTAGCACTTATTAAAAATCTATCCTTCTATCTATTTTTTATATTCTCGAATGAAGCAACATGCCCATTTTATAGACAATCCTTAAGATAGCTCGGCCCAAATTAAGAATTTATAATAAAAACATGACCTACAAGAGGTTGGCCTTAAAGATATTCAAATACAACATGAAATGTGCCATTGGCACCAATTTCATCCAAAACGGCCAAGATACCAAAAGGTTGGCCCAATACATGTGAATAATGGGAAGCACAAATCTCAATGTAGCCCTATATAGCTACTCCCCACCTTTGTCCTTTGCTCAATCTTCTTCACCATGTACGGCCAACAGGACCCTATCCAACTCAGCAACAAGTGGCACAGGAAAAACCCTAATCTTTCTCTCAAGAGACTTGATGTCATCTCTTGCTTGCCTAACTGTACCATCCCAATCGGCCTTATTAACCAAGTACCTATCAATAACTGCAATATAAGTTGCAGCATCATCCAACTGATGTCCAGTAATTGGCCCTTAACTGACTGGAGAATACACATCTCTCCACCATTTCCTTAGTTGCTTTAGGTTAAGATGTTTCAGAGCAAACTTCTTCCTTCCAGTCATGACCTCAAAGAATGAGACACACTTATCATGGATACTAGTCAAAGTGTCCTCAATCTACCTCGCCTATTTATGGATCTTCTTCAAGGCCTTCTGCCTCATTTGCAGGATTTCAAACCATTCCCAAGGTTCAGAAACCCTTGGAAAAGGAAGAATCCCACACTTTATCAGTTTATCTTCAGTAAATACCATAATTGTGGTTTTCTGTAGTAGGAGGTCAGTATCCTCCTTATCTTGTGCCAATATAGCCTTCAACCAATCCACTGATCTCATAGCATCCCCTCTAGTTGACAGAATATCCTTAATAGCCTCATCTCCTTTGGTCTGGACACCCTGCAGCCAAGCAACTGTAGCATGTGTGGTGCCTTTCATCTTCTCAAGTTCGGAGATTGTCTCCTGGGGTAAGAAACCAGCAGCAGAGGAGGAAGAGCCAATAACTTGCAAAGGTTTCATCAATTCTTGCAAGTATTTCTTTAGTTTTTCATTCTCCCTCTCTAGCTCATGCCTAGTCTACACCGCCTTCTTCAATCTACCCACAATCACAACACTGGAGCCTTCATATTCTTCAATATCCTACTCCACAGAAGCATGCCCCAAGTCGACAGTTTGCACATGATAATCCTGGGCAATCACATTGTCTCTATCTTTATTTGGAGCAGGGGTAGCAATATGGGCCACTCTGTTACCTGACCCATCTCTCTTAATCCTAGACACAATCCTAGCTTTATTCTTCATTTTTCCTTTTTCCACATTAGCCATAAGGGCTTCCCAATCAGGAGGAGCATACTCCACTATTACCATTTTTCTCTTCAAACCTTTCTCCAACCATCCTAGAGTAGTAGACCCAGCAGGCACTGTATTTTTCCTATTTTGTTCCTTCTCTTGTTGATCACTAGTTGCCTCTTTTTCAACACTTGTCACATTGGGAATGTCTATGACTGGATTTTCTTTCTTTTGTTCCTATTCCTCCACAACAACCTGCACTAGTGAAGGGGCCCTAGCTGGTATTTATTCTTCCTTTTGAGGAGACTGGTTCACTTGTTCCTTTGCAGGTGAGTCTACATGTGCCACCAAGGGAGATTGAATCACCTTGTCGATTTCTGCCTCTGCATTAAAGAGGTCTCCTTCTTGAAACTCTTCCTCACCCAAATCCTTAGGACTTTCATCCTTCTTTGGTTCCTCCTATGTGCTATCAACATCCTGAGCAATGGAGACATTCACCTGTTCAACAATAGGAACACCTACTAAAACATTCTCCTTTGTTGTAGTGTCCCTTGGGGAAGGAGTCCTTGACCTCCTCATGTACACTTGTGTCTTTTCCCCTGAGCTTTCCACCTCTACCACTGGTGGCTCAATCTCTTTGTCAACTTTAGGAGCCTCCTCCACCTTTTGTGACAACTTTGTGATCCTTCTCCTCTTTATCAATGGAGGAGCACTTTCTACCTCCTCTTCTTCTTCCTTATTCTTTTTAGCTTCTTTCTTTGAGGCATGCTTCCTCTGCTTACTTACCTCTGCAGCCTTCTCAGCTTGAACCTCCCTCACTTGGATTTTGAAAGGAGAATCCACCTTTTCTTTGCCCTTAGGATCTAGTTCAAGTGACCCTTCAGAAGCAGAGTGAGACTCCAAGTCTCCCATCAGATCATAGGTGCATGGAACACCTTCACCTTCCAACTCTAGCATTTTGTGTTTCAACCACATCTTGGTGTACTTGATCACCAGGGTCATGATTTGATCCAAGTCAGTCTTTTCTTCCTCTAACCAGTCAACTTCTCCCACTGGTTTATCTTTTACTGCCTCATAGACATGACCTTGGATTACATTTCCATCTTCTTCCACCTTGTCAGTGATGGCCTTCACATTGTATAGCCTTACCAAATCTACTGGCAATCTAGAGAACTTCTTCTTCCTTACCTCAAACTCATCAGCAAGGTTGACCCAGTAATCTTAAATATGAGCCTTATGGCTGTATTCCCTACTGGCCTTCTTTTGAGCTTCGCTAGTGATGTCAAACCTTGCTCTCTTGGAATGGAAAGAGAGACCAAAATTACTCATCTCCTCCTCGAAAGCATGAGCAAACTGAATAGAAGGACATACTTCACCCATTCCAATATTTAGGGGAAAATCATTCCCAAAACCTGTCTTGTGCATTTCTCCCTTCACGACATTGTCAAAGTCACAAATTTGTCTAGTGACTTCCAACAATACAATATGATCAGTGGGGTATCTAGGGAGTTTGTAGGGAGCTTGTTGAAAACCATCAATTCTGATGTATGAGAAAGTTGGGAACTGGATAAACCATGCCCCATATCTCTCTATCAATTCCTTCGCCTTATCTGAGATTCTCATATGCTCTGCACCTTGGAGCAATCTAGTAATGTACATTGTGAATTGTGAAAGCATCATTAGATCTCCTGTAGCTTCCACCAGTTAGGTGCAACTGTGGATATACTTCATATATGGCGTCCTGTCCAAAGATACCTCTAGTGCTCAACCCCTTGTATGGGTGAAGTCTGGCCAAAAAATACACTAGGTAGGAGGTCATTAAAAGTATTAGTCTGCAAGACATTACATAATTGCTCATGAATCACTGCACTGATGATGCCTACCCAGTGATATTCAATTCCCTACTCCATTCTAGCAATCACATTGAACATCCAGGTCTTGAACACCCCTGCACTCTTCAGCCCCACTAGACTGCTGAGAAGAGTGATGACATTGTAGTACTCTCTCTTGAACTTAAGCCTGAATAGTTGCTTAGGCAGCTTGGAGAAATGGGACTTAGGCTTCTCCAGCCAAGAGTTAATCACCTGCTGAGATTTAACAATATTTTCCTCGTAATACTTCCTGGCACCATCCATGTCAAAACCCACTGCATGAAACCTATCAAGCATGTCGAAGGTTGAGGCAATGGCCATAGGAAAAAAGCAAGCCAGAATCCTTCCCTGGGGACCGATTATCCTTTGTGTCCCTCTATCATAGTTTCTAGCACACTCAAGCACTAGTTCATAACATTGTACTGAGGAAGGGAAACCTGCTACATGAGCCAATCCTGAATCCACAATTCTCTTAGCCAACAAAGGAGGGCTCGGTGCTGACATCTCAGCCTTGAATTCCTAGTAGTCCCACATACCTACATTTGTGTCTATGATCCCTAACCAAATTGAGGTCAACTTACTCTCATGAATTCTGCTCTTTATGTCCAACTTTACCTTCTCTGCATCTGTGATAACATAACTCTCTGCACCTGGATCTGATGCCTTCCCTTTGCCTTAACCAACAATATCCTATCCTGATCCTACCTGCAAACAAACAAAGACAACCACAATCAGATCCACAAGAAATAAGAAGTGCAGGAAATCAATATCTCAAAATTCAGGAATTAGCCGCCTTCGCGGATTCCACACTAGAGAGGATTTTTGGGAAAATCCGGACCAGGCAGATTCCAGCGAACCAAGCATGCAAACTCCCACAACATCATATTATTCGATCAATAAATAAAAGAATATCATTAGAAACACTTAGCATAATTTCATTTAATCTATCAAATACGTCATCAATAAACAAATCATTCATAACCATCAAATTCAAAATTTCCCAGAAAAAACCCGGAAGAATCCGCCAGAGATGGATTTTGGTGAAAATAGCAACAGTTATAACTAACTCGGGAACAAAATGAGGAGACATGGACTATTCGGGAAAATCCGGAGGGAACGAATTTTGGCAAAATCCAGATATAACATTATTAAAGCATGGAATCGGTAAAACGACCCGACTGCGGACATCAGGGAAATCCGGGTGGAGCAAATTTTGGCGAGACAAACAAAATCCGGGAAAAGGTGGTAAAAGAGGAAGAAAATAGAAAAGTCAGGGAAATCCAGGGGAAGCGAAATTCCGTGAGGACCTCAAAAACCCGAACCCGTCCACATCTTCCTTACTTTCACCAAAATGATTCAAATCACTCCAGATCTAAGGTCTGCACTTTGACAATGACTTAACCTAGACTTCCAATGGATCAACTATGAATTTAGAACATTCCTCACAACAATTTGAGGAGGATTGGCCATGCCCTAGGTTAACAGTCTGCCATGAAAACATAGGGAACCAAGCACGACCTACTCACACACCAGAATGGAGAGTTTAAAACCAATGCAAGCAAACACCCAAACAAGAAGCAATACCAGACCAAAAGTAAACATCAATGACCAACCACATAGACTGCTATAACAATGAAAAACCCCAAAATGCTCAATGATGACATGCACCCTAGGAAACCAAGAAACCCCGAAGGACTCCAAAGCAAACCAAGCAAGCAATTCAAAATCAACATAGAAAAGGGCACATTTACATACCATGGGAATGAAAAGACTAGAACTGGTGATGCCAACAAACAATCGTCAAACACAAGCAAGAAAGAATCCACGCACCCGAAATTCCAATGCAACAGTCAAAATTTGCAATCCAGCAAAACACCAGAAGCTCCAAGACTCAAGCTCAAATGATAGCAAATGAACAAACTCAAATGATAAAATACTTCGCAAAATCCAATATATCAAAGCCCCAAAACCTCCGCACAAATGCCATTAATGCGTTCGACAAGACAACCATGACCACAAAAAACTCGGGGATTGGACAAGGTAACGGATTTTGGGGAAATCCGGACCAGGCAGATTTTCCCAGATTCAGGCCAAAAGGCAGTCACTTCCGATCATCGAAGAAAACTCGAGAGAATCCGGACAGGGCAGATTTTCCCAAAAATAGTGAAAACTCTAGAACTAAATTAGAACTCAAGATTTTCAATAAAATTCATAAGTGTGCCACTTCAATTGGCAAGATGGACATCAAAGCACGGGCCCAAAACAAGCAAAACCCCCAAAAAGAAGGGTCAAGACACCAAAAAGCGAAAAAAGAGGGTCCCCACTTTCAGTGGGCCGTGTGTGCAAAAACTGCACAAGACTCCCTATGTTGGTTTGCAATCAACCACTTCACCACACTACATTCCACACCCTTAATTGAGAGGAATTCATTCTTGTTCTTAGAAGCAACATCACTTGAGGTGCTTGACATGTTCGAAACAAAAATTGTTATTGTGAAGAATAGGAATGCCTCTGCTTGATTTATAGATTGGAGGGATAAGTTTGAGAAATTTACTCAAGGGTGATTAATGATGCAAGGACATTCAAGTTGCTTCAAATTTAATAAACTCAACAATGATGTGATATTTTAGCGAAGTGTGATTTGGTGTAAGAGAAATCATTTGTGTTTAAACCATCTGCATGAATATGATCCTTAATTGGCATGCCATTAATTACTCAACTAAGAAATTATAGGTTGTTCACACAAGTTGGAGGACATGGGGCTTATTTGTAAAAGGTTGGTGATTCATTCCCTTATCCTAATCAATCAAAAGATATGATGTAATAATAATCATCCCCACAATAACCATAAACTCTTATGTGCCTCCACCGAATAGGGATCGACTAATCTCCCACAAAACGCTCATTTGGTGAATTGGTGGTTGCAATTCTCCCAAGATTCAATTATCAAGAATTTGACCATTATGATGTGAAGTTTTTAAATATACTTTGGTCAAAAATTTGATGGGTCTGAATGTTTGATCCCCCTTTCACTTTGATACATGAGTGAGAATTGATTGGAATAAAGGATCAAGTTTTGCAATTTTGATTATTTTTTGAAGATATTTTTTTGTCTTTGAGCAATATATTTGAATGAAGTACTTAACATTTATGAGTGAGTTTTTGATCTTTGATAAGTGTTAGGGTTTTTCTTCTCTTTTTAGATACAATATTTATTGGTGTTTCATTCATGTATCTTCAATGGATATTAAGATTTCACCATGTCGATTTAATTATGTATTGTTGTTAATCTGATCTTTGAGTTGTTATATTGGTAACATATTTATCTTTTCAGTTTAGTTAATGTTGTAAGTTGATTTTCATCACATTTGATGCATGGCTATGAGAAAGTGCTATTTTTCCTTTCTCACTTTTTCATTAAAAGTGTACCCATTATCCTTATATTCAAAAAATCTAAAAAAAATCATATCTTATGAGGGAGTTGTACCTCTTAAAATTCAAAGGTCTCTTCAATAGTTGGTGTAATGTCACAAAATTGCACCTAGGGACAATTCCACATTTTCACTTCTTGCCTAGCATTTGTGACACCTTAGAAACATTAATGACAAAATCCCATGAGTCAGAATTTCATGATTCTGACTCCATGCGGACACACGGTGAAACGATAGAAGCTTGATAGAGTGTTTCCAAAAAATCTAGGCTTTGGACGCCTATGTGGCACGCGGACATCCATGCAGTGCACTAGCGTCTTGGCGGTTTTCTAAGTTTGAAATAACAAATCTAGAATCCAGACCCTTGTGATATGTGTCCTGGTGGTTAGGTCTTGAATGTAATGGCTCTGTGTCACCCTTGCATGCATGAAAACCACCTTTTGGCTCTCATTTTGGGGTTGGAAGCTATCAATTGAAGCACTATCACTACTTTCTCTAGTCTTGGGTAAGATCCATCCTTGAATAACAAAATTTTCAACAGGCGAAGCCATGCCGGACTGAGGTCCCTCTAGCAGCTATAGCTCTCCAAGTAGCTACAACTATCAAGCAAGCACATAGCAGTTCACTTGTGTGCTCTGGAGAGGATCTTGACCCATGGGTAATGCTCTCTCTCCCTATTATTCTTTCTTACTAGTCCATTTACTAATTTGTGGTGTGGGCTCTACTCTGAAGCAGTTTTTTCTTTCACCACGCATTTTGTTTATTTCATTTACGCTCTTTTCCAAACTTGGTTGTTCGTGGAGGTGGGAACACCAAAATAGGGGTCTCACTAAGGAAGACCCCTATACAACCCCCAACCTTTTCCCTTTGACCTTTTGTGTGCATGTTATGAAGTGGAGCTTGGAGAAAAGACTCGAACACACGGTAAAAGGTAATCTTCCTTCAAGCTCCTCTTTGTGTTTTTTCCCTAGATTCCAACTTTTCTATTTGATCGTTTGGCCTCACACACCTTGACCTGAGCTTTGAGGTGAGATTCAGTTTTACCTATTTGAGCTCCTGTGCCTCTTGCAACTTAGGAAACCAACACGTCTTTTAGATGACAGTGTGTCGAACTGGCATCTTGAAATTGTGTTGATGTCCTTTCACCAAGAGCTCTCCTACCAGAGGTAGAAAGCTCGAAGTCTTGCTCTCTCAGGGTCCGAGATAACCTTTATGTCCCTTTATAGTTTTAGCAATTGGTTCAAATTGAGGTGTATAAGGGAAATTTGTTCCTTGGTGATCTCTTGAGAATAAAGAGACCCGTGTGCAATGAATCCCTCTTATATCACATTTTGGTGAACCTGACATGAATGTCTGATCTATTTTCATAATGTCACATATTTTTAATGATCCCTTTTCTAAACAAGATTTTGATATGTTGGAGGATTCTCTAGATGGTTTCTTAGAAGAACTTTCCCCTATCTATAAATATTCTAAACAAACTCCCTCCTCACCAGCTGAGGAGTTAGTAAATGTGGTTGTAGTTTTTGTGGCTCCTCTGAGCCCTAAGAAACCCATCATTTACATGACCCCCGCTGAGCCATCCCCTCGAGAAGAGTATTTTGTTTATGGGATTTCATGTCATAGTGATACATCGGACTTATATTCAAGGTTCGTGAAAGCTACTGACTCTACTTCTTATAATGTTGTCGGGCATATGTACAATACAAGGAGAAATAAACAAAACTTAGAACAACAAGCTTCTGTTCCTACATTGCAACTAGGTCAAACTCATACTTCTTTACTACCATCTAAACCTAGCCTTCCTTTAGCTCCTAAACCCATGATCAAAGCACCAGGTGATTATGATCTTGTTGAGCAACTTCATGTTACTTCGACTAAGATCTCACTTTGGGGCTTGCTTCAGACCGCTCTGGTTTATCAGGAGATGCTGCAAGAAGCTTTACAAAATATCCTCTTGCCTACCTCTGCTAGGCCTGGGGATATTGATGCATTGATGGCACATATTCAAGTGAATTCATCGAATATTACGTTCCACCTGCGAGAAATCCCACCTCCGGATATGCAAAAGCAAGCAAAACCTTTGATGATTATAGTTAATGTTAACATCAGTATTAGGCGTACCCTTGTTGACATTGGTTCGGCTCTCAACATTTGTGGTATAGACCTATTTCCTAAAATCAAAGTTGACTCATCTTCTTTAGCAACTTCTTCCTTGTATATTCGTGGGTTCGATAATGTTAGCTGCCAAGCTCTAGGTACGATAATACTACTTTTGCAACTAGGCCATGTTACCTTGCCTACATTGGTTTATGTGATGTCTAGCCTGTTATTGTACAATCTTCTTTTAGGGAGACCTTGTATTCACACTATGGGCACAGTGACCTCTACTCTACATTATTCTTTGAAATTTTTCGCTAACAATTGGGTGGTTATAGTTAAAGCCGATCTAGAGGTTGTGCACCTTTTCTTGCTGGTTGGTCATGCTTCAGTGGCATCCACTCTCAAGAATTGTATTCCCTCCTTAACCACTGATGCTATGGCCCGTTCTTCATCAATACCCTCTGTGGAAGTTGTTCCCCAAGTGAGTATCAACAAAGATGAACCGTCTAAAGTGGAAGATCGTAAGTCTCCCTCATCTCCTTCATCTTCTCAATCGAATGCTCTCCTAGGTGATGATTGGGGTTCCTTGAACTTCTTTGAGTTCTTCAGAGCAGAGTACAAGTCGAACTCCTCTGGTATTGAATTTATGGGTTCTGCTAACATAAAGGTAGGTGACCCTCCCATAGGGGAAGAGAAGTGTGATCCTATCCAAGAGACCGCTCTTCCTCGAGAGAGTAACCACACTCCTGCAAAGGAGGTTAATTTTTGTGAACTGAGTAAAGGAAGTGGGACCACTCCTGTAGAAACTTTCAACATCCATTGGTGGAATGAGATACTCTATGTGGAGCGACCCCCTCCTGAAACTCTACAAAATCATTATGGGTTTGGTTATGAACTCACTTCTCGGTATGGCTATGGAAAAAAAGGCCTAGGATATATCAAGCAAGGAATCCAAGTCCCCATCTAGTTTAAGCAACAACAACACTATCTAGGTTTGGGGTGCTCTGTCGAATAGTCTAAACAAAAATCTTGGTGGAGTTTTAATATGATTTCAGCTAAGCCGTTGAGTTTGGTCCATCCAGAGTTGATAGAAGAAAGGGGACATGCCAAGAAGGCCCCTTTGGATGTCTTCTCTTCAGATGAAGCATTAGGGGAACTTCTAGGTGCTTATTCTTTGTTGCCTCCTTACCACCACAAGAAACGATTCCCACATCGCTTGCATAAACATGCATACTTTGGAGAATCCGTTTTGAGTATTGATGAGGAAGAACCTCTATCTAACATTAGCAATGATGTTTCGATATCTCATCCCGAGGACCGCAGTCCTCTCCTCAAAGGAGATACTATCAAAGTCCCTATGGATCCTAAAACTTTGGAAAGGGTAATCAAGATTGGAAAATTTCTTTCTTCTGAAGAAGCAGATGAAAACTCTAATATCTTGCATACTCACCCTGATATCTTTGCTTGGATGTATGAGGATATGCCTGGTATTGATGAACCCATAGTGGTCCATAATATCATCCTATGTCCCGACACCAAGCTGGTTAAGCGGAAAATTTGAAAGATCAATCCTAGGGTAGCTTTGATGGTCAAGACTGAGATAGAAAAGTTGTTGAAAGCGGGCTTTATCCATCCAATTGACTACTCTCCTTGGATTTTGAATATAGTTGTTGTTAGCAAGACTGACGGCCGTATTCATATATACATTGAATTTTGAGACCTTAATAAGGATTTTCTTAAAGATTATTTTTCGTTACCTAATATAGATATGATTGTGGACTCAACTACAAGCCACATGTTGTTATATTTTGTGGATGGCTTCTCAGGTTATAATCAGATCCGTATTAACCTGAACAATCAATATAAGACAACCTTCACTAACCCTTGGGGTACTTTCTATTATGTGGTCATTCCCTTTGGCTTAAAGAATGCAAGAGTGACTTACCAACGAGCAATGACCTTGATATTTCATGATTTCATTTATAAAATCTTAGAGGACTATGTTGATGACATCTTGGTGAAGTCTATAAATCATCAAGATCATGTGAAAAATCTTTCTTATCTTTGAAAGGCTTCGACTTTACAAGATGAGACTCAATCCCCATAAGTGTGTCTTCGGTGTAGATGTCAGAAAAATTCTTGGGTTTATAATCTCTAATCATGGAATCGAAGTTGACACAAATAAGATTGATGCTATTGTTAACATGCCTCCACCAAGAAACATTACCGAGTTGCAAAGTTTACAAGGGAAGATTCAGGTGATTCATAGATTCATATCTCAGTTGGCTGATCATACCATCCCTTTTACTCATTTATTAAAAAAGGATGTTCACTTCATATGGGATGAAGAGTGTCAGAAAACCTTTGAATCAATCAAAGCGTATTTGACCAATCCTCCTATATTGAGTCGGCTACGCATGATATACCTTTCTTGCTTTACCTTGCTGCATCACCATATGCTTTGGCAACTTTACTAGCTCAAAAGATGATGCAGGAAGAGAGAGAGAGAGAGCAGTCTACTACATTAGCCATGTCCTTGTTGATTACGAAACCCATTATTTATCCATGGAGAAGCAATGCCTTGCTCTTGTATTTGCTATGCAGAAGTTGAGGCACTACCTCCTCAATGCTGAAATGCATGTCATAGTAAAAACAAATCTTCTGAGACAATTGTTCTCTAGCATTAACCTTGCTGGAAGATTAGTGAAGTGGGTTATGTTGCTCTCTGAGTTCAATATAAAATTTGTCACTAAAAAATCGATAAAGGGTCAAGCGGTTGCTAATCAATTAGCAGATGCTCCCTCCTCTCGCTCCTTCCCCAGGTTGGATTTGTTTCTTGATGAGAATATTTTCATGATTAACTATGATCTCAAATGGAAGATGTACTTCGATGGGTCAAGGTGTCAGACTAGCTCTAGAGCGGGTGCGGTCTTGATTTCCCCTGAAGGAAAACCGGTCCCTCTATCCCTTCGATTATATTTTCCTTGTACCAATAATATCACTGAGTACGAAGCTCGTATTTCCGGCTTACATGCCGCAATTTCACTAAATATTAAACATCTTCATATACTAGGTGACTTTGAACTTATTGTGAATCAAATCATGGGAACTTATCAAGCTAAACAAAGTGGATTGTCTCGATATCGAGACCTCGCTTTATCCTTGCTTAAGCATTTCTCCTCTTTCACAATAAACAATGTCCCTAGAAGAGAAAATAGACATGCAGATGCCATGGCAAGCACTGCTTCCTTGGTTCCTTCAAAAGAGGATACAAAAGAATATCACTTTATGGTTTAGGTCGTGTGAACCCCGACATTTTCCGATCAACCCAAACCTGAGTCTCTGGCTTGTTTTCATGAGGACTCGGGAGAGTGGTTCTCTAGTATCTATAATTACTTAAAGATTGGAAACTTTCCCGGTGATATGATGAAAAATGATTGCACTCGTATACAAAAGCTTTCAGTGCATTATGTCATTTTATCTGACATTATTTATTGAAAAGCTTATAACGGCTTGTTGCTAAGATGTCTCACTAAATTGGAAATACCTCTTTCCATTAAGGAAGCCCACTCGAGCTCCAGGGGTGGACATTTCATTGGTAAATCCCTAATGATAAAACTGGTACATGTGGGGTACTATTGGAAAATGATGGAACTAGATTCCTTCGGTTTTGTCAAGAGATGCCTTCAATGTCAAAAACACAGTCATCTTATCCAAGCTCCTGCTTAGGAGTTACAAAACCAAATTTCTCCTTGGCCATTTGCAAAATGGGGGTTGGATATCATCGAGAAAATATCACCTCCTTCTTCGAAGGGACATACTTTTATCATTACCACTACAGATTATTTCACAAAATGGGTTGAAGCTATTCCACTTTGATCCACAAATGCTGAAAACTATCTGTAGCTTTATCATGAACAATATCATTTCTTGTTTTGGACTACTGGCTACACTTGTCTCTGATAATGGTACACCATTCAAGAACAAGGAAGTAAAGAAACTCTTGGAGAAATTTCATATTCAAAATAGATTTTCTACATCATATTATCCACAATCCAATGGTCAAGCGGAAGCTTCTAATAAAACTCTTGAACTCATTCTTTGTAAGACTGTTAATAAACATGGTAAGGATTGGAATATTCAACTAACATATGCTTTGTGGGCTTATCACATTATTGTCTATGGATGGAACACCTTTAAAATAACCCATCAATGTGATGCATCTTCACCGATACTATGTGTAGTGTTCTAATGTGTCACATGTGTCGTGTTCTCCCTAAATGGAAGTAATACTACATGTACTGACATTGCTCATTCTCACATTATGAAATTTTTTGTGTTTATGATGCGACCATGTGTGTGTGTGTGAAATAAAACATACATACATGTGTCTGACTATGTTGTGTATCCATACATCACATTGCATCTTTTAAAGAAATTAGACCATCATTATATTTAATTAACATGTAACCAAACATTTTTATTAAATCATGATTATCATCTAATGAAAACATACATCCATATAAGAAAATAACATCCATAGCATGAACACACATGAAAATGAAAAACATACGCATAAACAAAGCCATGATACTGAAACCTATATATATATGTCCAATGTATGAATCAAATGTCATGTACATGTATCAGGCCACTCCTATAAAAAAAATGAGTGGTTGTTGAATATATGTCTATACAAAACATCTACAAGTATATATGTGTATATGTATCTAACTAAAAAAATCATATACAAAGGATGGGCTCCTATCCCTATGGAGCATGGCTCCTTGAGCCCTCTGGCTCTGGTGGTCGCTGTGGTACTCTCAGAGGAGATTGCACAGTAGTCTGCGATTAGGATCAATGTGAGCGTGATGCAGATAGGCCTGCCCACATCCCTCTAAGCTCCCCCTACAACAAACATATGTCCATCTTCATCTAGATCAACTCCTGTTGTAGCCGCTGGATGTCTGTCAGGATCACAGTTGTCGATTGTGCGTTGAGCTCATCAATGCAGCTTTGTAGAGCATCACACACTTGCTCGATGAAATCAACACTCGTCACTACCACATCTCGCTCAACAAGCACTGTCTACAACTCCCCCGATAGCTAGTCACGTTTTCCTCAAAGAGTCATCTGCTGAACAATCTCCATGCCCCACTCCTCGTATGTGGTCCTCAAACGCGCTATTGGGTCAAAAGTGGGGGCATGCCTCCTTGCTGATACCAGTTGGTAGGCATCAAGAACTGTCCCTTGGATCAACATGACAGGGGCCACCTCTGAAATACATTGAGCTATGAGCCTAGTCCATCACTATGCATCCTCTACAACCATTGAGAGAGAAACAAGAATCAATATCACATGACCTATATAAATATATCATAAATACAAAAAGATCAAAAGCATAGAAATATAAACAATGTACTATGTATACCTAGATCCCCTGACTACCATGTGGGATCGGGGTGTGGGTCAATGTTAGGTCCTATGTCATCGGCATCGATATTCAACCTCGGTGATCCTAGAGTTTCTACTCCTGAGACAGTGGGAATAGGTGGCGTTGATGAGATGGGAGTAGCCACGGGGAATCTTATCTCCTTCACCACCTCGACCTCACAAGTGTCGCCTCCTCCTCCTCTGCACTGCTTTGCTGGTGACCTCTCCTCTTGTCTTACAGGGGATGGTGGGGCAAGTCCTCCTGTGGGCTAAGGTCCCCTCTTAGGATGCCCTAGCTGAAAACTAGAGGAGGACGGTGCCTCTCCCACCACCGCAAAAAATCTATTTCCACCCCGACATTATCTTCTGCCACCATGGCTGATAGATCATGGTCGGGCTCATCATCATCTGAGGGGATGATGTTTATGATGGTGGGGCGAGGGTGATGTCCCACCCTCGCTGCACTTTGATGTGCCCTGGTGTATGTGGGCATGTCTGGTGGTATGGATTGAATATGACCATTCTAATGCATGACCCGACTCTAGTAGTAGGGAACAATCACAAAATCACGGTGACCAATCAAAAATAGTCCTACTGTAGGTTTCTCAGGAACCTGTCATCGTCAACCCACTTGAAATATTAGTAGGGTCTCCACCAAACCTCTCCCATGGCAATAGTGTTGAACTATGGCCACCAAAATTGCAAATCTCTAAAATGCCACTAGCCTGTCATGTCATACAAGTGGGCCATGGGAACCTGATAAGGTCATCACTAGGGAAAACTAGCTAGTCGGGTGGACAAGATGTAGGCAAAGGCCCGCACCTGCAAAAGTGTGCACATTGTAACACTGTGGTACTCATAATGTACGTACCACCCAAGCTCTTGGTAGAGGTGCGCTAGCATGCTGTGCCCCCAGGAAAAAATAGTCCAATGCCCTACCATCTCTCTAATGGTATGGATGAGGTTCACGTGAAGGTGCAAGCCTCACCCGTCTATTGTGATGCAAAAAGCAAGTTTAACAACCATCACCCAGTGTAGCAATGACATTGTGGTCCTCACCTAGTCATATCAATGCGTGTAGATGTGACTTGTGTCATCGCCACCATTTTTCCTCCCTGTGTAGTAGAGAACTCCCTCACTCCTCTCCCGCGTCGATCAACTTCCATCTATGGCCATTCATTGTCCAGGATGGGTAGCCTGAGGATCCGATAGACATCCTCGAGTGTGATGGTCATCTCACCATAAGGTAGCTAGAAATATGACGTAGTGGCATCCTCTCATGGTACCTCATCTCTGGCATGGTGAACATGTTCTAGAGACTAACCTGCTCCAGATGTGTGATCTCATCCAATGAGAGGTGGTCCATCTACTCGTGAACGAGTCAGAATGCTTGCCCTCCTGGATGCTCTCGGATCTCTAGGTACTCTTGCAAAAAGTAAAAAATTCTAAGTCAAAAACATCATCAAAACAAGAAAAAATGTTGAAAGAGATATGCATGCCGCGTAGACATCTGCGCATTGTGTATGCATCCTAAACCACCATGGCTGCCCTATGAACACCAGTGCATCCTCAAGATGACATCGCATAATTGGGACCCTAGCACGTGTTGTGGAAGACAGAGCGTATGTTGGACACGAACACAAAATTTGGACGCTAGCGCACCTCGACGAGTTAAAACATGCAAAAAATTAACCAAATTACATGAAGAACGAGGCTTAGAGGCCTACTTGGTCCACCTCATGGCCCTCGACAGTGTCCTCATGTAGATGCTCCAATCTCAGTGCCTCGTACTCTCTCCTGCTTGACATTTTACTGACTTTTCTCTTACAAAAGTCAACAATTTTCTCACGGTGAATAGTGAAATGACCCTTTTGAGGGCCCACCTAGGTATATATAGCCCCCCCCAGGGCCCATTTTTCCTAGAGTTTGTGGCTCCCCGGTTTCTCTTGATTTTACCCCACCATGCTGGGGGAAATTTTAGGAGGGGGCATATAGTCACCTCTTGATCATATTTTTTCCTCCGAATCAATGAATTTTCTTGATCATTCTTCTCTCCATGGTAGTTTCTTCTGATTTTTTGAAATTGACTCAAATTTTTTAGTTTTGCAGGATATAATTTTGGACTATTTTCTGTGACCATTGTGTTGTTGTTTGTTGAGCTTGGAGGCTAGGGGCATCCTCAGTACTAGTTAGCTCGACCTCGGTGACCTCTACAGTCCCTCTTTCTTGCCACGTAGTTCCATAAAATTCAAAATTCAAGTGAAATTCTTCTTCTTTACTTTAGTGAGGCTGATTTTTTCCAAAATTGAGCCCACTAAAGTGTAGACAAAATGTAATGTCGCAGAATTGCACCTAGGGGCAATTCCACATTTTTGCATCTTGCCTAGCATTTATGACACCTTAGAAACATTAATGGAAAAATCCCATGAGTTGGAATTTCATGATTCTGACTCCATGCAGACACATGGTGAAATGACAAAAGCTTGATAGAGCATTTCTCAAAAATCTAGGCTTTGAACGCCTGTGCGGCGTGTGGACGTCCGCACAACGTGCTAGTGTCTTGGCGGTTTTTTGAGTTTGAAATGACGAATCTAGAATCTTGACCCTTGCGACACGTATCCTGGCTATTAGGTCTCAGATGTAACGGCTCTGTGTCTCCCTTGCATGCATTGAAACCCCCCTTTGGCTCTCATTTTGGGGTTGGAAGCTATCATTTGAAGCACTATCACTACTTTCTATAGTCTTGGGTAAGCTCCATCCTTGAATAGCAACATATTCTATAGGCAAAGCCATGTCGAACTAAGGTCCCTCCAACAACTACATCTCTCCAAGCAACTACAACTCTCAAGAAAGCACATAGCAGTGCACCCGTGTGCTTTGGAGAGGGTCTTGACTTTTGGGTAACACTCTCTCTCCCTATCACTCTTTCTTACTAGTCCATTTACTACTTTGTGGTGCGGGCTCTACTCCGAAGTGGGTTTTTCTTTCACCACACACTTTTTTATTTCATTTATGCTCTTTTCGAAATGTGGTTGTCCGTGGAGGTGGGAACACCAAAATGTGGGTCTGATTGAGGAAGACCCCTGTACAACCCCCAACCTTTTCTCTTTGACCTTTTGTGTGTAGGTTATGAAGTGGAGCTTAGAGAAAAGACTCGAACGCATTGTAAAATGTAATCTTCCTTCAAGCTCCTCTTTGTGTTTTTTCCCTAGTTTCTAGCTTTTTGTTTGATCATTTGGCCTCACGCACCTTGACCCGAGCTTAGAGGTGAGATTCAATTTTACCTGTTTGAGCTCTTGAGCCTCTTGCATCTTAGGATGCCATTGTGTCTTTTAGATGACAGCACGCCACGTTGGCATCCTAAAACCACGATGATGTCCTTTGGTCGAGAGCTCTCCAGCCAAAGGTAGAAATCTCGAAGTCTTTCTCTCTCGGGGTTCGAGATAACCTTTCTATCTTCTTTTATAGTTTTATCAATTCGTTCAAATTGAGGCGTATAAGGGCAGTTCGTTCCCTAGTGATCTCTTGAGAATAAAGAGACTCATGTGCAACAAATTCCTCTTATATCATAGTTGGTTATCAATTATTATTTCTTCTAGGCATCATAAAATCAATTTAAATCAATCTTAAAAAGAAAAATCTACCAACCAATAGGTTTTTAGCAACTGTGCAAGGGATATCAAAAGAGAAAGCTAATGCAATTTCCTTGATATGAATACAAATGGTTTTACCTCTTGAATTTTTTTTCCTGTGTTACAACCAGACCTAAATTGGGTCACTATGGAACATGAAGACATTATATATGAGTTAAATACCCTAGCTTGGAGATAGAAAAGGAGTTTCATGGAGTATATTTTATCCTTGAAGAAGAGGAAGAGCTAGCACAACGACTAGTTAGAAGAGTGGTCGAAAGGTGCCCAAAAATAGAGATTGTATGGGACCCTCATCATCAACATAACCCAAGCCATAATCAAAACCATCCTCTAGACCAAACACACCAAGGAATTAATTCAGTTTAGAAGTAAGAAATAAATTACCTCTACTCAGGTGGAGGTTGGCGACTGTGTTTTAATTTTCTCTCTATTTCTATAACAGTACATGGGATGGCTCTAGCCTCACCACAACCATGGATGGTTCATTTTGGGCCTCTAGCTTTATCCTAGTACTCAACCTTTCTTGTGGGATCGAGGGAATATTTTTTGAAGTTCACTAGAGAAGGTGTCTAAAATCTAGAAAACCACATTCGAGCTTTCACTGTTGCATGTGGAACTTTAGGTGTTATAGAGGAGAATGTGTTTGTGAACCTTTCTATAAAATCTCTGGTTAGTAAACTAGCAAAATGGTTCCAATATTTAGAAGATGGGTGCATCACTGGTTGGAACATATTGAAGGACAAGTCATGGCCAGGTTCAAAAAAATAATTGATACATATACTCTCTTATCTTACCTCTTCAAGATTCAAAAAGGGGAGCGTAAAAGTATGATGGATTTCACTGATATATTCACTTGAATCTTGAGATGGATTCCTCATGATGACATGCCCAATTAATCCAATTTATTGATAACCTTCATGGCCACCTTACACCCAAAAATTCAATTCCACTTAAAGCGGAAAAATGTATGTGACTTCAAAGTTGCCCAAGTTGAAGCTATAAAGATAGAAGATGATTTAATTCTATCTAGGTATTTCAATCAAAACCAAGTTGGGATGTTATGAGATAGGGGGTTCATTCTATAAGTTTGTCTTGAAACATCACATGAGAGGAGATTCTCACCTTATATAGATGCATGCTCTAATCAAGTCTCATTATACCAAGAAAAACACTCAGCTAAATTCGGTACTGATGAGAGGAGTGAAATATATGTCAAGTATTATGGAGAGAAAGAAGAGGAACCTGATAGCTCAAATGAGGAGGAAGATCATTCTCCTCCTATTGCACTGGGTTTCACCTCAATATCATCTATCCCAATAAATAAAGGAGTTGAAAAATTGTCTAGTTTTGTAACTCAAGTTACCTCCCTGCTCTCAAGTCTCGAAGCGTACACTCTTGAGATCAATGAAATGATCATCTGACTCATAATAGTAGTCAAATATTGTGAGAAATTGGAAAATCACAGGAATAGAAGCCATGGAAAGTTATTGGGTAACTTTAATTCTTTGTACATACTTGATAGTTGTAAGAATTTTGAAATAATAGATATCCTCTATTTGAATTTCATGAATTTGAATTAGATAACTTGGAGTTTTTTTCCTTGTTTCTCTTGGCGCGATGATGGTTGGTAATAATGGTGAGAAGAGTGATGAAGGGCCTAAAAAGGATGTTGGATTGGAGGAAGGAGAAGAAACAGAGTAGGGGCGGTGTGCAGATAGTGCTTCTATTCGGGATAGTTTTTCTCACCCTTTTAATCAAGATTTGAGAGCCTCTATAAAGAATCCTTTAGAAAAAGAGGTTGTGTTTGTCTTTAAGATGATTGGGAAGATAGCAATTCTAAAGCTATGCTAGTAGATGGAGGAAAAACTATTTACTATATATCTAGAAGTCTCACATAAATCATGCTAAGGAGAAATGCACCTACACTGGTTAAAAGCAACATAAAGGTTTACACTTCACAACCACATATTGGTTTAGGCTCAAGTTTGCACCAGTTACATGCACTCTTCATCTCGATTAGTGAAGCAATGATTCCTTATTGTAATGGCATGAATTTACACCCTAGGAAAATTCCCCATTTTACCTTAGAAAATATAAACTCAATGATGTAAAATCCATCACCACCACCTTGTCCCTTCCACTTGGTCGCATATTTTTGCATCGTTGGAGGATTTTTTTTGGGGACACACTTGTCTTGTGTGGAAATCCACACGCCACACTATCGTCATGACAAGATTCTTGCCCCTAGTATCTGCAGAAACGTTACGTTTTCCATTGGTTGTGAAGAGTAACATTCCTTGCCTCCCTTGAATGACAAAATTTGACCTCTTGCCTCCATTTTTCCAATTCAAACTCAATTCCTTAACTCTTTCTTCATTATTTCATTCTTTCTCTCTTAGATTCTAGGACTTAACTCTCTCATTCTCTCACTCTCACATTCTTGCTTCACTCTACACCATTGTTTTTCTTGCTGCAAGCTTCTCATTTGGCTCCAACAATGTACTCTCATTGCAACACCACTCTCATTGCAGGATCATCAAGCTTCACCTTCTCTAAGTGGTAGTGTTACTATATTCCTTCTATTATTGGCCTTGAGAGCTCATAGTTGGGAAGGTAACTTTGTGTCTTTCTATTTGGTTGCATTAACATGCTTATTGGATAACATTTTAGTTGTCATTGTTTTCTATCTAGTTGCAATACATACTTTCTAGTTGCTTTATCAATTTCCATATCTTGTGGAATCTTGGTTATCCATGGAGGTGGGAACACCAAAATGAGGGTCTGACTGAGGAAAACCTCAAACACAACCCAAAAAATTTCTTTTTTTCTTCTATGTGTCTAGGCATGTTCAAGTGGAGTTAATTGGAGATTCAAGTCATGGGAAGCATGGTATCCTCTTCTATCCTCTCTTTATCATTTCTAGAATAGTTCATTTTGAATAGTTTCCTTTCAAGTATTTTTATTTCCGCACTTTTCATACTTTCTGTCAAACTACAAAACATAACTAGTCAGATAGTTAGTAGGCTCATAGTGTTTTCCATTTTCTTTTTGGACCTCTATCTGTACAAGATGCCAATGCATCCCTGAGATGCCAATATGCCACACCAAAGTTTGAGATCCACACAGTTGTCCCCAGATAGTGAGATATCTGAGCAACAAACCAAAACCTCTATATCCGACTCTTTTGATTCTATAAACACCTGGTTTAGCAAAAGAAAAGTGGTGTGTTGCTTGCCCTTCTTTTTCAGCCTCAATTTTTCATCCTTTCAAACCTTTCAAGTCTACCCAATTTATTTTAGGGTAGTCCATTCCTTGGGACTCTTCCATGGCTTGGAGTCCTAGGGGTGACAGATCCCCCTACTCTACATTTTTGGTGAACCTGATGTGAATATCTTTGTTTCATTTCTTAGTATTAAGGAAGCTTCTCTCATGTCCTATGTGTGTTGTAGGGAATGCAACCTTGCGACCCAATCTATGAACCCTAGTTATGTAGTTAGAAGAGCTCTTGGATATTTGGAAGCAAAATTTAGATAAGTCACTATCTAATTTCTCAATTGTCTGAGTCCTCTGAGTAAGTGCCATTAAGATACATGAATATGGTCTCATTCTTGCATATTCCTCCTACCTATTCTATGAACGCATCACCTGGGATGAAATTTACCTCATAGGACTTGTCTCTGAATAAGGAGCCTTCTCTCTTATACATTCTTGCTCAAATCAATGGAAACATTGTGACTGGTGTCCTAATTGACCTCATGAGCCGAGTGAATGTTATAATTGAAGAAGCTCTTCTTATCAACACTTTGCATAGGGAGGAATATGAAGAATAGAAGGCTACTATCCATACACATGATGGACTCTCAATCCTTCCTCTTGGCTCTATTTCTCTTTCGGTATTGGTAGGACCCAAGGTCATTGATACTTATTTTATCATAATCCTAGAGTTAGACCTATTCAAAGTGAGGCTAGGTATCCCCTAGCTAGTATCCATGAATGGCATTGCTTTGGTGGTTCATAAGTGTCTCAAATTCTTGCATGAGGGATTTGTGCACGTAGTGCATGACACCAGTTATAAACCACTGGTGTCGTGTGGGGGCTTTTCATTGGACCACATTTGACCTACTCTAGTCAAACGTCTCCCTCCAAGGGGGATTTGTTGTATTGTGCTTATGTTAAGTATAAGGCTAGGGGAAAGGCAACAAAAGTGAGCTATCCAATGTATCCCTATGCTATATCCATGAAAGGTTTCATGATTGCACAATAGAAAGCTACCTCCTCCTCCTAGCAAAAGGGGAAGGCAAAGCTTGCTCATTCCCAAGGGCCTTCCTCTTATGTGCCTTCTGCTCCTTTTTCTTCCGCTTCATGCCATGTTGTGGCATCTTTGGATCCTACTTACATTCCCCGCATGAAAATCCTGATGGTGACCACTTGGCGAAAAGCTAAGTGCCAATTTTTTGAACCTCTTTTCTTGCCCATGATTCCTAGACCCATTGTCTATGACAAGGGAAAAGGTTCTTGTGGGGCTGCTCTTGTGTCTCAGCCTCTAAGGCCTCCTACCAATCTTCCTCCTATCCCTTTGGAAGTGAATGGAAAGATACTTATTTCTGAGGCACTTGTGTTTGCTTCTCCATGTGTTGTCATCTCTACTCCTGTGCTCCCTGTTCTTGCCTCTGTTCGGGAGGTTGTCCTTCCATTGGCCATAGTTGTGGAAACTCCTATGGTAGAACAACCTCCCATTTCTTCTCAAGCTGCAACTTCTAGTTCCAAGAGATAACATAATCGGCTTGCAAATGAGCACATGAGTAGGAGAAAAGCTTTGGCCACAAAACAAACCACCTTGTAGAAGATAGAGGGGGAGCCAATAGCTCCTATTTCCACATCTTCTTCTACTATGTATCTTCCTTAGTTCCAATCACCTCCATTCTTCTTTCGGCTCCCTCGATGGGTGTTGATGATCCTAACCCCAAAAGGGTGTAGGTCTTCATTGCTCATTCTATGGATCTTCCTCTTTTGTTGTCCCTCTTGGACATACATCCCTTTTCCTAGCACATAGACATGCCAAACACAATGGTGATGTCTGTTGTGGCTTTGTATTCTCCCTCCTTCACCCTTGCTTCTTCCATGGGGATCCAAAATCCTCTGCTAAAGTGCAAGTCAGAGGATGACCTCACTTCAAGTGGTGGTCTGAAGAAGGGTTCACCTTCTTTGAGGGCTAGACCTATTTTGGCTCATGTTGTCCTTGTGACAGAGGCAACCCCTACATCCCTTGAGTTTGTCACTTCCCCTCTCGATGAGGTTGGTAGTGGATCTTGGGTGCCTCCTTCTTCTCCCACTGAGTTAACACATGACACTTCAATGAAGTGCATGTTTAACTCGGTGGATGATATCCTAGCTCTTTCCTCAATATTTTCTAGATCGATGACATTTACCTCATACGAGATTAGTGAAGAAGACGTAAGAGCTCAGTGAAGAAGACCTTGAGGGGAAGTCCTCCTTGGCCCTTATTGCAAGAGAGTCAAAGGGTACTTCCCTCGCTATCCTACCCTTGCAGGTCCATCCCCATAATGATCTAGATTGGGAGCAGGGTGACCTACTAGTCGATGAGTAGGGTGGTACATCTTCTTTATGTGTATCTTATATTTGTGTGTGTGTTTGTGTTCCCTCGTGCTTGTTTTTATGCATTTTTTATCATTCTTGGAGGACCCTTGCTACCCTTATAGGTGCCTGGCTACAGACCTAGAAATTTTTTCATAAACTTCTTCTATGTGTATCATCATTCTTATATATGTTGTAAATTTTTATTTTTTGACAATTGGGGATGATGCAAAGCATTGGGGTCATTTAGGCCCTCTTCCATGTTGACCCAATTTTTATTTTTATTTTATCTTCATGTGCTCTTCTTCACAGTCTAGGAACTTGGGGGATATATGATCATTTTTTCATACATCATGTGGTACTTATTTATATATATGAATAGATTTAACCCCGAACTCTCAGATCCCCATGTCTCTTATTTTCTTTGTCTTTGTTTGTCTCTCTCTATCTTCTTTGTGATTTTGTGGTGCTTATGTTTTTTCCCTCGCATGTGTGACAACATTCCAAGATTACATCTTGCTATGTCTCATGGGCCACAACATTTCTTCCTCTTCTCTCTTTCCTTACGATGTTACGTGATCCTCTATGTAGCACACACCATCCTAAGGGGAGCTACCAGTCTTTTCTTATTTTCAATAAGGCTAATTCTATGGACAAAGAACCCCTTACTAAAATTTTCCATTTTCCAAATGATGCATCCTTCAACAAGGACCCCTTAGTGAATTTTCTTTCAAAAATGAATTCGTAATGAAAGAATATGAAAAAGTTCCTTCGAAAAAGGAGTAATTTTTCTGATGAAGAATTCTAAAAGCCTTTTAGAAGGAGCATTCTTTCTACTAGATTCCTTGACAAAAGAGATCTTTCAAAATGATTCTTTATGGTAGAATCACTTACGGAAAATTTCACGTCTTTCTAATTCTATTTTCCCTTTGAGTGGGCCCCTTGCTATCTTGAAGGGTTCCCCAAGGGACCCCCTTCGAAAAATTCTCCTTCAATTGCATGCTCTATGATGTGTCTATCTATCTTGGATTTTTCACCTAACATGTTGCTTTGTAGGACTAAGAACTTGTAAATCTCCTCTATAATCAAGCTTTCCCAGTAGGTTTGAGAACCTCATCAAACTTTCCTTATAAGACTGAGAACCTATAAGAATCTTTCATATCAAAATTTGTAGGACCGAGAACCTGTAGAATCCTTTCATGTCAAGCCCTATAGGACCGAGAACCTGTAGTGCTTCCTTTGTATGACTAAGAACCTATAAAGCTGATGTAAAACTCCATAGGTATGAGAACCTATGGATTCATCTCTCTCTTTCACATCAAGGTTGCCATGTGAGATCGAGAACTAGTGGAGTTTCCTTCTTTACATCCAGGTGTGCCAAATCAAATATTTTCTTCCTCGATGGTTAAGGTATATTATCTTCAATATCTTTCTACTTTACCTTGCATTCATACTAACATGCATGCTCACTAAAGTGGGGGAAAAATTTAATGGCACGAATTTGAACCCTAGGAAAATTCCCCATTTAATTTCCCCTACCTTAGAAAATATAAAATTGATGATGTAAAATCCATTGTCACCACCTTGTCCCTTCCACCTAGCTATGTCCTTTTGTGTCAGTGGAGGAATTTTTTTTAGGGATGCGTGAGGGCCGTGTGGATGTCCACATGTTGCGCTGCCATCCTAACAAGATTCTTGCCCATGGGATCTACAAAAATGTTACATTTTCCATTGGCTATGAAGAGTAGTGTTCCCTACCTCCCTTGACTAATAAAATTTGACCTCTTGCCTCCATTTTTCCAATTCAAAATCAATTCATTCCAATTCCTTCATTCTTTCTTCATTCTTGCATGCTTTCTCTCTTAAATTCTAGCACTTCATTCTCACATTCTTGCTTCACTCTACACCATTGTTCTTCTTGTTGAAGCTTCTCATTTGGCTCCAACAATGTACTCTCTTTGCAACACCACTCTCATTGTAGGATCATCGATCTTTACCTTCTCTACATGGAGGTGTCACTCTATTCCTTATGCTATTGGCCTTGAGAGCTCATAGTTGGGAAGGTAACTTTGTTTCTTTCTATTTGGTTGCATCATCATGCTTATTGGATAGAATTTCAATTATCTTTATTTTCTATCTAGTTGCAATACTTCCTTTCTACTTTCTTTATCGATTTCCATATCTTGTGGCATCTTGGCTATCTGTGGAGGCATGGACACCAAAACGAGGGTTTGATTGAGGTTGACCTCAAACACAATCCAATATTTTTCTTATTTCCCTATGTGTAGGAATGTTTGAGTGGAGATAATTAAAGAATCGAGTCATGGGAAGCACGATACCCTCTTCTATCCTTTGTTTTTCATTTCTAGAATAGTTCATTTCAAATAGTTTCCTTTCAATTATTTTTCTTTCTGTACTTTTTGTACTATTTGTTAAACTATGAAACATAACCAGTCAGATAGTTAGTAGGCCCATAGCGTTTTTCATTTTCTTTCTGGAACTTTGTCCATACATGATTCCAACATGCCTTGCTAGAGTCAGAGATCCGCACTGCCATCTTCAGACATTGAGCTATCTAGGTAGTAGATTGAAACCTCTGTAGTTGGCTCTTTTGATTTTGTAAACACCTCGTTTAGCAAAAGGAAAGTGGTATGATGCTTGCCCTTCCTTTTCAGCCTTATTTTTTTGTCCTTTCAAACCTATCAAGTCAATCTGAGGTAGGTTAGGGAAGTCCATTCCTTGGGACTCCGGAGGGTGATGAATCCCCCTAGTCTACACTTATTCTAGCTTGTTCAAGGTGATTTATGGATACCCAATTGAGAATTTTCCTATGCACGGGGTAACCAAAGTGTATGATGAGAAGTGGATTTTTGATGGTAAGAATACACTACAAAGGATTATTTATCATGTGAGTCTATTTTGGTTTAACTTGTTACTTCTGAATGTACAAAATTTGTGTAGGCATACATCCCTTTTCCATAGTGGGTTGAATTTCTCCCTACCAGTTGATGGTTTTGCACATGTAATATTAAGAAATTTTAATGGTAGGAGTCCCCTACCTTGTACATATTTCAAATTTGGTTGTGTGGTTAGCTTTGGTGTATTTTCCCTTTGGCTTGTCTCATTTTTGGTTTGTTTTGATCCCTCCTTTCAAGATTATGACTTTTTTGCCCAATGAATAAGGCGATGGTTTGCTATCAAGATCCTAGGTTCACGTCTTTGTCCTTGGTAGTCCTCATCCCTATTTAGAGCTATTTGTTACCATATTTTTGGTCACACCATCCCAAAACCATGTCTACCCTTCAGCAAATTTAATCATGCCAAAGTTCTCACTTTTGAGCATGGTTTTTGAAACTATTCTGAACACTGATTGAGTTTCCACAACCTTTTCCCCACTTAACCATCTAAAAATTTTAACTTAAGTTATTTCACATTCATCCCTTCATGAAGTTTAAAAAAGGTGTTGGGTCCTAGGGTGGTTCTCATAACCCTAGTGCACATCGAGGAAAGAAAGAAAAGTTAAGAAAAAGGCAAGTTTATTTTGGAGCTTTCATTAGGTTTCAAAACCTTTGTCAGTTCCCAACAAGTTTCTAGAAACCTAACTCATTCCCACGGTGAGCTCTTTTTCAAAAGACCAAGTATTTTCCTAAGGATCTTTCTAAAATACTTACTAGAAAAATGCCCTAATAGGAGGTTTTAGGCTGGATCTTAAGATAAAGCAAATAATGGGGTGGTTTTTAGAACGAGTTGGACTGCAAAGGCATTTTAAAAACTCCCCACCCAAATCCTTATGTTATCCATTAAATCAATTTTAAGATATCATATTGATTATTCAAAGATTCATTCAAGGGAAAATTATAATACCAAAACTAAATTATATTGCAAAGGTGATATTTAGTTGAAGCCTAAACCAATGACACTGAAAAAAAATAAGTGCATCACAATGGAAATGAAAAACATAGAATTGAAAACAAGGAGTCCCAAGATTATTGTATTTCACAAGATAGATTTAAATTCCAAAAATATTATATATATATATCCATACTATTTTCTTTATTACATGCCAAAAAAAGGGATTCTAGTACAATTTTTTCAAGCACAAAGGATGAAAATGAGTGTGTAGATTCCTTGTACCACCTCTTGGAGACACTCAATCTACATAGAGGGAGAAGAGATTCTCATTATACTCCATGATAAGGGAACACGTCTCCAACATATCCCATTCCATCCTAGCACAAAGTAAAGAAACTGCCTATTTTTGTTGTTCATTCTTTAGTGTAGTAGTGATGCAAATGATATCTCCCACCAGTCCAATGTGAAAATACTCTTTAAGGTTTCGTAGGGTAGCTTCAACATAGGCCAAATATGTTGGCCTCACAATATGTTTGACAAATTTGGCTCCCCACTGCAACTTCCCGTAAGTGTGAATGATGTTATAAAGGAAGCACTCTAGCAATGCAGAGTTATGCACATGCACTTGGTCCAGGAAATTTTCTCCAATGATCTTCCTAATCACACCCTCTTCTACATTGTTGTGAATCAAGAAGACCTCCCTAAGTTGGTCTACAACCAACCGCTTCACTGCACTACATTCCACACCCTCAATTGAGAGAAAGTTTCTCTTGTTCTCAGAAGAAACATCGTTGAGGTGCTTGACATGTTTGAAACAATAATTCTCATTGTGAAGAATAAGAATGCCTCTACCTAATTTATAGATTGGAGGGACAATTTTGAGAAATTCACTCAAGAGTGATTAATGATGCAAGGATATTCAAGTTGCTTAGAATTTAATAAACTCAATAGTGATGTGATATTGTTTTAGCAAAGTGTGCTTTGGCATCAGAGAAATCCTCTATATTTAAACCATCTGCATGAATATGATCCTTATTTGGCATGTCATTAATTACCAAACTAATAAATTATAGACTATTCACATGAGTTGGAGGACATGGGGCTTATTTTCAAAAAGGTTGGCGATTCATTCCCTTGTCCTAATCAATCAGAAGATGTGATGTAATCATAATCATCCCTAAATCATCCATAAATTCTTATGTGTCTCCATCGGAGAGGGATCGACTAATCTCTCACAAAATGCTCATTCAGTGAATTGGTGGTTACAATCCTCCCAAGATTTAGTTTTCAAGAATTTTTTGACCATTATGATGTAATTTTTTTAAATATAATTTGGTTGGAAATTTGAGGGGTCCAAAATTTTGATCCCCATTACACTTTGATGCATGAGTGAGAATCGATTGGAATAAAGGATCAAGTTTTTCAATTTTGATAATTTTCTAAAGATGTTTGTTGCCTTTGAGAAATAGATTTGAATGAAGTACTTTACATTTATGAGTGAGCCTTTGAGCTTTCATAAGTGTTAAGATATTTCTTCTCTTTGTAGATGCAAAATTCATTGGTTTTTCATTCATGTATCTTCAATGGATGTTAATATTTCACTATCTCGAGTCAATTATCTGTTGGTAGTAATTTGATCTTTGAGTTGTTATATTGGTAGCATATTTATCTTTTTAGTTCAGTTAATGTTCTAAGTTGATTTTCATCACATTTTTTGCATGGCTATGGGAAAGTGTTAGTTTTCCTTTCCCACTTTCTAGATAAAGGTGTATCCATTATCCTTATATTCAAAAAACCTAAAAAAAATATATCTTACAAGGGATTTGTACCTCTTAAAATTCAGAGGAAGATCACTAATGAAATTGCGATCTCTCCAAATTTTGGTTATCGATTAGTCTTTCATCTAGGTATCATAGAGTCAATTTAAATCAATATTAAAAAGACAAATATGTCAACCAATAGATTTTTGGTGACTCTAATAGGGATATCAAAAGAGAAAGCTAAAATAATTGCCTTGATATGAATAAAAATGGTTTTACCTCTTGAAAATATTTTTCTTGTGTTACAACCAAACCTAAACTCGATCATTGTGAAATAGGAAGAAATTATTTCTCAATTAAATACTCTAGCTTGGAGATACAAAAGGAGTGTCATGGATTATATGCAAGTAAATTTTGTCCTTGAAGAAGAGGAAGAGCTAGCACAATGACTAGCTAGAAGAGTGGTCAAAATGTGCCCAAGAATAGAGATTGTGTGGGACCCTTGTCCTCAACATAACCCAAGCCATAATAAAAACCCTCCTTTAGACCAAAACACACCAAGGAATTAATTCATTTTAGAAGTAAGAAATAAATTACCTCTACTCAGGTGCAGGTTGGTGACTCAATGTTTGAAATTTCTCTCTATTTCTATAACAATCTTTCAGTACATGGAATGGATCTAGCCTCACCACATCCATGAATGATTAATTTTGGGCCTCTATTGTTATCATTGTACTCATCCTTTCCTATAGGATTGAGGGAACATTTTCTAAAGTTCATTGGAGAATGTATCCAGAATCTAGAAAACCACGTTTGAGCTTTGACCATTGCATGTGGAACTTCAAGTGATTCAAAGGAGAATATGTTTGTGCACATTTTTGTAGAATCTTTGGTTAGAAAAGCAGTAGACTAGTTCCAATGTTGGGTGAACCCACAAAAGTGGTTTACAGTTGGAGTGAGGAGGAAAACTTCCAAAAAATGACCCCATGCAAAAAAAATTAGTTTTGGGGGGTTTGAATGAACTCTAGGTTCGAGCAAACCCGTTAAATGTGGGAACCTGCATTTTACCATTGTGGAAAGGGGGTTCACTTGAACCCTAGTTCGAGCAAACCAGGGTTCTTTTGAACCCCTTAGGTTCACTCAAACCCCCCTTTTCCCACCTTCCCACCCTTCAACCCAAAAAAACTCCATATTTTTGCCCTTCGAACCTCGAGTTGAGGATAAAAATGGAGGAGATTTCACAGACCCAACTGGAAGATGGTAGTCCTCAGAATGAGTTATCCAACGAATATAATTTTAATATGTTTTGGTTTTATTATGTATTTTTTTTTTAGTTTTATTAAACATACGTTTTTTACCAAAAATCAAGCTCTCTATTCTGCACATGTGGAAAAATAGAAAATTATAAAAAAATTTGAAAAATATTTTCAAGCTGGGTATTGATGTCCTTGATCCATTAATTTTTTTTTTGAATTTTGATACATACAGAAAAATTTATGTTGTATACGGTCCACCTATGTCTGAATTGTAATTGGTTTGACTTTGAAACCTAATTAAGGAAAAAATATTTAATAAAACACTATGAAACTAGATGAACTAGTTAGACATCGTAGTTACAAATTTAATTCGAAAAAAATAGAATTTTATCCTTCATACAAAAAAAATTATGTTGTATATGGTGAGCATCACTCCTTAAAAATGTTGTTTTTAAAAAAAAGCTAGTTTTCGAAGGAGATGGAAAAAGAAGTGCAATCTGATTCCAAATTTTTTGAGAAAAATATATTTAGAATCTATAGACAAAACATCACAAATCACTATTTTGCATCATCTTCAAATTCCTCCGGTTTAGCCACTATAGGAGCTCGAAAATGAAGATTTAGTTTTTAAAAAATCAATTCAGTGTCCAATTTGCCCAAAACTTGTAAACCAATATTGTGTGATCACCCTATTTAGAATATGGGTACATCACTAGTTAGAACATATTGAAGGACAAGTTCATGGCCATGTTCAAACCAATCATTGATATAGGTACTTTGTTATCTTATGTCTTCAGGATTCGAAAGGGAGCATGGAAGTATGGGGGATTTAATTGATAGATTCATTCAAATCCTGAGATGAATTCCTCATGACAAATTTCTCAATCAATCCAATTTATTGATCTCCTTCATGGTCACCTTACACCCATAAAATCAATTCTACTTGAATAGAAAAATGTGTGTGACTTTGAAGTTTCCCAAGTTGAAGTTGTAAAGATAGAAGATTATTTAGTTTTGTTTAGGTATTTCGATCAAAACCAAGCTAGGATGTTATCAAATAGGGGATTCATTCTAGAAGCTTGTCTTGAAACAATGCATGAGATGAGATTCTCACCATATATAGATGCATATCCTAATCAAGTCTCATTATGCCAATAAAATCACTCAGCTAAATCCAGTACTGATGAGAGGAGAAAAATATACGTCGAGTATTATGGAGAGGAAGAAGAGGACTCATAACTGAGATGAGGAGGAAAATTATTCTCCTCCTATTGCACTGAGTTACACCTCAATATCCTCTATCCCAAAAAACAAAGGATTTGAACAATCATCTAGTTCTATAAATCAAGTAAGCTCCCTACTCTCAGAGCTCGAAGCGTTCACTTTTTAGATCAATGAAACAATCAACCAACTCATGATAACAGTTGAAGATTGTGAGAAATTGAGAAATCCTAGGAATAACAACCATACAAATTTATCTAGTAGCTTTAATGCTTTGTACATACTTGATAGTTTTGGTAAAAAAATTGAAATCGCAAATAATCCACTATTTAAATTTCATGAGTTTGAATTAGATAACTTGGAGGTTTTTTTCACTCTTTCTCTTGGCACTATGATGGTTGGTAATAATGGTGAGAAGAGTGATGAAGGGCCTAAAAAGGATGGTGGATCAAAGGAAGGAGAAGAAACAAAGTAGGGGTGGTGTGCAGACAGTGCTTTTATTCAAGATAGTTTTTCTCACCCTTCTAATTAGGATTTGAGAGCCTCTGTCAAGCATCCTTTATAGAAAGAGGTTGTGTTTGTCTTTAAGAAAATTAGGAAGATTGTAAATTCTAAAGCTATGCCAGTAGATGGAGGAAAAATTATTCAGTGTATATCCGGAAGTCTCACTGAAATCATGCCAAGGAGAAATGCACGTGCACTGGTTGAAAGAAACATCAAGGTTTAAACTTCACAACCACATATTGATTCAAGCTCAAGTTTACACCATTTATAGGCACTCTTCATTTTGATTAGTGAAGCAATGATTCTTGATGCTAGCTTGTTCAAGGCGATGGATGGAGACCCGACTGAGAATTTTCTTATACTCAGGGTAACTGAAGTATATGATGAGAAGTGGATTTTTGATGGAAGGAATACACTAAAAATGATTATTTATCATGTGATTTTGTTCTGGTTTATATTGTTACTCTTGAATGTACAAATGTTGTGTAGGCATACATCCCTTTTCCATAGTGGGTCATATTTTTCCCTGCTGGTTGATGGTTTCACATAGGTAATCCCAAGCACTTTTAATGGTAGGAATCTCCTACCTTGTATATATTTCAATTTTAGTTGTGTGGTTAGTGTTGGCATTTAAAATCACACCTCTGGAATGCGGTTTGGAAACAAACAGCTATGTGTAGTAACCTTCTCTTCAAATTTAGAGAGGAAGCTACCTCTTTTGTTGAGTTTACATAAAGAAAGTAAACTAAAGCTAATTTTCCTATCTTTTTGATTCAGCTACGAGAACACAAGGTTATAGAACTCTAAATGTTGTAGCTGAGGTTTTCCCTTTAATGAAACATATCAACTACAACTAACTTACACTAAAGACATTTCTAGCCTCTCAAGTAAACTTAGAGCAAAAGAGTTAGAAATGAACGAGATTGATTTTCTAACACAGATACTTAAATAAAATTTTCCCAACATGCATCTACTAAATTTCAATGCAAGTTGAAAAGGAGATCATATAAGCATTACACAATAAACAAAAATCTGAGACTTTATATTGAGGCAACAAAAGCACGCTCAGGACTTTATTTTGTCAAACTTTGAGCACAAGTGATTACAATTTTGGGACAACAAGTTGTAGTAAAATAAATGCAACATGCGATCAAACCGGATCAACACTTGACAGAAAACACATGCACTAAACAAGGATTTGTAGCTAAAAGAGGCATGAGAAATTTCTCTTAACACAAAGTGAATTGAAAATAATCGATAACAAGCTTGAAGGAATAGGCTCAACAATTTTTTATCACAAGCACAGCTAAAGAAAAATGAGCAAACACTGCTCTTATTTATAACTAAGTAAAGGAGTAGGGAACCCTAAAATCTCCTTGCTTTTACAACTAATACTCGCCAACTCGCAAGATTTATTTCTAAACCTAAAGAAGAGAAGCATCTACAACTAAGAAATCATCAAAAATAGAAAGTGCCAACTCATTACAATTGTTTTCTTTCTCTTCTCAAAGAATAGATAAGAATTATGACAAGAATAGAAAGAAAGCTAGAAAGAATATTCTAGATGAAAGCTGATTTTAAATCTTGATCGCATCCGCTAAAAAGAGGTCAACTATATCCTTAGTGGGAGTGTCAATACTATTAATAAAAAAATTCCATTTTTCCAAGATTTCTTCACCATCTGTAATAGATCTTATAAAATCCTCACCCTCATTGGTCGCTTTCTCAAACCTTGCTAACATCATGGAAATCAGATTCATTCTTCCAAAACTGCCATCGCTGCCATGAACAACACTCTGAAGCTCAGCTTGGACTACGTCAATCCCAATGTATGAACCATCCTTGAGGCAATACTGACAAGGAATTTCTGCAACAAACTCTCTTATGAAATCAAGAGCATCAATAACCCTTTTCTTGTAAGCAACAAACTCCTCAAATATTCTTTCATATGTATTAAACTTGAAAAGGTGACCTTCTTTCCACTCCAGAATCTATCTTTTGTGTTCTCTTGCAACTGTAGATCCATATGCCACATCCAAATCTGGATTTATGATTTCATGCATAGGGCTGAATTTTGCTAGCAACTGCTCAAAATCCTGGATACGTTGATGTAAATCATGAAAAATGTATCTCAGCTGAAAGATCTATGCTAGAATCTCTTTTCCTCTGATAATGAATTCTTCAATCCATTCTTAAGTTTTTTTCCCACAAATAACCAACTACCTTAACTATTGTTGATCAGTTGGTGTCTCTAAAACCTGGGGCAGCAACTTTGTTGTTTTTGAAGTGCCTTGAATGAGGTTTGAGATGTATAAACAAAGTTGATGGTTTTTAGCCTTAAGGGCTACCTTGTATTCCCCATTTTTTGAACTCTTTCCTAAATGTTTTATGATACCATATTGAACAATCTCATGTCAGCATGCCTAGTGCTCTTGCCAAGATTGGCTTTCACCATCACAAAATCATCCATATCCACCTCATCTCTATCTTTCTTTTCAGGAGGTGTAGCTATCTCCATGACCATCTCACCATCAAGATTTATCTCAAAGTGCATTTGTTTCTTTGCCTTCTTCTTGGGTGCTTCCTGACACACATTGAGATCATCAACATTCACTTGATATGAAGGCCTTCATCTTGTCCTTCCCAAGGAGCTCTCAAGCGAAAATTTGGTATTTCGACTAACATCCATGGGAAGTACAACTACAATATCCTCTTCTACCTCCTCGTCTTCCAAATAATTCTGAATTGGAAAAGACCCTGGAGATGGAAAAGGATCATGTGTCAAAGGCACATCTTTTGTTTCCTCTTGAGGTATGGGCTCATGTGGAGGGACTTCTGATTCAACCATTGGCTGCTCTTGTATGACTATACCTATGAAGTCCAACCTCTTTTTTGCATTCTTTGTTGACCTGCTGCCCTTTACAACCTCTTGACCTTTTCCTTTTGTCTTTGATTGAGCTCTAGAAGAAGAAGGAAGTTATGAATGAACCCTTTGCAGCTTTTCTATAGGAATAGACTTCTTCCTTTTAAGGACTAATAAATTTTTATTGTATTCAAAAACTTGACGGGTCCTTTCCTCCCCTCAGATGCATTCTTCATTAGCCCAATTAACATGTGGAAGAGGTTGTTGCTCAATCTGCTTATGAGTGTAAGCTGGGAGAAGCACATCTCCATCATGATCTGATAACTGCTCAATATCCTCAGATAATAAATCCTTCATCTGATGAAGAGTGAGTCTACTATTGCTATGTCTTCAGACTTTGACTTCATCTCTGCAGTTGACCCAAAAATCCTCAAGTGCGGGAACATGAGTGAATTTTTGACCAAGTTTGGTTGCATAAACACCATGGGGATCATAAGATCATCTCTCACTGAAAGGCTTGAGACCAATTTTAGTTAACTCATTACCCATTATCCTAGCATCAACTGATGACCTGCACTTATAAATTCCTAATGCAAAAGGGAAGTTGAAGGTTGGTTTCTTTTTGTTTTGCAAGCAGGTGTGACCATCTGACACTTGCCTAAGAATCTCCATACACACAACCTCATCCAATGGATACCTTGGTAATATGAGAAGAGCACTAGAATATCCATAAACCTTTAAGTAAGTGAAAGTAGAAAATTGAATATACCTATCCGCCAATTCCGACATCGCTGCCCTGGCAATAGATGAAATGTGTACATGTAGCTCATTATCTAGGTCACGCACTGTATACATTAGGAATGCTTCATTCACTCTTTTGTAATGATGTGATGATGCAAAAAACTCCAGTTGACTATAGTAATTGTAGACATGCTGAACATTTAAGGATCCCTCAGTGTTTAACCCTTTGAATTTTCCTTGGAAGGCAACCAAGTAGACTAGGTAGGAGATCATGTGGAATTCATGCCTGTTAAAATACTCAATTATCTGATGATGAAGGCAGTCACAGATCAATGTAGGCCAGTCATAGAATTCCATTTTCTTCATGATGTGAGGTATCACTTAAAACATCGAGGGATAAAACTTAGTTGCGTCTTCATTGCCTGTGATCCGGCTGAGCAAGGTGACGATAATGGCAATTTCCTCCTTAAATTTGCCTCTCCCAACATTCTTTGGCAATGTCTTATGTTTTTATTTCATCCATTTTGTTGGAAACTTCTTGTTGTACTTGTCCTTATGCATTTCCCATACACTTTCACATTCATCTCGAGAGATAGTAATGCTTTCGAGCCAAGGTGGAATTGAGAAACATCTTTCTATCATATCAGGCTTTAGGTTGCAAATAGTTCTCCTGTCCATTGATTGAATCTCCCTTGTTGCTAGATTGTAATGCTTGATGCAAGCAATTACAAATTCTAAGCTTTGAACTTAAAAGGGGATGGATGTTACCACAATAAGACCTGAATGGCCAAGGTGCCTAATGGTGACATTGCCCGCGTCTTCCAACACACATAGATTGAACACTGGCTTAATGTGATATAAGTCAATTTCAGTTGTCTCGATGAAATCATGATACAGTGTTGATTTAGTCTTAAACTCTGTAGGAGTGTAATCCATTCTACAAAACTCGAAGATTGCATGTTAACTTGCCTATGTTCTAACAAGTTTTGCATGACTTTCTATTTTTAGCTTGCTGATTTTCTTTGTGAAATGAATGAATTTTTTGGAAATTTTTCTGAGATATGAGTTTTTTTTAGAATTCCATCACAAGCAAACCCAAATCATCCATTTTTGAAAATTTTGAGTGTAGACTAAAAAAGCAGCAAACCCTAATTTTCTTCCAAAAAGTAGAAAAAGCTGACATTTGGGTATTGTTCAGAGGCACATTTTTTATGAACCCATTTGATTAGATTTTGAAAACCTCAATGTTTCACTGAAAAAGAAGCCACTTGAAGTTTCACTGAGAAAGATTTGATATGGGTTTTGTCCAGAAGAACATTTAAGGTAGACCCAAAAGATTAGAAGTTGAAAGTCTTGAAGTTTTCTTTGACATGCAAGGAAAAAGCAGTTGTTGCAACTTGAGAAATTTCTTCAAAAATTATCTAGAATCATAAACTGAGATGACCTAGATCAGTAGAAATTGAAAAATTGGACCTCCTCCTTCAAATATTTGATGTTCTAGATGAAAAAAGCGTGAAAAAGAAAGCCTTCTTATGTGCTGATTTGAAAATTCATGAAAAACCAGCAAGTTCAAGTTCTTGAATCTTAAAAATATAGGTTTGAAGTTGCTGCTCTATTTCTCCTTGAAGCCACCTGCAAGAAAATATGAAAAATAAAACACAAAGGTGCCTTAAATAAGCTTTTTCTTGAGAGAAACAACTCTCTTTAACCCTAATTCTTCAAAACCCTAATTTGAGTTTATGCAATGAACTTAGACGTTTTTCACCATCTTCAATTTTTGAAATTTTCAAAAATTTGACTAAGGCACTAAAACTTGGGTGCCCTTCTTGACTTGAGGTGCCTAACTCCTGTAGAATCAGCCAGTTTTTTATCATTTTCAAGTTTTCCTCAATTTTCATCTCTAGTTTGATTCAACGAATGAGCTGAATGATTCATTGCGGAGCTTGGTCGAATTTGGCGAAGTTTGCTTGGAGGCAACTTCTAACAAAAACTTTGTTTGACCCTTCAAAATGTTGGGTGTCTCTCTCCTCTAGGGGTGCCCATATTCACCAGTGTTAGCCATTTTTATGAGCTTCAGGTTCTTTCTTATCTTCTGACCTTCAGATAAATTGATGATTTTGGGAGCTAAACTGATCAGATCAACTGGATGTTAGGTTCACTAGATAGATGAGAAGATTTTGGAAGGTGTCTCCTGGACACTGCATTTACGACAAAGTTGATTTGAAGCCTCAAAATCTTGGGTGCCCTTCTTGAGTGGAGGCACCTATATTTACCAGAGTTAGTTTTTATTTTGATATTTTCACCATTGCTTTTGACTTCTATCGTTTTACTCACTTTTTCTCCTATGTTTAGTCTCTGATATCTGACGAATGCCAGCTCTGACGAATGTGTCTGATCTAAGTTTTTCAACGGCTGAGTGACCTGATGATCTGATAAGAAACTGAACAACGTTGCCTAGGAGAGTGATCTCCTAATTTCATCTTATGATCCTCTGAAAATTTGGGCGCCCTTCTTCTCCAGGGGTGCCCAAACTGAGCAGTGTCAGAATGTTTTTTGCAATTTTCAAAATTCTTCCTCGTTTGACATGCCTCCCTTGAGCTTGGCTATCAAAAAATAAAAAATTCTAAGGCATGAAGGTTTAGGTGCCCAAACTGAGCAGGGGCGCTTGGATTCACTAGCCTTAGTCAAAATTTTGTATTTCTCAACCTTTTCAGCTTCCTCTCTCTGTTCCTCATTCTTCGTGTACATTCATCATTGGCAACTTTTGTTTGATGCTTGAATGTCTGATTCTGGCACCTGGCAGCTGACTGGCCTCCATTGATGACCTTGGTCCTTAGAAAAAGCTTCTGAAAAAGCAAAATAAACCCACTAAGGTAAAACTGGTCCTTTCGTGATTCTGACTGTACCAGCTTGATGAGGAAGTATTTTAAGCCAATAAAAATCCATCTCAACCCTAGAGGCCAAACTTTCTTATTTTAGAAAATTTTCCCAATATCTGTTTCTTGAGAAACCTAGAAAAAGTTTCTATTTTTAGAAAACTGGAAAAATAGAAATTTTCCTAAAATTTAGGGATGAAAAAATGAAATATGGGTTTTGTTGGTTTGATCATTCCGAGTTGAGCCAAATGTTCAAATTTCACAAAATTTCAAGTTTTTGACCCTCATGTATGACATGAAAATCCCAAATTTTGACCTTTTTTGATAGATTTAACAAGATTTTGACTCGTTTCTTTGAAATGCCTAAGTGTAGAATTTTGTTTAATTTGGGGTACAACAATTGGCTCTGTCTGGGGACCATGTTGGATAATTTTGGCATAGGAGAACCGTAGAATCTCTAGATTTTGAGCTTAGACCAATGCCTTGTCCATTGGGTAGCAGAGTCAACATCATTTCCTAATCACCTATTTGCAAAACCTCCCATAAGTCACCTGTGACCGAACTTCCTTGAATCACCTAATAGTTGGACACTTCCTAGAAACCACCTAAAACAAGACTCCTAATCACCTAAAACATGACATAATTGTTATGGGAAGGGGAAACACAACATTACGAAGGGAAAAATTACACAAAGGGGAAACACATTATGAAAAAATAAAGGGAAATTATTTATAGAAATTTAACTCCACCCCCAAAGGGATGAAGTGCTTCAAGTACTGTCCATTGTGAGGCAATGGTAGGAGCCTTCCATCCAAGTGCAAGAGAACATAAGTATTCTCCCCGATGAACTCATGGATCTTGAACGGCCCCAGCCACAAGGAATCAAACTTTCCATGCATTCCCTTGGGCTTGTGTCTCTTATCCCACAATAGGACTTGATCATCGACCTCAAAATCTTGTTGACAAGCTTTCTTGTCAAAAAATTTCTTCACCCACTCCTGATGCTGAGTGATTCTGTCTACTACCTCCACACTTTCTTCTTGAAGCTTTGTTAGGTACATGATACATTTTTCAATAGGATCCATGAACTCCCCATCTTCCACTATGGTTGCTAGATGCAATGCAGGCAACTCCAGTGTAATAGGTAGCAAAACCTCTGTACCATACGTAATGATGAAAGGTGAGGTACCAATGGCTCTTTTTGGTGTAATCCGATCAGCCCAAAGAGCGTCGTAGATCTTCTTATACCAATTTTGTTGATTAGAATCAAATAACTTGTGCACTATTGTAACTATGTTCTTGTTTGATGACTCGGCTTGTCCATTAACCCGAGGGTAATAATCTGATGAATGCAATAAAGTGATGTCGTGATTAAAACAGAACTCCAACAACTCCTCTGATGAGAAACATGATGCATTATCAGTTACAATTTTGTGAGGTACTCTGAAGCATGAAATAATGTTTTCCTTCAAGAAATTACACACCACTTTGAAAGTCGCTTGCTTGGTTGGAATGGCTTCAATCCATTTAGTGAAATAATCTGTGGTTGTAAAGACATAAATATGCCCCTTACTAGATCGTGGGTTGATAGGACCAACAAAATCTAAGCCCCATTGCTAAAATGGAGCATCTATAACAACTGGCTTGAGAGGAATGACTATCATCTTCATCTTGCCGACAAACTATTGACACAATTGGCATTTGTGCACCCATTCATACGCATCATGAAACATAGTCGGCCAAAAGAGCTGTGCTCAAAATTTTTCACCCTTGAAGAAAAGTGACCTTTGCATGCTTGACTATGGAAAGCTTCCAACAAATTCCATTGTTGGTCTTTGGTGATGCACAACAAAAATATTCTGTCAAGCCTATGTTTGTACAATACATTTCTTATTATCACATAATTTTGGGCTTTCAGCTTCAATGTCCTCCTTTGTTGTTTATCCAGATGACTCATACAATCACCATACATCAGGTAATACCATATCTTCATGAACCATTCTCCTGTAGACTCAACCAGTAGGACCATAGGGAGATCCTCTTTCTCTTCATTTTCTAGTCCTAGTATACCTTTTTCTTGGAGCTTCTTATCACCATCTTCAACTATCAACTAGCATAGACCTCTCCCACGAACGAGTTTGGTTGGTTCAATCTTCAAGTCATGTTCTTGAACTTTCGCAACCCAGTTACACCTTTTAGAACCCATTTCTTGCTAGGTTAGCACAATTTTCACTACTGAATTAGTCACATAAATAGTGGTATGTGAGTTCAAGATGTAGAATTTGAATTTTTTGACAGCGCAAACCTTCGAATACACGTTCTTCTCAATTTGAGAATACCATGTTTCGTTGGCCTTGAAACTGATACTCATGAATGCAATGGAGACTCTACTTCTTTGTTCAGGTTTTGTATTAATATTGTAGACATAGTGTGCTTTGATGCATAACAGTAAAGAATAAAACTCTTTTCAAAATTAGGACAAACAAGTACTGGAGCTCAACTGATAGCTTCTTTGATTGCAACAAATTCCTTCTTTCCTTCCTCTATCCACTTGAAAGCGGACTTATTCTTCATCATGGCAGATATGTCCTTTGTAATTCAGAGAAATCCAGTACAAATCTTCATATGAAATTCACTTTACCAAAGAAAGAATGTACCCCTATCTTGCTGGTCGGAAGAGACAAATCCTTGATAGGTTCAATCCGACTTGGATCAATTCGGGTTCCTTCCTTTGAAACAATATGACCGAGTATTTTTCCTTATGTCACTGCAAAGATGGAATTCTTAGGATTCAGGGAAATATGATGATATCTGCACCTTTCAAAAACATCACACAAATGAGATAAATGATCTTGTCGCTTCTTTGAAAAGATAGTGAGATCGTCTAGATAAACCACAATGAATTTATTCTTCAAATCTTCGAACGCCAAATCCATGGCTCTTTGGAAAGTTGCACCTGCACTAGTAAGACCGAAAGGCATTATTTCATATGCAAATTTTCTCGATGGAGTGGTGAATGCAGTCTTAAACTGGTCATTTTCACCTACTACAATTTGATTATACCCAGAAAAACCATCAAGTAAAGATAGCATTTCTAACCTAGTGATAGTTTGCAAGGTGTAATCCATGATCGAAAATGGATAATTATCCTTCAGAGAAGACTAATTCAGGTTCCTGAAATCAACACAAATTTTGATTTCTCCATTCTTTTTTTGCACAGGAACTATGTTGGACACCCAGGTAGAATGATGAATCAGAAAAATGATATTGGCATCCACCATCTTTTGTATCTCCACGTATATTGTACCTTGAACAAGCAGATTGTAATTTTTTTGCTTCTGTCTAAAAGCCTTAGCATCAAGTTTCAATGGAATTGTGTGAGACAATTCTATGGGTGTGAAGACTTTCAATTCTTCGTAGGACCAAGAAAAAAAATCTCAATACTATCTAAACAAGGCAATCAACTTCTTGCTCTCTTCTGGTGTACAACAATTTCCCAAGTTTACAAGTCGGGGCTCATCTTGAGTGCCAATTTTCACTGGGTGATAATCAGTAGAAGTCTTATCACTTGAATCTCTTGGGTCTTTGATATGTCTGTCGTGTCTATCAAATAGATTCTCCAAGGAAACAAAACCCTTAGGAATTTGTTTCCTTTCAGCTGTATAAAATCTTTTTCTTTAGAGGATTCAACATCTTCTTTATGTCTATCCTATCTATCAAAGACATCTTCCAAGGATACTTCTTCTTTAGAAATTTGATTTCCTTTAGCTAGATAACACCTGACTTGGTTACCTCAGAATCCTTAGTTAATGAATCTCTAAAAGGAGATGAGCTCCCTTCAAAGTTGTCTTGCATACTGAGGAATTCCATGACATGATCATCATCATTGAAAACCTACTAGTTTTGGTTGTTTTCAAGAACAACGGGCCTGTGTATGAGATCGATAGCAAAAGAACTCTGGCAAAAATCAACATTTGGTATGAAAAGAGAGGTAGATATCACAAGGGCATCTTCTTTATTGTTCTCCGCACGCGGGAGATACTTAATGTCGAATGCTTCAAACCAATCGATTGCATTCAAGACCCTTTCTTTATAACTTCAAAGGCGATATTTTCTCACTTGATATTGATTTCTAACCTGCTTGATGACTAGTTTTGCATCACCTTTGACTCTGAGTTACTTAATACCCATATCTCATGCATTCTTGAGACTTAACAAAAGTGCCTCATATTCAGCTGTATTATTGGTGCACTCGAATTGCAAGCGATATGCAAATGGATACAGCTTTCCTTCAGGATAAATTATGACAACTCCCACTCCTAAACCAACAATCGAGCAATTCCCATCAAATTGCATGGTCCATATTTTTGGATTTTCTATCAATTTTTATTTAGAGCATACCTTTCTCTTTCCTTTTTCTTCTTTTGTGAAATTTCCTTTGATGGGTTCATAGTTATGATCTTCTTCATCATTTATTTCTTCTAACAAGACATAAGTCCCAGGACTCGTTTCTTGAAATAAAACTTGTGCTTGCAGAACTTGAGACTTCACCACCGCAAATTGAGACTTGGGCTTCGGTTCTAGCTTGAAAGTACCATTCTTTATTGGAATAGTCATAGAAGACCAATCCATTTTTATTTCTCCACTAAGGTCCTTACATAAACTTCTCGTTAATAGCATCTGGTAGCTAGCTGGAATGTCAGCTATGAGGATAGTCATCATAATCTTCTTTTCTGGGCAAGATGCCAACCTCACTTGAGCATCTTTCAACTGTCTGACTAATGGCATCGACTTAGACTCTAGTAAAATTTATCTTTTGTGTTGGTGTATGATAGTCCTAAATCATTCATCACTTGTAGCAACATGATATTATCTGAGGCTCTCGAATCAATGATACAACTGCTCAACTTGTAACCCAACATATACAGATAAATATAGAAGGGATTAGGCTTGTCTCTCATTGGAAATTATGATTTGAGCAATGTTGGCTTCCTTTTCATCCTTTCTTCATGAACTTGAGAAGTCGGTTGACTTGCTCTGGGTGATCTTGTAGATATTCTAGCTGAGAAATATGCACTTTGTTCTTCATCGGGGAGTCTACAATATGAAAGTTTGTCGAAGACGAGTCTTGAGCACTTATGTTCTCCTAAGAAGACTTGGAAGTAGAAGCTACTTCCTTTCCTTTTTATTTTTCTCTTTGTACCTTATATCTCTCTTCATCCTACGCTTTGTGATGTTGATTTCGTGTGAACATAGGAGATATATGATTTTCAAGATTCATGACAAGAGAGTAATGATGGGGATCCTCTTCTTCTTCTTCAATATTGGGTTAACTTTCAAAGTATCCCATTGCAGAGTTGCCATAAAAATTTTCTGTTTGTGGCAAGACAACGTTGAAATTAGGAGTCGGTACAAAGCTTGATTCTAGTGAGGTTTCGGCAAAACCCATGATTTGAGTCATCTTGAAATTCTCAGGGCATGAAGAGATGGTGTGTTCGTTAGTATCATGGAAGGAGAAAAACACAACATTCTGCATATTGTCAGTTGCTTGCCTTGGTGGAGGTGGCCCTTGTGGCTTGAAGTTGTTGTAAGGCTGAAAGTTGTTTCTCCTTGGTTGAAATGGTTGTTGTGATGCTTGATATTGTTGTGGTACTTGGTATTGTTGTGGTGCTTCATATTGTTATGGTGTAGGCAATGCTAGTGGTGCAGGTGGAGTAGGCAGTGTTGGCTGAGTGGGCAACTGCCTCTTGAGAATAGTCATTTCATTTGCCACCTTTTTTAATAGTGGATTCATGGAACTTTGAACCAAAGGCTTGATAGAATCACCCTTCATCTTTCCACTAGTGATCATGTTATCCTCAATCTCTATTGCACCTTTCTATGCATTTTCTATTTCTGTTTCATTAACCGACTTCAGGAAGAAGGCTATCTCAGATGGGAGAGCATTAATGAAACTGCTCATCAGAATTTTAGGCAATGGATTGAGTGTATGTGAGATACGTGTAAAAAGGTGATTAAAACTTGCCACAAACTCTCTAATTGGTTCATGAGCCTCCATCTTCAAATTGGATAGCTGGGTGAATAGTTGGTGACTATCTTCTGTAGGCTTGAATCTTGCAAAGAACTTGTCACTTATAGTAGCCCAGTTTGTAATGTAACCTGGTTCTAGGTGATGAAACCATTCAGCAACAACACCGTTGAGGGTCTCAACAAAGAGATGTACTGCAATTTCTTCATTTGCTACATGTAAGACACTAGAAGCTATTGAGAAGGCTGAAACGTGATGGTCAAGATGTTTTGTTCCATTGCCATGGAACCATAGAAGGTGCTTTCTTGATCCCTTAGGGAGTTCATGATTTTTTGCCAAGGCCAAAGGTCCAATTTTATTGCCCCAAGGCAGCGAGATTGGGCACCTCCGATTGCGGTTGTTTTTGAAAATGTTGTTGATTTTGTTGTTATTGTCACCCATTTATCCTAGTTGAATTATAGGTTCTTCTTCCTTGATGTCAGGTACAGTAATGACCTCAGGAGCTTCATTTGATGGCTCTCCAACTTGGATAGGATGTGGTAAGAAAGGATAAGTGTTGATGTCTTCTAAAAATATAGGATTTCTCCTTCTTCTTGTATAGACAATGTAAGTCAGGATTGTCTAATCCCATGCAGGATCAGGAAAAATAGGTCTTCCGGTAGCAATATTGACTTTCCTTTCTTCTTTGTTTAGTACTTTAGTAGCTTTTCTCCACTAAGCAGGGGTATCCTTCTTCTCAAAGATTAAACTCCTTAGGCTACTGATAATGTCCTCTTCCTCTCCTTCAATTATCTCGATATTTGGTTGGATAACTGGAGGTGTAAGATCAGGTTGTTAGACTGGAGCAGTAGGATGCCAAAGTCATTCATGTGTCATAAAGTGTTAGCTTTCTTCAAATTCTATGCCTCATGCCCTAGGGTGGGCACTAGAAAACTATTGGCATTTCAAATTGCACCTCTGGAATGTGGTTTGGAAAAAAATAGCTATGTGTAGTAACCTCCTCTTCAAATTCAGAGGGGAAACTCCCTCTTTTTCTGAGTTTGCATAAAGAAAGTAAACTAAAGCTAATTTTCCTATCTTTTTGATTTAGTTGGGAGAACACAAGGTTATAGAATTCTAAATGTTACAGCTGAGGTTTTCCCTTTAATGAAAATTATCAACTACAACTAACTTACACTAAAGACGTTTCTAGCTTCTCAAGTAAACGCAAAGCAATAGATTTAGAAATGAAAGAGATTGTTTTTCTGACACAGATACTTAAATAAAATTTTCCCAGCTTACATCTACTGAATTTATATACAAGCTGAAATGGATATCATATAAGCATTACATAATAAACGAAAATCTGAGACTTTATATCGGGGCAGCAAAAGCACGCTCAAGACTTTATTTTCTCAAACTTTGAGCACAAGAGATTATAATTCTGGGACAAGTTGTATAAAAATACATGCAACATGTGATCAAACCAGATCAACACATGCACTAAACAAGGATTTTCAGCTAAAAGAGGCATGCAAACTTTCTCTTAACACAAAGTGAACTAAAACTAATAGATAACAAGCTTGAAGCCATAGGCTCAACATTTTTTTATCACAAGCACGGTTAAAGAAAAATGAGAAAACACTGCTCTTATTTATAACTAAGCAGAGGAGTAGGGAACCCTAAAATCTCCTTGCTTTTACAACTAATACTCACCAACTCACCAGATTTATTTCTAAACCTAAAGAAGATAAGCATCTACAACTAAGAAAGCATCAAAAATAGAAAGTGCCAACTCATTACAATTATTTTCTTTCTCTTCTCAAAGAATAGATAAGAGTTATGACAAGAATAGAAAGAAAGCTGGAAAGAAGCTTCTAGATGAAAGTTGATTTTAAATCTCGATCACATCCGCTAAAAAGAGGGAAACTTTATCCTTGGTGGGAGTGTCAATACTATTAATAAAAAAATGTTGCTTTTCCAAGATTTCTTCGCCATCTATGATAGATCTTAGAAAATATTCACCATCATTGGTCGCTTTCTCGAACCTTGCTGACATCATGGAAATCAAATTCATTCTTCCAACACTGCCATCACTGCCATGAACAACACTCTGAAGCTTAGCTTGGACTATGTCAATCCCAATGTATGAACCATCCTCGAGCCCATACTGACAAGGAATTGATGCAACAAACTCTTATGAACTCGAGAAAATCAATAACCCTTTGCTTGTATGCAACAAACTCCTCGAATATTCGTTCATATGTCTTAACCTTGAAAATGTCACCTTCTTTCCACTCTAGAATCTGTCTTTTGTGTTCTCTTGCAACTGTAGAGGCATATGCCAAATCCAAATCTTCAATTATGATTTCATGCATAGGCTTGAATTCTGCTACCAACTGCTCAAAATCCTAGATACCTTGATGTAAATCATGAGCATTTTATCTCAGCTGAAAGATCTGTGCCAAAATCTCTTTTCCTCTGATAATGAATTTCTTCAATCCATTCTTGAGTTTTTTTCCCATAAATAGCCAACTGCCTTAACTACTGCTAATCAGCTGGTGTCTCTAAAACCTGGGGCAACAACTATGTTGTTTGTGAAGTGCCCTGAATGAGGTTTGGGATGTACAAACAAAGTTGACAGTTTTTATCCTTTAGGGCTGCCTTGTCTTCCCCTTCTTTTTGCACTCTTTCTTGAATGTTTTTCGATACCATCTTGAACAAGCTCATGTTAGCATGCCTAGTGCTCTTTCCAAGATTGGCTTTCACCATCACAAAATCATCCATATCCACCTCACATCTCTCTTTTACTTCAAGAGGTGTAGTCATCTCCATGACCATCTCACCATTAGGATTTCTCTCAAAGTGCATTTGTTTCTTTGCCTTCTTCTTGGGTGCTTCATGATACACATTGAGATCATCAACATTCACTTGATATGAAGGCCTTCATCTTGTCCTTCCCAAGGAGATCTCAAGCCAAAATGTGGTATTTCGACTAACATCCATGGGAAGTACAACTGCAATATCCTCTTCTACATTCTCATCTTCCAAATCAATGTGAATTGGCAAAGACCTTGGAGATGGTGAAGGATCATGTGTCAAAGGCATATATTCTATTTCCTCTTTAGGTATGGGCTCATGTGGAGGGACTTCTGTTTCAACCATTGGTTGCTCCTGTATGACTATACCTATGAAGTCCAACCTCTTTTTTGCATTCTTTGTTGACCTATTGCCCTTTACAACCTCTTAACCTTTTCCTTTCATTTTTGATTGAGCTCTAAAAGAAGAAGGAAGTGATGAATGAACCCTTGGTGGCTCTGCTACAGGAATAGACTTCTTATTGTTAAGGACTAAGAAAGTTTTACTGTATTCAACAACTTGACGAGTCCTTTCCTCCATTGAGATACATTCTTTATTAGCCCAATTAACTTTTGGAAGAGGTTGTTGCTCAATCTTCTTATGAGTATAAGTTGGGAGAAGTAGGTCTCTATCATCATCTGATAACCCCTCAATATCCCCGGATAAGCAATCCTTCATCTGATGAAGAGTGAGTCTACTATTTCTATGCCTTTGGACTTCGACTTCATCTTTGTTGTTGACCTAAAAATCCTCCAACGTGGGCACATGAGCAAAGTTTCGACCAAGTATGGTTGCATAGACACCATGGTGATCATAAGATTGTATCTCACTAAAAGGCTTGAGACCAAGTTTAGTTAACTCATTACCCATTATCTTAGCATCAGCTGATGACATGCACCTGTAAATTCCTATTGCAAAAGGGAAGTTGAAGGTTGGTTTCTTTTTGTTTCACAAGTGGGTGTGAACATATGACACTTGCCTAAGAAAATCCATACACACAACCTCATCTGACAGATGCCTTGGTAAAATGAGAGGAGCACCGAAATAGCCATAAACCCTTAAGTAAGTAAAAGTAGCAAACTGAATATACCAATCCGCCCATTCTGACATCGCTGCCCTGGCAATAGATGAAATGTGTACATGTAGCTCATTATCCAGGACACACATTGTATACATTAGAAATGCTTCATTCACTCTTTCTTAATTATGTGATGATGGAACAAACTCCATCTGATTGTAGTAATTGTAGACATGTTGAACATTTAAGGATCCCTTGAAGTATTTAACCCTCTAAATTTTCCTTGGAAGGCAACCAAGTAGACTAGGTAGGAGATCATGTGGAATTCATGCCTGTTAAAACACTCAGTTATCTGATGATGAAGGCAGTCACTGATCAATGTAAGCCAGCCATAGAATTTTGTTTTCTTCATGATGTGAGGTATCATGTAAAACATCCAAGGCTGAAACTTAGTTGCATCTTCATGGCCTGTGATCCAGTTGAGCAAGGTGATGATAACGACAATTTCCTCCTTAAATTCGCCTCTCGCAACATGCTTTGGCAATGTCTTATGTTTTTCTTTCATCCATTTTGTTGCAACCTTCTTACTGTACTTGTCTTTATGCATTTCCCATACACTTTCACATTCATCTCGAGAGATAGTAATGCTTCTGAGCCAAGGTGGAATTGAGAAACATCTTTTATCATATCAAGCTTTAGGCTGCATATATAGTTCGCTCGTCCACTGATTGAATCTCCCTTGTTGTTGGATTGTAATGCTTGATGCAAACAATTACGAATTCTAAGCTTTGAACTGAAAAGGGGATGGATGTTGCTGCAAGAAAACCCGAATGGCCAAGGTGCGTAATGGTGACATTGCCTGCATCTTCCAATGCACGTAGATTGAACACTGGCTTAATGTGGTATAAGTTGGTTTCAGTTGTCTCGATGAAATCATGATACAGTGCTGATTTAGTCTTAAACTCTGTAGGAGTGTACTCCATTCTAGAAAACTCGAAGTTGCTTGTAAACTCGCCTATGGTCTAACAAGTTTTGCACAACTTTATATTTTTAGCTTGCTGATTTTCTTTGTCAAACGAATGAATTTTTTGGAATTTTTTCTGAGATATGAGTATTGTTTAGAATTTCATCACAAGCAAACCCAGATCGTCTATTTTTGAAAATTCTGAGTGTAGACTGAAAAAGCAGCAAACCCTAATTTTCTCCAAAAAAGTAGAAAACCTGACATCTGGGTATTGTTCAGAGGCACATTCTGGATGAACTCATTTGATTAGATTTTCAAAAACCTTGAAGTTTCACTGAAAAATCAGCCACTTGAAGTTTTATTGAAAACATTGTGATATGAGTTTTGTCCAGAAGAACTTTAAAGTAGACCCAAAAGATTAGAAGTTGAAAGTCTTGAAGTTTTCTTTGACATGCAAGGAAAAAGCAGTTGCTGCAACTTGAGAAAGTTCTTCAAAAATTATCCAGAATCATAAATTGGGATGACCTAGATCAGTAGAGATTGAAAAATTGGAACTCCCCCTATAAATATTTGATGTTCTGGATGAAAAAAGAGTGAAAAAGCAAGCCTTCTTATGTGCTGATCTGAAAATTCATGAAAAACCAGCAAGTTCAAGTTCTTGAATCTTAAAAATATAGGTTTGAAGTTGTTGCTCTATTTCTCCTTGAAGCCACCTACAAGAAAATATGAAAAATAAAACACAAAGGTTCCTTAAATAAGCTTTGTCTTGAGAGAAACAACTCTCTTTAACCCTAATTTGAGTTTATGTAATGAACTTAGACGTTTTTCATCATCTTCAATTTTTGAAAATTTCAAAAATTTGACTAAGGCACTAGAACTTGGGTGCCCTTCTTGACTTGAGGTGCCTAACTCCTCTAGAATTAGCCGGTCTTTTATCATTTTTAATTTTTCCTCAATTTTCATCTCCAGTTTGATTTTGATTTTCGGCCTCCGAATTGATTCGATGAATGAGCTGAATGATTCATTGCGGAGCTTGGTCGAATCTGACAAAGTTTTTTTGGAGGCAACTTCTGACGAAAACTTTGTTTGACCCTTCAAAATGTCATGTGCCTCTCTCCTCTAGGGGTGCCCATATTCACCAGTGTTATCCATTTTTTTGAGCTTCAAGTTCTTTCTTATCTTATGACCTTCATATCAATTGATGATTCTGGGAGCTAAACTAATCAGATCGACTGGCTATCAAGTTCACTGGATAGCTGAGAAGATTCTAGAAGGGGTCTCCTTGACATTGCATCTCCGACAAAGTTGATTTGAAGCCTCAAAATCTTGGGCACCCTTCTTGACTGGAGGCACCTATCTTTACCAGAGTTAGTTTTTATTCTAGGATTTTCACCATTACTTTTGACTTATGTCATTTTACTCACTTTTTCTCCTTTGTTCAGTTTCTGATATCTAACAATTGCCAGCTCCGACGAATGTGTTGATGATTGCATTGGAAAGATGTATCAAATCTAACAAAGTCACATTGGAGGTACCTTGTGCAAATTCATTCGTTTAACCTCTTAAAAACTTGGGCGCCCTTCTTCTCCAGGGGCGCCCAAATTCACCAGACTTAGAATATTTTTCATCACTTTTTGTCTTCAGAGTTTTAACACCTCTTTTCATGGATCATGTCTGATCTAAGTTTACTGGTGGCTGAGTGACCTGATCAGCTAACAAGAAACTGAACAACGTTTCCTGGGAGAGTGATCTCATGATTTTATCATATGACCCTCTGAAAAGTTAGGTGCCCTTCTTCTCCAAGGGCGCCCAAACTTAGTAGTGTTAGAATTTTTTTTGCAATTTTCAAGATTCTTCATCGTTTGACATGCCTCCCTTGAGCTCGGCTGCCGAAAAAAAAAAAAAATCGAAGGCATGAAGGTTTAGGCACCCAAACTAAGTAGGGGCTCCTAGATTCACCAGCCTTAGTCAAAATTTTGCATTTTTCAACCTTTTCAGCTTCCTCTCTTTGTTCCTCGTTCTTCATGTACGTTCATCGTTGAAAAATTATGTTTGATGCTTGAATGTCTGATTACATCACCTAGTAGCTGACTGACCTCCATTGATGACCTTGGTCCTCCAGAAAATTTTATGAAAAATCAAAATAGACCCACTAGGGACCAAAAATTGAAATATGGGTTTTGTTGGTTTGATTGTTCTGAGCTGAGCCAGATTGTCAAATTTTGAAAATTTCAAGTTTTTGACCCCCATGTATGCAAATCCCAAATTTTGACCTTTTTTGATAGATTTAACAAGATTTTGACTCATTTCTTCAAAATGCCTAACTGTAGTATTTTTTTTAATTTCAGGTACAACAATTAGTTTTGGTGTCTTTTCCCTTTGGCTTGTCTCATTTTTGGTTTGTTTTGATTTGTCCTTTCAAGCTTCTGAATTTGTTTCCTAATGGATAAGGTGTTGGTCTACTATTGAGATCTTGGGTTCATGTCTTCATCCTTGGTAGTCCTCATCCCTACTTAGAGTCAGGTGTTTCCGCATTTTTGGTCACACCCTCCCAAAATTGTGTGTGCCCTTAAGAAAACTTAATCATGCCAAAGTTGTCACTTTTAAACTTGGTTTTTGAAACTATGTTGGGCACTGATCGAGTTTGCACAACCTTTTCCCTGCCCGACCATCTAAATTTTTTAAATTAAGTTGTTTCACATCGGCCCATTCATGAAGTTTCATAAAGGTGTCGGGTCCTGGGTTGGTTCTCATAATCCTAAAGCATGCCAATGAAAGAAAGAAAAGTTAAGAAAAATTCAAGTTTATTTCAGAGCTTTCATTAGGTTTCAAAACCTTTGTTAGTTCTCAACAAGGTTCCATAAACCTAACTCATTCTTGTGGTGAGCTCTTTTTCAAAAGACTAAGAATGTTCCTAAGGCTCTTTCTAAAATACTCTTACCAGAAAAGGCCATAAAAGGAGGTTTCAAGCTAGATCTTAAGAGAAATAAAATAATGGGGTGGTTTTTAGAACCAAGACAGACTCCAAAGGTATTTAAAATAAAAACCCACCCAAAGCCCAATGTTATCCATTAAAGCTATTTCAAGCTATCATCTCGATTATTCAAAGATTCATTCAAGGGAAAATAATAGTACCAAAATTAAATTACATTGCAGAGTTGATATTTAGCTAAAGCATAAACCAATTACATACATTTCATCTATGAAAAATAAAGAAGTGCATCATAGCAGAAATAAAAAACACAAAATTGAAAACAAGGAGTTCCAAGATTATTGCATCTAATGAGATAGATTTAAACACCAAAAATATTATATATATATATATATATATATATATATCCATACTATTATCTATATTACATGTCAAAAAAAGGGGAGTCTAGTTCAAGTTTGTGAAGCAGAGAGGCTGAAAATGAGTATGTGGATACCCTCCACCACCTCTTGGAGATGCTCAATCTGTATAGGGGAGAAGCATTAAACTCCAAGAAATGGGAAAATTTCTAGCATATCTTGTTCTAGCCTAGCATTGAGTAAAGCAATTGTCTACTTTGCTTGCTCGTTCTTCAATGCAGTAGTGATGTAGACGACATCTCCCACTAGTCCAATGTGTGGATACTCATTAAGGTTTCCCAGGGAAGCTTCCGCATAAGCCAAATATGCTAGCCTCACAAGACGTTCAATAACTTTGGCTCCCCACTCCAACTTATTAGAAGTGTGAATGATGTTGTAGAGGAAGAGCTCCAACAATGCAAAGTTATGCATGTGCACTTGGGCTAGGAAATTTTCTCCAATGATCTTCCTGATCATGCCCACTTCTACATCATTGCGAATCAAGAAGACCTCCCTAAATTGGTCTACTACTAGCTACTTCATTGCACTACATTCCACATCTTCAATTAAGAGGAAGTTTCTCTTGTTCTTAAAAGAAACGTCGCTTGAGTTGATCAATGTGTTCAAAAAAAAAAGTTCCATTGTGAAGAATAGGAATGCCTCTACTTGATTTAGGGATTAGAGGGATAAGTTCAAGAAATTCACTCAAGGGCATTCAAGTTATTTTGAATTCGATAAAATTAAGAGTGATGTGATATTTTTTTAGTTAAGTGTGCTTTGGCATCAAATAAATCCTCTGTATTTAAACCAATCACATGAATATGATCCTTAGTTGGCATGCCATTAATTACCAAATTGAGAAATTATAGGATGTTCACACAAGCTGGAGGACACAACTTATTTGCAAAAGTTTTTTTATCCATTCCCTTGTCCTAATCAATCAAAATATGTGATGTAATCATATTCATCCCAAAAATATCCATAAATTCTTATATGTCTCTGCCAGATAGGGATGACTAATCTCTCACAAAACACTCATTCGATGATTGGCAATTACAATTCCCCCAATATTTAGTTGTCAATAAGTTGCTGACCAATATGATGTAATGTTTTTAAATATACTTTGGTCAAAAATTTGAGGGGTTCAAAAATTTTATCCCCCTTGTACTTTGATGCATGAGTGAGAATCAATCGAGATAAAGGATCATGTTTTGCAATTTTGATAATTTTTAGAAGATGTTTGTTGTCTTTGAGAAATAGATTTGAATGAAGTAATTAACATTGATGAGTGAGTCTTTCAGATTTTATAAGTGTTAGGATATTTCTTCTCTTTATAGATGCAATATTCATTGGTGTTTCATTCATGTATCTTCAATGGATGTTAAGATTGCATTGTTTTGAGTCAATTTTTTTTTGCTATTAATCTGATCTTTGAGTTGTGATATTGGTAGCATATTTATCTTTTCAGTTTAGTTAATGTTGTAAGTTAATTTTCATTACATTTTCTACATGGATGTGGGAAAGTGTTAGTTTTCCTTTCCCACTTTCTAGTTAAAACTGTACCCATTACCCTTATATTTAGAAAATATAGAAAAAACATATCTTACAAGGGAGTTGTACCTCTTAAATTTTAGAGGAAGATCAGTACTGAAATGGCAATCTCTCCAACTGTTGGTTATCGATTAGTCTTTCCTTTGGGCATCATAGAGTTGATTTAAATCAATCTTAAAAAGACAAATATATCAACAAACACATCTTTAATTTTGACGAATTCTATCCTTCCTTCAGCAGTCCACTTGAAAGCTTGATCTTTATTCAACATTATAGTGATTGGCCTCACTAGCCCTGTGAAGTCCAATATGAGCTTGTTGACGAAGTTAACCTTTTCAAGGAAAGATTGGACTCCTTTTTTGATCATCGGTAGGGGTAAATTTTTGATAGCCTGCATTCTTTCCAAGTCAATGGAGATGCCTTCCTTGGATACCACGTATCCAAGTAGCTTGACTTGAGGTACTTTGAAGACACATTTCTTAGGGTTCAAAGATATCCCAAACTCTAGGAATTTTTGAAAAATATTTTCTAGGTGGTCAAAGTGATCCTCCTTCTTCTTGGAGAACATTGTGAAATCATCCAAGTAGATGAGGAATTTTATATTGATTAAGCCTTAAAAGACTATATCCATGGCTCACTAGAAAGTAGCTCCTATATTGGAGAGGCTGAAAGGCATCTTTGTATATGTGAAGGTTCCCCACTTTGTGGTGAAAGTGGTCCTGTGTTGGTATTCCTCCTTTACCCATAACTGGTTATAGCTGGAAAAATCATTGAGCAAGGAGAACATCTCTGAGCCTACAACTGTTTGGAGGATTTGCTCCATAAAGGGGAGAGTGTAATGGTCCTTCAAGGATGCCTTGTTCAAATCCTTGAAATCCACATAGAGTTTAATTTCACCATTCTTTTTCCTCATAGGAACTAGATTTGATACCCATGTTTAATGCTTGATGGCCTATATGATCTTTGAATTGATTAGTTTCCATAGCTCTTGAGCCATGAGGGACTCAACTTTCAGATTTATTGGTCTTTTCCTTTGACGCATTGGCTTAGCTTGCTCAACCAAGTCTATGGTATGTTGGAACACCTCATGATCGTATCCTTTCAAGTCATTGTAGGTCCAAGATACAACCTCTTCATAGTCATTACAAAAGGATATCAATCGATCCTTATCTTTTTGGGAAACTTCTTTATCAACTTTTAGTTTTATTTTACCTCCTACATTGAGCTCAAAGTAATCACTTTTATTTGCAATAAAATTCCTTTTGTCCCTCTTGAAATCATTAGAATCGAATAGGTTCTTGAGGGTGATTAGTCCTTTTGGGAGTTTTTTCAACTTAAGCTATATGATTTGATCTCCATAGGCCTCTTTAATCTTCGGTTGTAACTACTTAGCAAACTTGGATGACTACTAAAGGAATATGTCAATCTGATCACCACTTTCAAACACTTTCCAATTTTGATCATTATCTGAGATGGCGAGTCTAATAATAACCCACACCACATGTTCATTTATTAGAAGATCGATGATGGGGTCAAATTGAGAGGTCTACTTCCACATTCTTTGACCTCAGGATGATTTGAATATTGAAGGCTTTGAAAGCTTCAATCAAACCCCACACCTATGTCGATAGGATCTCATGTAGATATTCTTGGTAGTTCCAGTTCCTCTTACTTGTTTTACTACCAGCTTGAAATCTCTGTACACTTTTAGCTACTTCACATCCATGCGCTTGACAAGGCTTAGGCCATGGATGAAGGCCTCATATTCAACATCATTGTTTGTGCAAGTAAAATAGAAGCAAAAATCTCTTATGGTTTCCACTCCTGAAGGAGGCACTAGGTGTATGTTAGCTCCAGAGCCAACCTTACATCTTGCACCATCAAAGTGCAGAGTCCATAAACTGGAAATAGTTTTAGGCTCTTTGTTCTGATATTTTTCCTTCTTAATGATATCAAGGATGATCTAGTCCTTGTCATGGATCACATAAGTCCCAAGGCTGATGGCATCAAAGTTTCTAAATGGATCATTCTTTATAAACTCATTTACGATGAATTCCTCCTCTGATGTCCTATTGTTAGCTATTACTTCTTCCTCAAGCATTTCTATGCAATACATTTATTTCTTTGAGGAAGACATGCGCTAGCTCAAAATTCATCATGGAATTGTCAACAATATGTTCTAAGTGCAATGGATCAGATAACACCTTCATTTTTGAGCCATATTTAGTCCTTAATATCAAATAAGACCAATCCAAAGATAGGTATCCACCTATTTTGGTTGTGAAATACTTTGATAAATATAGTCTGAAGACTGGCAGAATATCAATGACCACAACCTCTTGGGGCATTGTGATGGGAAATAATACAAAGTTAGGGGAAGAGTTGTGATGACCCCTACAGTTTGAACATTCTTCCCATCTAATTGCATTACCCCTTTGGCCAAGGGTTCATACTAAATTTGCAACACATCCATAATCTACTTGGGCATCATTATGGTCTTGGCACCCAAATTGATCATGGAATTGCGCAACAAAATTTTTTTGACAATAAGAGTCAAATAAAAATGGGTGGGTTTTTTTTACTTACCCCTACTTTGGTATTGACGAACATGGATAGAACATGAGGTTGTGTATTCCTACTAGTCTCCTTTTATTTGGTTTGTGTTGACTTTGCTTGTGGGTTACTTTGTGCAGGTTTCTCTTGATCTTCTAACGCTTCTCATAATAGATATTTCTACTTAGGGATTGAAAAAAATTCCTAGAGGGAAACATTGGTTGGGGCCTTCTTTAGCTACTCAACCACATTCAATGACCCTTGAGGTTGGACCTCGGGTTTTTTTGTCCAGTTCTGCACTATATCACCCGAACTTTGATATATTGGAGGTGATGGTTGAGGGCTTGGGTTTTTCTCGAAGGTCTTCTTAGACCGAATGTAGTAGTCTGACCAAACCTGCAGAGCTCTCGCCATGGGGGCTCATTTGCAAACATCGCATCCTCACTTTCCAACCATGAGAAAAGTGCATGTTTAGGGGATATTTCTTCACTCTTTCTCTATATATATACCCTACACTTGGGCCATCAAGATGGCATTCTCAACACCCAAGGACTAGTATCCATAAGAGGATATCAGGTGCATTCCCTTATCTTCTTTTCTCGACAACTCTCTATTTTAAATTGCCTCTAGGGAAATTTTAGGGTGTGTGTACATCATTGCACAAGAAACACTATGAATTTGAGTCATCTGCCAAATTATTTTGGCCTGCAAATAGTTCCCTATGTAGAGTTGGTGGAATAATTTGCAGAGTATCAACTAAGATGATTTGATTTATGGGTTGTACTTGGTGATCCACTCTTTGTCTCCCCTAGTACTGGTTGTGTTGATTATAGTGATATGACAACCTTTCACCTTGATAATTCTAAAAAGAGGGATTTGGAGGCATGGCCTACTACTTTTTGATAATTATTATCTCATTAGATAAATTCTGTAGGATGTTCTTCATGTCATTCATCTATATTGCTAGTGATGATGAAGTAATCATGCTTTTCTATGCAACTAGATACACATACATGGGGGTTTCACTTGAGAGGTATTGGGGACCTCATTTGGAAGTGTTGATAGTTCTAGGAACACAAAAATTGGTGGTTGTGGTGAAGCTTCCCAACATCTATCAAGTTGTTCTCTTCTTGGACACCGAGCTCATAAGCGTCTGATATCATTTGACCTATGAGTGACTAGATCATCATAGCTATATCTAAGTTGAAGGCTTTGAGATAAAAAACTATAGCCATGCTCATGGGAAAATGAGCTACAACTAGAATTCTCTACCAATTTTTATGAAACTTGACCTATTAAAATCTATAATAGCCTCTTGCAGGGCTCTTTTAATAGTAATTAATTGTTGAAGAAGGGATGACCAGTCTCCCTTTTCATTGAATTGATTAAAGGATGCATCTCCAAGCCGGTCCCATGTAGAAATGGAGTTGGGCTCCAAGGATCTATACCAGTCAAGAGCTCTCCCTTTAAAAGAGGCAACCATTAGCCTTAAATCTACATTATATTCTATAACATGATGCACTATACATATATTTTCCACATTCTGAAGATGTTATGTGGAAATTTTGAAATCCTCCCTTGTGAACTTGGGGAGTGCCTTCAAGGCATTAGCATGAATAGGATCCCAAGTAGTCAGGGCTACTAGCAGAATAAGTGGGTTACCACTATTCCATGTGACAAATTTTTTGGGAGGTCCTAAAGCAGCCATTTGTGCTGGTTGTTGTGTTGTACTTGACCCTACAACCCTTTGGCGAGTTACAACCATTAGAGGTGGTATAATAAACATAGATTTTATGCTACAAATGACCTTGTAATAGGCGTCTGACTCATAAACACTGAATTCTAGTTAAGTTTGAATAGGTCCCATCAGGCATGCCAAAAAAGGAACTGTTGATGCTTAAAACACCCACTCCTAGGAAAACAACATCATATGGGAAGTTTCACAGATGTGGCACTCAATTTTTCTATTTGTTGAACAACCTTCTAGGTTTTAGAATCCGACTCTTTGAATATTTTGAGAGGAAAAGAGAAGAGAGAAAGCAAGAAAAAACCAAAATAAAACTAAGACGATACACTAAAACACCTTTGGTACTCACCACTGATTTTCATAATATAGATTAGAACTTTCCAAACACCATAAACAATTTAAAAGAGTGCTTGTATGATTTAAAGTCTATAAAATTCATGAAATCTTATACTATAAAATCTAGGAATCATAAATAATAGACAACAATCAATATCATATAGTTTGACACAAAACACCACATCATCTTCCCTATTGGGTGGAGAAAAATTACAAAGGCCCAAAGGCACAGTAAAAATATTCAACCCTTCCCACGAGAGGCAACTGCTAAGGTCTTTGTAATGAAAACAATAAACTACTGCTATCTCTATTCCAAAACTAAAAGCTATAATCTATTCTCTCCATAATAGTTAATATAAATTTTTGTTGAGAGAGGAACCAAAACTGAATGAACATAACCAAAAAAATGGAACCCTTCATAATGATAACATTTGAGAATAAATAAGCATCGTTGCCCTGCATGGCTGGAACTCTCGAGGCCAAGAAAAATTGACACCTAGAGCCCCAAAGATACCTGGAGTCTCCCACGTGTTTCCATCATGAAAACTTGACAATAGAATCAGATCCTCGAAATGTTTTGGTGCACACGCATATGTGATCCATAGAGCCTAGGCATGGGGATATCTTAATACTCAGTGGCCTTCAAATGCCAATGCATGCTTCACTTGGATTTTTCGTGGTGGCTTTACCAATGGCACACCTTTTTCCCATGAAGGGAACTCTTTCACTCTTCAAAGTACACGATGATTCCACATGGAAGATGGGGTCCATCTTTTGAATCTTCCTACCTTTAAAGTATTGTTAGCACTAGTGCCACCATGTGGCGTGATGGCACTATCCCAAAGGAAAGTCAAGTGTTGTTTGTAGTGGGGAAGTAGGTGAAATCACAATATTGTGTCTCACGTTTTGCCCAAGATGGACATTTACATCAATATTTTTAATTGAATCTTTGTCTTCTGAGACCTATAGCAACTAAACCATTAAGAATTTGAAGATGATGTGAACTAGTGATTTGTGAAAATTTGTGTGTAGATTCTAATTTTTTTTTTTTTCAAATTTTCTAAAATAAATCATGAATCTTTCAACATCTCCTTTAATAACTAGTTTTAAATAGAAAATAACATTTTTTGAAAGTAATGTTTGTGTCGTACAACACAATTTTTTTTAATAAAGGATGAAATTCTAGTTTTTGAAATATAGATTATCAACATCAATATCTAGGGAAAGGATATTTTTTCATAATTTTTTGTTGCATATTTTATTTTAAATTAATGTTTAATGTCACTGTAAATATAATTTGGACATACGTGTGTTTCGTAAAACCTAAATTTTTGTGTATATATTGAAATCCTATTTTTATTTTTTAGGTGAAACAAGGACATCAATAGCTAGGGAAATGGTATTTTTTGAATTTTTTTTACAATGGTTTACTAATTTTCCACCTCTGGAAAACAAAGAGCTTGATGTTCGGAGAAAAACCTATGTTTAGTAAAAATTAAAAATTAAATACATGATAAAATGAAAATATATCAAATCTATACTTTCTTGAAAGCTCATTTTGAGGGCTACAATTTTGCAAAATATCAATTTTAAATGATGCTATTTAATCCCTCAAAATGTAAAGAAAATGTGGTTTTTTGCCAACATTTTGATAGGTGTGAAGGAGATTCCATTGTGTGTATGATTTAATACTAGAGGGGTTCAATCCAAGGGGGTTTGATCTAAGGGGGTCTTATCTATCTCTCTTCAACTAAAAACCTTTATATGGAGCCTCTCAAGACTTAAATCATTAGTTTTTCTAAAAATAGTGATTTCAGGCAAAAATCAGCACATCCAAAAAGTGAGACACACTATTGTGGCAACACCCAAGCCCTTTTATAAAGAAAATTTTTCCAAGGTCACCTTATAAAGAAGAGGCTGGAGTTAGATTCCCGACTTTTTGCCATGTCCAACTAAGTGCTAAGACACATATACCTAAAAAAGTGTGGATTTAACCCACAGTATAATTTTATTTGCACCATATAAAACAACCTTTTTTAGTAAATATAGGTTTATATACTAATTTGTCTTTTATAGTGAACTATGTGCATACAATGACTATGAACAAATACAATCACAAAACCATGATATGGACAAATTAATATAACTCAACATCCTATCATAGACTAGCTAGAAGTTCCTACTCTCATTGAAAGTATCATTGTCATTCCATGGTGGGTCAACATCTAAGATGTCTTCATTGGATCTACCCCCTTCTACATTAAAGTCCTCCCCATAATTTACATGAATCATCAACCCTTTATGGAAGATAATGTATTTCTCCAATACCTCAGTTGGGTACTTTTTGTTATACTTCTTTTGAAATTTTGGGCAACTTTTCATATAAGGGCTATTATCGGCTTTATTGAAAGGCCAATGTCTTCCATATTAACCTCTATTTTGTTGATGTCCATAGCTCCTTCCTATAGGAGCTTCAAAAATTTATCTTTTGACATCTCCATTTTGATTTTTACTTACACAAAAATATTGTAAAACATGAGTCTTCTCAAAGTCTTGGGAAGTACTCTCCTAGTACCCTAGAAAATATCCTCATTTCTAGCCTTCCAAATTTCCCATAAAATATTATATGACAAAATAAGTAAAAAAAATATGATAATAATGACTTAAACCCTCCACAAAACCAATGAGAATCTCCTTCCAAATGACCTTACATTTATCCCACCACCGCACAAGATCAGAAAAAAAAAACATGTTCCAAATATCTTTTACAAACAAACATTCAAAGAATACGTGTCTAATGCGTTCAGGTTGCTTACAAAGAATACATAAGTTCAACATGGAAGCATAAATAGCATAGGGGAGTATTTGCAACATGATCAACCATTTTTAAAAAGTGAATTTTGGTTCTAGAATATATAGACCATAAAAGCTTGAAATTTTTTGACCATTGAATTCTAAAGAGATCAAGATTCCAATATTTTTTTAGATGCGTGAGGAGGTTCTGGGATTGAATTAAGGTTTTATAAATTATTTTAGGTTTTAAATTTATAATCTTAGAAACTACATTCCAAGTGAGTTTATGATGAAATAAGTTGCCACTTTGCAAAAAGGAATTTAATGATCTTGCAAGCCTCCCTAAGAATAGAATAAGTCCTCCAATGAGATGGAGGGGGTTTAAATTCATTACTCAAATCATTTCATGTCTTTAGTTGGTTACTACACAAGATATCATTAAATCATTTGATACCTTTTAAATCACAAGTTTTAGAAGAGCATCCTTGCAGTAAAGCAAGGATCTTGGTTTTTTTTTCTAGTTGATGCCTTGAAAATTCTATAAAGGATAGACAAATCTTATGCTCAAGAAATTCAAGGTCATTAGTCAAAGAATGGGGTATTTATCTCTCTTTTCTCCCCTACACTTCAAGCTCTATAAAACCTATGGGGGTCACCCTTAATGACACTGGATGTAGATATTCAACTAGTGATACAACACAATGTCCAACAAATAAACTTCATACTGAATAACAAGGGTGTGTGTGGATACATTCATGAAGGGTACACCCCTTGTTCTCATTTCAATCTTGGCATGAAGTTGAAAAATAAAATAAACATAAAACTAAATCATAAAATGGTTTCTTGAATTTATATTTATTTGTGAGGATGGGGAAGAAAATAATGCAATGTTGGTGCTTGTCTTGGGAAATAGAGTCGCATATCATGCACTCATACTCTAATGCTATAACATAATATTTATAACCTATTAATATCTATTACCTTATAATAGAAAGGTTTTCTTAAGTCTATTGTGAAATTCTTCTTAACTATCCATCTAAAAATACAATACCATCACTACCTCCATGCAAGCATTTACACCACTCTTTAAATGGATACCAAAAAAATAAATAATTCAAATAGAAAATATTCTTGGAGAATCCAAATAACCTTATTATTTTGATTCAAAAGGTATTACATCTTAGAGTTGGAGACAAAAAAGTAGCATTTATTCATATTTCTACAATCAAGTTACAAGAGCATTATAATACTTGGACTTATAGTATAAGGTTCTTCACCTTTGGAACTCAATAGTTTCAATACATAGCCTCTTCCTTGGCCAAAAATCAAAACCCTTTATAATGAATATAAAAGTCCTCTTTTATACCATACAAAGATTCAAAAATTGTGCCCAAGAGAAGAGTATTCGATACTCCACACCCATACCCTCTTGTTGATTTTTATGTAGGTTTGTGCATTGAAGGATGAAGATCACTCAAGAAATCCACAATCTAGGAAGGACAGATTGACATAAAGGACACATATATGCAATAAAAAAGGCATTGAATCACTTATACCACTTGCAATAGTTGAGGGATGCATTAAATGTCATCCTTATAGCCTTAAAGATCAAGTTTGGTAGTTGAGAAAGTAGCTGCAATATTAATGGAGTTCACGGTTGAAAACACGTCTATTGGGAGCATCATTGAAGTTTCAAACTTGAATAAATCATTGGTTTAAACATTAAATGGCTTGTTAGATTGAAAGATCATCTTCATTGAGCATCGAGCATTAGGCCTGCAACATACAACCTGATGAAGATAATAATATGAAGAGAACTAAAACATCGAGTGTTATGTTTACTACTTGCTAAAAGAAGGGAGTAATGAAAGAAAATAGTTGATAGAAATATTATAAATAATTTGGAGGGAAATAATTTTTTTGGTAGTCAAGTGTTAGGAATGAGACTTAATACTTATCACAAAATTGTGATAAATGATAAGAGAAAAGATTGATTCCCAAAAGACTGAAAAGTTACAACATTGAGAGTTGGGAGTCGCGAGGAAATCTTATTTCTTATCACAAAATGTGATGTAGAGTGAGAGGGATACTCGATGCTTGATGTATGAAAGTAAGACAGTGGGGATTAGGGTCGCAAGGATCCTTATGTCTTATCGTAAAAATAAGACAAGAGATAAAGAGAAGGCCCAAGTGTCGAAAGCTAATAATTGAGACATCGGGGATCAGGGATCACGTAGAAGGTGTATGCATTACGATGAAAATATGGTAAAAGGTAAGGAGGAAGGATGATCCCCAAATTCTAAAACATCGAAACCTATTCATTTTTCAAAGGATTTATCGGGACTTCGATGATCGGAGGGAGGACTTATGGATTAAGAAATGAAAGTGATAAGGGTTAAGAGATAAGGACGATGTTTGAAACCTAAAACATTTAGGCAAGTGATAGATTTGGAGGAGAAAAGAGGTTGGATATCGGGAGTGATAAAAATGGAAATAATTATGCAAAAAATCGAAAATAAGAAAGATCAAAAAGTTCAACACTTAGTCAATTTTGAAATTTTTGCAAATGGGTTTTTGACTGTAGCTTGGAAAGGGGGAAATGAAACTAAAAGAGGGACTCAAAAATGATACATCATTGAGATTTATTAGATTGGTTATAATTTATGGGGGTCACAAGGGGTAATACAAAGCATTATTAATTTATTAGATTTATAGATATCAACAATGGCTCTAGTTTGGCATGTTTGTTGCAAAGAAACAAAGTGATAATACCGATCTTCAAGGTGCAAAACATGTGCCAAAAAATAAGATAGCTTTGGGAAAAAAGAAATCACAAACCTATTTATAGAGAAACAAGGGCTTGAAAATTTAGACATTTTTTGGTGGCCCCAGGCAACCAAAATGCTAGAACAAGAATTTTCCTCTATCAAATACATTGTTCTCAGAAGAATGCAAATCCAGACCTAAATTGTGAATTATTCCATCGATTGTTTTCTCACTAGAGTTTCCACTATCTGTGTCACCAAAAATTGTATACCCTTGAAGAAAGGGACAATTTTAGAGATTTTAGCCCTTGATTACCCTTTACATCATCATTAATAGGCCCCTATGACCCCATATTGTGCATCCCAAGGCTTATTTTGATCAAATACTCAACAAAATCAACATAAAAATTGAAATTCTTCACTCCCCAACAATCTAGCTGGAAAAAGAGCCCTTGTGGGACCAAGTCACCCATCTGGGAAAATTAGTTCCATCCAAGTGGGACTAATTCACCTAGCTTGGTGACTTAGTCCTATTTGGGCTATTTTTGAGGTTTGAGCAGGAAAAGTTAGGGTTTAAGTTTATTTTTCCTTCATGTCCACCTTGGAGATCAAATTAATGGGTGTTTTAGGTGGATTGCCTATTTATACAATCCTCTAAACCCTAATTCATAACTAATTCATTTTCTACTCTTCTCTCATTCATCACTCTTCTCAAGCAAGCTAGGGTTTGAGTATTCTAAATCATCAAGACATCTTTCTAAGGCATTCAAGGGCTAGTTCTTCATCCATTGCTGCAAAAACTCAAGATCTAACATCATGGAAAGTTTCTAATCCCATTGTTTCATATTTCATGCTTCATTATCTTATTTCTTCACTTGATTTAATTATCTAAAAGGGGTTTGACCAAGGCAAACCCCCATGCCCTAACAATCAACATTTCTCTCTTTCTTTCTTTGTGTGTTTGTAGATTTAGGTATTTTGAAGGTTTGGAAATCATTGAAGAATAGGTTGAAGACTTGTTGAAGGAATCTCCTTGTTGGTTAGGGAAAGATCTACACAAAAATTCACCTACAAGCCAAAAATAAAGGTTTCTGGTCTGAATACTTGGAGGAATAGAAAGTGCAGGTTGAGGACTTCCATTTCAACCTTCAAATTTTTAGAAAAGACAAAAAGGATACTTCCCCCAGTTGTGGTGACGTAGTCCCATTGTGTAAGTTTTTTAGAGACTTCTACAGATCTGGATACCCATTTGGCTGAAACAAGCCCCGATGCAGTTTTCTAGAATCATCCCAAAAAAAGACTAAGTCGCCCAGTTTGGAACAAGTGTCCCACCAAGCTTAAAAAATAGTATTTCCAAAATTTTAGAGTTGCTTCAAGTCTACAACACACTTCCAGGTGCACACCTTTTGTTTCACAATCTTCTATTTAGTTTTGTTTGCATTTTTAGGTCATGTTTTCATACCACAATGTGTTTTCAAACAATTTGCATTTTCTAAGTCTTTCATTAGTATTTAGTCTCTTTTATCAATTTCCAACATTTAGATCATTGTATTTAGACATATTTACATCATACTTGCATTAATATTGAATGAACCTCTCAGATTTTGGGGGTGAAATAACTCCCTCCTTTTAGGAGAAAACCTTAGAAGTGCTAGAGAACCCCCTTTTCCCCCAAAATTTGGTGGTACACTATCACTATTCATCAGACCTCTACTCATGTTTCTTTCAATTTTTTCTAGGTCTAGTGAAATTATAAATTCAAGCATCAATTGGAATGGCTTATGATACATAAAATCATGGATGTAGGGTTCTTTGATATCTTTGGTTTCATTTGTAGGATATGGTTATCTTCATGTGGTTTGTAGACATTGACATCTTGGTAGCCATGGATGAATTCTTTAGTCTTTGGTTGAGGTTTCATTATTTTTCATTTGACATGTGTTCCTTACTTTGATAGGATGGTAATGTATTATCATGTTTTACTCTTGATTGACCATTAGAGTGTTGGCATGATACATGTAAATGATATGTTCATTAAAACATATAATCTTCTTTTGAGGTGATGTGAGATCATGATGTCATGATGGTTTCTTGATTTTGTAGACATGCATTTGGGATTTGACTTTGATCTTTGTTGGTTCTCTTGGTATTGCTTACACTGTTCATTTTCTTGATTACTTCATGATGGTGCTATGTTACATTTAGATTTTGGTATGGTTTGATCGGTTACAAGTGCTCATGGATACTTGGAGACATAGGTGAGACTAGGAGAGCTCTTATGATTAGAGACATGTGTTAAGATGGTTACTCAGTGATGAGGTTTCAGTTGGAAGTCCAAGGAGCCTACACCTTGGTTGTACAAGAGTTCAACATAGACCTATGAGGAGATTTTTCTTAGATGAGTCATGATGACTTGGAAATCTTAGAGGAGAATTCTCATTCCCCACTCTTGGTCTAATCGATGGTTTGTCATCTGAGAAGTATTTCCCATTGTTACTTTTAGGTGCATTATGTTTTATGCTTTATCTTCTCATGCATATGGATCTTGAGCTATGGTTTTTTAGTTCTTGAGGGTTCATTTGAGGGATGTTGGCATGTTTATCTCCTTATACATTATGAAATTATTCATTGATATTGAGTTTAAGAGATGTTATTGGGCTTACTCTTGGTTTGGGATGGATTTTTTTTTATCTTCCTTTGGTTTGAGATGCATACATCTTGGTTATGATTAGATGTGGATAGTGCTATTCTCCTTGGGTTTTTATGGAGAAGATCATACTTTTCACAACTTAGCATTTAGAGGTATGTGTAGAAGGACATGCTATAGGTCTTGATTTATACGTTCTCTCCTTGGTCTTGTTCTTCTTCTTGGATGTTTGTATTCCCATGACATTGGTTTTGAGATCTTGTGTGGAGCTATGGTGATCACTATGTTTCCGGTCATGTTTAGTTCATTGTTCCTTAGTGACGACATGGTTGTTCCTTTATCTATTTCCTTTGTTTGGTGTGAAGAACTTTGGAGAGCTATGGAGACTTGTGGTGAGATATGTATTGCAACATATTGGTTTGCAGGATTTGCATATCATTGTGGATGTTCCTTGGTACTACATGATCTTGGTTACACTTATATGAGTTGTTATTGGTGGATTGTTGGATGCCTTGATCATTTTCAGATTTGACATTACATTATGTAGTGGGAGTTCCTAGATGCGTATATTTATTATATGATAGGTTTGGCACTTGGAGATTGTGATTGCATGCTATGGGTTGTATATGTTGATGGTATGAGGTTCACTTGTTGTGATTTTAATATCTTTGAGGTATGGATAGTTGGATGTGTTAGAATTTGATGTGGATGATATTTTTTTAGCTATGGTGATTATATCTTGACAAATACTTATATATACTTGTTACCTTTGGATTGAGTGTTTGTGTACTAGGATATCAGTTGGAGGTAGGACTTATGTTTCATTGTGATAGATAGTGTGGCATCTCTTTGGATGGTTTCTTATCTTTTTGCCTAGGCTTGATGGAGGATGAGAGCATTCATGCTTGAGGTGGTGGTCACCTTGATTCTTATTGTAGGTATCTTGATGGAGCACATGGATCACTTTGATTCATTGATGGTAAATGTGGCTAGAGGGATCATTCCCTTGTTTATTTTTGAGTTTACTTGTTTACCCCTTATGCAACGTATACAACAAGTGAGAGAATGTTAGGAAAATGTGTGTTGTACACCTTGCATAATGTTATAATGTAACTATTTATTTATTTATTATGTGGTGCACCTAGGGAATCTAGGGATGCATGCATCACATGGATCTAGCATTCTTGAGGCCACTTTATGTGTTGTATGTAACATTGGATTAAATATTTAATGTGGGGTTACACATGGGAATAAGATTTAATATTGGGAAAACATAGTACCAATATTAAACGAGGGGTTAACGACTTTGTAAGCTCATGGTATTAGTCGCATGGTTTTATGTAATACCACTTGGTGGTTTTATGGGAGCTTGTTTCTATAAAAGAAAACACATTGTGATTCCACAATAGTGGTTTACAATTTTTGGCTAAATTGGGCACTGAAATTATTATTTTTAACTAAATCTTCACATTCGGGCACCTATAGCGGCTAAATTGTGAGGAATTTGAAGATGATGCAAACTAGAGTCTCATCACATTTTGTCTATAGATTCTAAAAATATTTTTTTCAAAAATTTTGGAATCAGATTGCACTTTTTTTTCCATCTCCCACGAAAACTGGTTTTTTTCAGAAAACAACATTTTTAAAAAGTGACGCACATCGTATAACGCATAATTTTTTTTCCATGAAGGATAAAATTCTAATTCTTTCGAATTTATATTTTGAACTCTGATATCTAGTGCTTCCACTTGGTTAGATAGTTTTTTATTGAATATTTTTTCTTTAATCAAGTTTTAAGTCAAACCAATTACAATTCAGACATAGCGGGACCGTATAACGCGTAACGTTTTTTGTATTATTGAAATTCAATATTCTTTTTTGTTGGATCAAGGACTTCAATATCCAGTGCACTCATATTTTTTATTTTTTTGTTGTTGATAACCTGTTATTTTTCCACATGTGCATAACAAAGACCTTCGTTTTCGATGAAAAACCTATATTTAATAAAACTAAAAAAAAAAATACATAATAAAACCAAAACATATTAAAATTATATTCATTGGATAGCTCGTTTTGAGGACTACCATAATCATTTGAAATAAATTTTAAATGAATTCATTTGATCCCCAAAAAGGTAAATCAAAAGTGCTTTTTTATCAACATTTTGATAGGTGTAAAGGAGACTCATTTATAGGTATGGTTTAAAGCTAGCAAGGTTCTATCCAAGGGGGGGTTTGATCTAAGGTGGTTAGATCAAAGCCTCTTCAATTAGAATCCTTAAAATGCAACTTTTTAAGGCTTAAATCATTATATTTTCTAAAAATATGCGATTTCAGCAAAAATCAGTTCCTCTTAGAAATTGTAAACCAGCTTTGTGGGATCACCCTTAAATATTTTTATTTAATTGGTAGTTGTTTAAGGTTGGCAGGTTAGCTCTTGTTAGAATTTGTGAGGGTTGAATCATGTCATGGTATGTGTAGTTGCATGCTTGTTCACAAGGAGTGCTTGTAGGGATCGATGTTTCAAAGGTGTTCATGGAAGACTCTAAAGATGTATTGTAATGTTTATTACTGAATAATACATGAGTTCTAGATACTTTTGGAGGTTGGTTTTTTCCCTCTTGAGGGTTTTCCCAAGGTATATCTTGTGTCATCTTTTATGGTATTTTGTCTATTCTTTTGCATATGGATTTTGAATACTTGTTTGTATAGATCTTTGTATTTGGGTTATGTGGAAATTATCTTGGGTGGATGCATATTTCATTTCATATACTAGGAAACATGCAAAATAAGTTTCCAAACGTGTCAATAGGGATGGACACCAAAATTAGTGTAGAAAAACATGGTGAATGTTGTAAATTATATAATTTTTAACCTTACAATATCAAAAATTGTTAGCTAAGATGCAACTAGTACAAAATTCCTTCAATTGAGTTGACGTGTTAACTACAAACATATGTCAAGGAGAAGGAGATCTAGAGGGAGAACAAATAAGATTAAGGATACATTTATTTACATGTAAGTGATGGGGAGGTGATATTATAGATGATGGGTTATAGAAAATCTCTTATAAAGTATATAAATCTACCCACCTTGATCTTGACATATGCATGAACACATGCTCAACAAGATTAATGTGTTGATAATTGTTATATGAGATAAGTGTTAGTTTAAAAAAGACCTACATACACAACCCATATGTAGTTTCTTAGGCTTCCCATATTCACCTTTTTGAAAGTCTTAGCTACATGGTTTTATGGATTGAGGCCCATTTCCCATGATGATTTTTTTTTTTTCATCTCTCTTTTTTCTCTTAGTGCACACTCAATAAGCAATAAAAATAAAAGATGATTCCAAATAGGTTGGGATAAAGAGCCCTTATTTAATAAATATGTTTATCTAGTGGTAGTGGGTGGAAAGACAAGCCTCTATCATTACCTAGTTTGAGCTTATTGCACCCATATCTTAATGTTATTATATCTATTTTTTAGTTTTTAGTTTTCTAAATATTGATGCCCTTTAAAATGCAAATTTTAATATCTCGAGGGATATAATCTATTGTGGTAGAAATGGTGGAGTGTAATGACTTGATCATATTCACAAAAACTTAAAAACTATTAATAAACATTTATTTATAGTGAATTATATAATTTTAATGAAATAACTATTTACTTTAGTAAATAACTTTACATTTAATAAATAAATAATAAATATATATTTTTAAAAAGTAGAATTATTTATGTAATGAATAATATGTTTTATTTTTTCTAATATTAAAAAAATAAAATAACTCTTCAAATAAAAATAAAGTTAATTTTATTTAAATGCATAACTATTAAATAAAATGGTAAGTAAAAGTTTTGGTGCTTAAAATATATTTAACTACATAGTATAAGTAAATTTATGTACTTTATAAATAAAATAGTTACATATAGATATATAATATTTATTATATTTTCATAATAAAAATCAAACAAGAAATTATAAAAAAAAATATATAGTAAAAATAGTAAGTAAAATTATTGAAATAACATAGATATCTAAAAAGTATTTGTATAAAACATGCCAAGAGATATCAATCTAGAGGTACTTATCTAGCATATATCCTAAATTCAATAAACATGCCTCAAAACTAATATTTCTTGAAATATTTTAAATAGATATATTTAATATAATTATTCTAGTTTAAAAATTATTTTTTATGATCTATTATTAGTGTTGTTTTTAGATTAAGGTATATAACTTGTTTATACCTAAAAATTTCTCATTGCTTATGCTCAATGCAATAAATGAGGAGTGATTCATTTTCATAATTCTCCATCAATAATAATTGAATTCCTTGCCATATGCTAATGACATTACCCATACACTTAAATAATCAATTTATTATTAATATAATTAACACATTTCTCAATTTTTTTTATAAAGTATTTTTATATTATAAACATTCCCTGAACACTTCAACAATCAATTGCTAAACACGTTTCTTCAACTTTTTTATAAATTATTTTCATATTATAGGTCATCCAAACCTAGGTTTGTTATCACTTTTTAGTTAGCTAATTCTTTTGGGTCTACCAAAATGCAAGCATAAAAAAACATTAAATTGAAAATTTTAATTCATAATTGAATAATCAGAAAATTTCTAATGCACCATCCCAAATCTAGCAAAACTTATATTTTACACAATCATATTGAATTGTCTTGTTCTCCATATCTATCTCAATGATTTAAGGAATTTTTAAGAGACAAGGATAAAAAACAAGAAAAATGACCAATGTGACAATTTTGTTGTGGAAGAGATAACTTAGATGATCATTATAAAAGCATTTGATCATTGGGTTTATAACTGTTGGATTGATTGTGTGTACAAAGAATAAAATAGTTGAATACATATCAAAAGTCATCATATAATGCATGTATAATGTTTTTCAAGGTATTAAAAGACTCAATACCAATTAACATGCCCTCTTACAAGTGGTGTAGTAATTCATATAATATTTATAAAATCATAATAATGGACAAGTCCATGTGCCACCCACTTTGTTGAAAATCTTCAAACATGTCCCTACAAAATATTTTAATTAAACTCTAACATCACCTAATAAGTCCAAATTTTAGTTATGGAGGGATGAAAAGTTACCCTGGACCCCATGACACTAGTGGATGTTAACTAAATACAATGTTTATTTAGTTGCCTTAAAGGCTTTTTGACTAAACCCAAACTCAAAAAAATATTATTTTAAAATTCATTAATACCAACAAAACCATTCTTTCCAAATGATTATAAACCTCCCTTATAAAGATACAATTATGAATCATGATCCATCCTTTGCTATATTGACCAAATACATCTTTTGAAACTTTTATCAATTATTAAATTTCATGTATACTTTTATATTAACAAATGTTTCTAATAATGAGACTGAATAGTTTATAAAACCTAAAAGTAATAACAAATTTACTTTTAAATCAGATACTCTAACAAAAAAAAATATAAAGTATTTGCCTCATTAAATTGTCCTTGACAAAATTGTTGTTTACATAAATTCTGTGTAAGAAAAAGCTGCTACATAATGTGACATTTATAATGAATATAGTATTGAGATGAAACTATGCAAAAATGGGGCTTTATTCCTAACATACTTTAGAACTTTACACAAGTTTGATTTAGTAATTATGGAACCAAATTCAAAGCATACATTATGTCTTTCCGCCTCTCTTTTAGTGGCTTTCTTTGGGGGGATTCTAAAGAGAGTTTAGATTAAAAATAAAAATAATTGTAGTACTATAAAAGACAAAGTTCAAAGACCATTGTTTTGACTGTCAAATTATGGGAATCTTCGGAGTCACATTAGAGTGGATGTTTTGTCAAAGGCGCCCACAAAACCCGGAGCATAGAAATCAAAATATTTGAAGTCAAAGAAAGGTCCAATTGTGTCAATTTCATAATTGTAATTTGCACTAAACTTTGGATCCACGCCCATGCCAAAATCATCCCAATGTTCATAATCTTATTTTCTTCTTTAAAATATGATCATGGTTCACGATATTCTATAAAATGAAACATGTATTCGTTGAATCATATCATATTTTAATAAGCAATAGTCTAGGAAATAACAACTCAATCATGAACTGCCATTCCATAACTAAAAGAGCAATATAAAAATATGTATATTAATTTAAGTAAAAATTATATGTTTATACTATTTTTTATGTTTTGGGTTTTTTTAGACTGCAAAAATCAGATAGTCCTTCTTATTAACAGCAGTGCACGTGATCAGTGATGTTGGTGGAACACGCCCTCCGATACTACGGGGATGGGGGAGACTAGACCTCGTGACAACTTGCATGCAATAGGATGCTTTAGCCAATCAATTCAGGGGCCCCACCTTGTTTTGGGTTTATTTTAATAAGCATAGTCTAGGAAATAACAACTCAATCATGAATTGTCATTTCATAACTAAAAGAGCAATATAAAAATGTAATATTTATTTTAGTAAAAATTATAAGTTTATACTATTTTTTATGTTTTGGGTTTTTTTAGATTGCAGAAATTGGCTAGCCTCCCTTATATATTGCAGTGGGTTTGATAAACTTTTTTTCACGTGATGGTGATGTCAGTGCAACAAGCCTCTGGTACCACAGGGACAAGAGAGACTGGACCTTGTGACCTCTTGCCTACAATAGAGTGCTTTAGTCAATTGAACCAGGGGGGCTGCTTATTTTGATTAGAGTGATTTTTTATAATAAAAAAAGTTCATAAGTAGTAGATTTTTGAATGAAGTCAACACATGCCATTATCTTATTTTGATTTTATCATTGCTTATTCTTAGAAATTGATCTTTATCACTAAATCTCTGATGCAGGAGCATCCAAGGTGTAAGAGCAATCTTGCATCACCCAAAAAAAATGTTGTTTTTTTCAATAAGGGCTAAATTTGGCAAGGTTACTATTTTTAGTGAGTTTGCATTTATCCACGGTTGGACATGAAATCTTACACAGGCCTCCAGAATGGTAAATTGAATCCAATGGTAAATAAATCACTTCTATACCATTTGTCATTTGAGAGATTAAAATTTCAATTTTCGAAAATCCTATTAAAATCTTCGAAGTCAATTTTGAGGAACTTAGAGGCTCTGGATGGACCTGAAAATTGGCAGAAAACAAAAGTAGTTGGCCTTTAGTCAAGCCAAACATTTCTCGAGAGCTTTCTGAAAAGGTATTATAATAGAAAATTTGATGGTTGGATCAAAAGTTATGATCCCGCAAAGTTGTACTACCAAAATTAATAAAATATCAAAATATCTTCTTGAGGAAGTTACACTTTCCAGAAGATTCTAGGGCGGTAACACCTTCCAAATAAAGGGTGTGCAAGGGGGCTACAAAGGGGAGGAGGGCAACGTAGATGGTGGCTCCGATTTGCAGATTTGCAGATTTATGTAATTAGAAAGCCCATGTGATGACAAACATAATGTTATAATTTCATTTTTCATTTCAGTGATAATAGAAAATATTTGCCTTCCTTCTTGCATCTTGTTTTTGCCTTTATCTATTGTTTTTATGAGTTTTAGATTGTAAGGGGAGTACCCTTCATTAATATCTCATGCCCCAACCTACTCCAAATTTGTGGGTATGGAATTGATCTAGATCATTTTTATTGTCATTGATTTGAACCCTAAACTTTGGAGTTCAATTTCAAATTAAATCTTTATGACTCCCTCCCACCAGCCACTATGAGCTGACCCAACATGCTACAGTCATAGATGAAGGGTCCAAAAAGAACCGTCCAACCATGGAGCTTGAAGTCAACACAACATAAATAATACAAGAAAATATTTTGCAAACATACATCTTTATTGAATTGGTGATTTTGCATGCATCGTATGCCTCATGGACAAATAACCAGGGCTCACAAGCTTGTCACAAGGGCATTCAATATTACAATTGGACAAAGGCCTTATTCGAATAACTGATCCTATTAACTTGCGATCTATCTATCTAACTATTGAATATTGAATTGCAATGAGTTACAAATTATCTTAAATATGATTCCCCAACTCCAATAATGGTTCGCATTGGCCCCAAGGGTTTACAAACCCCAATGAATGATCAAGCGTGTAGGTCGGACTTAAACATGAAAGATAAAATTTGTGAAAATGAAATAAATTGTAGATCTCCAAGATAGATCCCATTGGACCCAAATTTATTGTATGATGTCCAATTAAGCTCTACATGCTTTAGAATAGGTTCGCACTAAGAAGTTTGGACCAAGTCGGCCCCAAATGCTTTGATTGTGAATTATAGTGAAATTTTGAGACTGATAGCTTTTTGTAGATGAATACAAATGATCTAAAATCTAGATATGATGTAGATGCTATATCTGGCTCTATGAGTCGAGAAACAATAATGTGATAAAATTTAGAATGAAATGTTGAAACTGCTACAGACTTAAATGAAAGAAAAGAATTTTTTTTGATTGATACAAGATTTCTTTACAATTGAGGATGCTCCTACATCAGAGACACCCAAGGTTGGAGGAAACGTGAGTCCCTCACTTTTCAGGGGCTAAAGGAAAACCAAGGTGGTCTACCTCAGCCTAAGAAATTTATGGTGAATCCTCCACTGGCCTACCTTTCCACTTCGCCAAATATTCTTTGTACTACTTGTTCCTAGTGTTCCTTCCATTTCTAGTATCCAAAATCTTCTCAATCTCCTTCGATGGTCGATGTGGTAACGCTCCAAATCTACTTATGTTTTATTTCCACTTGACTTCCCTTCATGATACTCATATATATTTGCAACATTGAAAATGGGTGATATACCCAATGTCTTTGGTAACTCCACTTCATATGCATTTTTAGAATCAAACTTCCTAAGAATCTTACATGGTCCAAACTTCCTCATCTTCAACTTATTGTATGTTCTTACTAGAAATATTTCCTTCTTGAGGTATATAATTACTTCATCTCCAACAACAAATTCCTTATGTCTCATGTCCTCATCTGCCATTTCCTTATACTTGTTGTTCATGCCCTTCAAATTCTTTTGGACTTGATTATGCAATGTCTCCATGAAGTATGCAAACTCTTCTACCTCTGCACTCCTCTTATTCTCCATATTGATGTCTCTGAGCTCTACAACTCCTCTGGGATGTACTCCTATCATAATCTCAAATGGGGTTTTCCCTGTACTCCAGTTTACTGAATTATTGTATGCAAACTCTACTTGTGGTAGAACTATATCCCAATTTCCTACTTTGTCTCCAACTAAACATCTCAACAAGTTACCCAAACTTATGTTTACCACTTCTACTTGTCCATCTATCTATGGGTGATATATTGAACCAAACTTTAGGTTTTTCTTCATCTACTTCAACAATGTCCTCCAAAAGTATCCAATGAACTTGGTGTCCCTGTTTGAAACTATACTCTTAGGTAATCCATGCAATCTCACAATTTCCTTGAAAAATAAGTCAACAACATGCAAAAGATCATTATTCTTCTTGTAAGGAATGAAATGTGTCATTTTAGAAAAACTATCTATTACTACCATTATAGAATCATATCCTCTCCATGTTCTTGGTAATCCCAATATGAAATCCATACTTATATCTTCCCAAGGTCTCTCTGCTATTGTCAAAGGTTTGTACAATCTAGTATTCTGACTACTCCCTTTCACTACTTGACAAATTCTACAATTCTAAATATACTTCCTGACATCCTTGTATATCTACGACCAAAATGATGCAAAGGAGAAGGACTCAATACAACAAACCAGACACATTCCAATTAGGGTTTCAATTCAAATGATGGAAGTGCACACCCTTGTTCATCTTGTAAATGTGCTCCTAAGCCTAAAACATGGGGGAAGCATCCTAAAGGCACTCCATTATTGAGGGAAAATATGGAACATGGGAAATTTGGTTTGTTCAGAGAAATCTCAATAGGGTTTTCTATACGTTCATGGCCCAACCAAGTGATCAATGCAATGATTTGTGCAGATTAGGTATTGCTACATCTAGGTTCACCCTATGCAAAAACATCAAACAAGAAGGAAATTGCTTGTCTCAATGGATTTTTGGTTTTTGCGGACCCTTTATAACATGCCACATTGATCCTCTAACTTACCAACAATAAACAAAGCATAGATTTGTCAAAAAAACCTTGTACCTAGGGTTTTATGATTGTCTCCCTACAACTTTACACATAATTTCAAGCATATCTTCACACATGCAAACTATGAGTTGTCTCCTTGCAGGAATGTGGTTGGGAATGGGGTAGAGCTTTCCATAAATTTTCATGGTTTTTGGATGGTGGAAACTCTACCCATGATCAAATTTTGATCTCTAGAAATCCTAGGTAGGGTTTATACCTACATACACCAAAATAGAAATATCTCCCACAAGACTTGATGAAAATCTACAAAACCAAGTTCATTCAAAATATAAGTCACTCCTCCAATTGGTTTTAGGATTGTACCATATAGTACCAGTTTATACAACATGAATTATAGTCTGTTTTCACAAAGAAATGCAATATAGAATGTGGCAAAATGATCTTCTCATTCAAACTTTCTCCAACCCTTTGGATAGATGTTATGAATCATATTTAACATGTTACAATCATTTGCAACTAAAAAACCAACCACCAACCCTTATGCTAACTCTAATGACAACATTTACAACATTTTGACAACATTTTGACAAAATTTTACAACTTTAGAAACTTTTGACAACATGACTCCAAAACACCATAGACCATCATAGAATGACTCCAAATGGCTCAGAATTCTCTTACATGACCTTATTGACCCCAACCAAACAAAAAACAAAGTTTATCAATCATGATAAGATTTTCCTTAAAAGGGTGCATCAAGATGCCCCTACATCATACTCCCCAAAGATTAAAAAATTAAAGCTCCACTTGATTTAAGGTCTGCAATAGTACAACCATTCTTGAGAATATCTGCTTCAGTCATCCACATTGCATATTCAATGGGAAGACCCTTCCACTTGACCAAATATTGGAGATATGCTTTGTTCCTTGTCTTCTTGAGTTCTTTGGTATCAATGATACACTCCAACTCCATAGGCTTGTTAGGTGGAAGATCTTGGATCCATTTAACATCTGAGAATGAAGGTGAACCTAATCCATCATCTGCATCAACATCCCCTTTGAAAGGGTGAAAATCATAAACATTTATGATGTAGAGGGGAAGGACTCAATACAACAACCCATGCACATTCCAATCAGGGTTTCAATCCAAATGATGCAAGTGCACACCCTTGTTCATCTTGGCAATGTGATCCTAAGACTAAAACATGGGGGAAACATCCTAAAGGCACTCCATTATTGAGGAAAAATATGGAACAAGAGAAATTTGTTTTGTTCAGACCAATCTCAACACATTTTAGGGGTTTATAAACATTCATGACCCAACCAAGTGATCAATGCAATGATTTGTGTAGATTAGGTATTGTTGCCTCTAGGTGCACCCTATGCAAAAACATCAAACAAGAAGGAAATTTCTTGTCTCAATGGATTTTTGATTTGTGTAAACCCTTTACAACATGCCACATTGATCCTCTAACTTATCGATAGTAAAAAAAGAATAGATTTTTCAAAACAACCTTGTACCTAGGGTTTTATGACTATCTCCCTGCAACTTTACATATATTGTCAACCATATCTCCTCCACACGTGCAAAATATGAGTTGTCTCCTTCCAGGGATGCGATTGGGCATGGAGCAGAGATTTCCACAAAATTTCATGGTTTTTGGATGGTAGAAACTTTGCCCATGATTAAATTTTGATCTCTGGAAACCCTAGGTAAGGTTTATACCTACATACACCAAAATAGCAATATCTCCCACAAGAGTTGATGAAAATCTACCAAACCAAGTTCATTCAAAATCTAACTCCAATTCTCCAACTAGTTTCAAGACTGTATTGTACACTATCAGCTCGTACAACATGAATTACAGTTAGTTTTCACAAAGAAATGCAATATAGAACGTGGCAAATTGATCTTCTCATTCAAACTTTCTCCAACCCTTGGGATCAATGTTATAAGGAATATTTATTATGTTACAATAATTTGCAACTAAAAAACCAACCACCAACCCTTTTGTTAACTCTAATGACAACATTTACAACATTTTGACAATATTTTACAACTTTAACAACTTTTGACAACATGACTCTAAAAAACCATAAAACATCATAAAATGACTCCAAATGACTTAGAATGGTCTTGCATGACCTTATTGACCCCAACCAAATAAAAAAAAAAGTTTATCAGTCATGGAAACATTTTTCTTAAAAGGGTGCATTAGGATGCCCCTGCATCATACTCCCCAGAGATTAAAAAAATCAAGCTCCACTTGAATTAAGGTCTACAACAGTACAACCATTCTTGTGAATTTTTTCTTTAGTCATCCACATTGCATCTTCAATGGGAAGACCCTTCCATTTGACCAAATATTGGAGATATTGCTTGTTCCTTATCTTCTTGAGTTCTTTGGTATCAATGATACACTCCAACTCCATAGGCTTGTTAGGTGGAAGATCTTAGATCCATTCAACATTTGAGAATGAAGGTGAACCTGATCCATCATTTGCAACAAAATCCCCTTTGAAAGGGTGAAAATAAAAAAAAATTATGATGAAGAGGGGAAGGATTCAATACAACAACCCAGACACATTCCATTTAGGGTTTCAATTCAAATGATGCAAGTGCAAACCCTTGTTCATCTTGGCAATGTGCTCCTAAGAGTAAAACATGGGGGAAACATCCTAAAATCACTCCATTACTGAGGGAAAAAATGGAACACAAGCAATTTGGTTTGTTCAGACCTATCTCAACACATTGGGGTTTCTAAACGTTCATGACCCAACCAAGTGATCAATGCAATTATTTATGTAGATTAGGTATTGTTGCCTCTAGGTGCACCCTATGCAAAAACATAAAATAAGAAATAAATTGCTTGTCTCAATGGATTTTTGGTTTGTGCAGACCCTTTATAGCATGCCACACTGATCCTCTATCTTACCAACAACAAACAAAGCATAGATTTGTCAAAATAGCCTTGTACCTAGGGTTTTATGACTATCTCCCTGCAACTTTACACATACTATCAAGCATATCTCCTCCACACATGCAAAATATGAGTTTTCTCCTTGTAGGAATATGGTTGGGCCTGGGGAAAAGCTTTCCACAAATTTTCTTAGTTTTTGGATGGTGGAAACTCTTCCCGTGATTAAATTTTGATCTCTGGAAACCCTAGGTAGGGTTTATACCTACATACACCAAAATAGCAATATCTCCCACAAGACTTGATTAAAATCTACTAAACCAAGTTCATTCAAAATATAACTCACTCCTCCAACTTCTCCAACTAGTTTAAGGACTTTACCATATATTACTAGTCCGTACAACATGAATTATAGTCAATTTTTATAGAGAAATGCAATATAGAATATGGCAAAATGATCTTCTCATTCAAAATTTCTCCAAACCTTGGGATCAATGCTACAAGGAATATTGAACATGTTATAATCATTTGCAACTAAAAAACCAACCACCAACCCTTTTTTTAACTCTAATGACAACATTTATAACATTTTGACAGTATTTTACAACTTTAGCAACTTTTGACAACATGACTCCAAAACACCAGAGAAAATCATCAAATCACTCCAAATGAATTAGAATGGTCTTACATGACCTTATTGATCCAAACCAAACAAAAAAATAAAGTTTATCAATCATGACAACATTTGACTCAAAAAGGTGCATCAGGATGCCCTTGCATCATACTCTCCAAAGAGAAAACATTCAAGCTCCACTTGAATTAAGGTATGCAACAATACAACCATTCTTGAGAATATCTGCTTCAGTCATCCACATTGCATATTCAATGGGAAGACACTTCCACTTGACCAAATATTGGAGATATTCCTTGTTCCTTGTCTTCTTGAGTTCTTTGGTATCAATGATACACTCCAACTCCATAGGATTGTTAGGTGGAAGATCTTGGATCCATTCAACATCTGAGAATGAAGGTGAACCTATTCCATCATCTACAACAACATCCCCTTTGAAAGGGTGAAAATAAAAAAAGTTTATGATGAAGAGGAGAAGGAATCAATACAACAACCCAAACACATTCCAATCAAGGTTTCAATTCAAATGATCCAAGTGCACACCCTTGTTCATCTTGGAAATGTTCTCCTAAGACTAAAACATGGGGTAAAAATCATAAAGGCGCTCCATTATTAAGGAAAAAACATGGAACATGAGCAATTTTGTTTGTTTAGACCAATCTCAACACATTTTAGGGGTTTCTAAACGTTCATGACCCAACCAAGTGATCAATGCAATGATTTTTGCAGATTAGGTATTGCTGCCTCTAGGTGCACCCTATGTAAAAACATCAAACAAGAAGGAAATTTCTTGTCTCAATGAATTTTTTGGTTTGTGCAGACCCTTTACAACATGCAACATTGATCCTCTAACTTACCAACAACAAACAAAGCATAGATTTGTCAAAATAGCTTTGTACCTAGGGTTTTATGATTGTCTCCCTGCAACTTTTCACATATTGTCAAACATATCTCCTCCACACATGTAAATTGTGTGTTGTCTCCTTGCCAGAATGTGGTTGGGTAGGGGATAGAGCTTTCCAAAAAAATTCATGGTTTTTGGATGGTGGGAACTCTACCCATGATTAAAATCTACCAAACCAAGTTCATTCAAAACCCAACTCACTCCTCCAACTTCTCCAACTAGTTTTAGGACTGTACCATATAGTACCAATCCATACAACGTGAATTATAGTCAGTTTTCATAGAGAAATGCAATATAGAACATGGAAAAATGATGATCTTCTCATTCAAATTTTCTCCAACCCTTAGGATCAATGTTACAAGGCATATTTAACATGTTACAATAATTTTCAACTTAAAACTAACCACCAACCCTTTTGTTAACTCTAATGAAAACATTTACAACTTTTTGACAACATTTTGACAATATTTACAACTTTAGCAACTTTTGACATCATGACTCCAAAAAACCATAGAACATCATAGAATGACTCCAAATGACTAAAAATGGTCTTACATGACCTTATTGACCCCAACTAAACCAAAAAATAATTTCTATCAATCATGAAAAGATTTTCCTCAAAAGGGTGCATCAGGATGCCCTTGCATCACAATCTGCCACTATTGGTTCCTTACATGCTCTTTGAGCTTTAGAAAAATTTGGATCATCCTCATACATATGTTTTAGTTCCTCAAAACCTAATACTTATATTCTCATCTAAATTATCAAAAAATTCCTTCTCCTTCTCAAAGCATCTACAACTTGGTTTGACTTGCCACTCCTATGCTTCAACACAAATGTATAACTTTGCAAGAACTCGAACCATCTCATATGTCTTTGATTCAACTTTCCTTGACTGCTCAAATACTGCAAGGCTTGATGGTTAGTGTACAACACAAAATCCTTAGGCAAAAAATAGTGCCTCCACTTCTTCAAGGTTTGAATTATGGCATAGAATTCCTGATCATAAATTGAATATCTTCTTTTGGCATCATTCAACTTCTCACTAAAATAAGCTATAGGTATTCCTTCCTAACTCAACACTGCTCCTATTGATTTTCCACTTGCATCACAATCAACTTGAAATACTTTGTCAAAATCAGGTAATGCTAACACTGGCTTCTCTATCACCTTTTTCTTCAACAACTCAAAACTTCTTTGTGCTCTTGATGTCCACTTAAATTCGTTTATGTCTCCTTGCATTGCTTCTATCATAGGTGTACAAATGCTACTAATTTTTTTGATAAAATTTCGGTAGAAACTAGCCAATCCATAGAATGATCTTACCTCTCCAATATTCACCAATGTAGGCCAGTTAACAATATCTCTAACTTTCTCAAGGCCCATCTTCAATCCTTCAACCGAAATTAAAAATCCCAAATATACCAACTCTATCTTCATAAAGTTACACTTCTTGAAATTAATAAACTTCTCTTCTCTCAAGTTTTGCAATACTTATTTAATGTGCCACAAATGTTCTTCTCTAGTCTTACTAAAAATTAGAATATCATCCAAGTAAACAATGAAAAACTTACCCAAGAATTCTTTTAATACTTAATTCATCAATCTCATGAAAGTTCACAATGCATTGGTCAATCTAAAAGGCATCACCAACCATTCATACAATCCTTCATTAGTCTTAAATGCAGTCTTCCATTCATCTCCTTCTCTAATTTTGATATGATGGTATCCACTCTTTAGCTCAATATTTGTGAAATACTTTGCTCCACTCAAATAGTCCATAATTTCATCCATCCTTTGTAATGGAAATCTATACTTGATAGTGATCCTATTGATTTCTCTTGAGTTGATATGCATTCTCCACTCTCCATCCTTCTTTGGTGCAAGTACAATGGGTACCAAACATGGTCTTAAGCTTTCTTTGATCAATCCTTTCTTCAACAACTCTTGTATCTACCAATTGAATTATGTTTTCTCTATTGGTGTCATTCTATGTGCTACCTTATTTTGGAAAACTTTCTTTTGATATCAGATTTATGTGATGACTAGTACTCCAAATTAGTAGTAAGACATCTAGTACATTCTCTAATATGATATCTCCATACTCTATTTGTTGCAAGTATGAGCAGTTAGTGTTTTCACTGATGCCAACAAACCTATGTTGTCATTGATTTCTTTTGCTTGGTGAGATTGTTGCAAGAGTGTGAGTAGTTGATGTTATCCATGCTTTGATTAGTTGCATTATGTTGTCATTAATAAATCTACTGGTGTCAACCTCTAGTGTTGCTTTGATAAGATTTTGTCTATGGATATGTGGTTGAGTTACTATGTTGCAATTAGCTTGGTGGTGATGAGGAAGGGATGAAAATAATGAGGACGTGTCTCTGGTGCTTGGTTTCTGAATTCTTTTGAGAAATTTTGATAAAAAGAGGAAATATTATGTTGCAATGGTGTTTTGTGTTGTATGGATGTGCTTTGGTTTTGCTTTACATTTATTTATAGGTTGAAGACCTTCATGTGCATTTCAAATATGTTGGTGGGAGATGTTCAGAGGTGTTATATCTAGAATTTGGTGTGTTGTATTGTTGTGTAGAAGAATTTGTGTTCACCATTGTGTGAACTGTCTATTGTAGAGGTGTCTAGGAGAAATGTATTTTCTTCACATTTCTCCATAGTTATGTTTCAATTCTTATAGATCTGAAGGAGTTTTGATAGTGAGCATATTTCTTTAGTTGAAGAGGTTCGAGGTTTGGTGCTCTGAAAGTAAATTCCTTGTGTAACAATGTATGGTAGAGTTTTTTGAGTGTACTAGGTGTGTACATTCTTTAGGTGGAATTTTTGTTAGGAATAAGGTGTCTCAACCTTGGATAATTCCTATTCTTATTATTTGTTTTGTAAAATGTATTTCTTGCAAATAATGTAATTAAGTGTGAGTGTACATGTCTAGTTTGCATGTTGATGTGTCACTCCACTTAATGTGTCGGCATCTTGAATTGTGTGTAAGGAGATCATGGCTGAAACGGTTATGACGGATTCCTATGACACGTAAGAGCTATGTCTGGAAGATTCAATGACAGGTGAAGACATGTGGCAATTGATAAAGTTGAGTACTGTACACTCTTCCACGATAGTGGGGTTCGGGGCATCGCCCCGAAAAAAATTTTCGAGTTCCTATTTTCTCGGAGAATGGTAAAACCCTAATACAGTTATCTTCGGAAGTTGCCCTAAAAGGGAAGCGCATGATATAAGCGTTTTTTAGGGTTGCGAAGATTTGTGATGTGAGTGTATTGTTGGAACGTTTTTTCATGCTGCCGCATTTTGTCTTCAAGAGTTGGAAATCTCCTGAAAGAACTTGCATTGCAAGTGTGTTGTAACCGTTGTGTTGAAGATAATACATTGTGCAGGTTTTGGAGTGCTGGGGTTTTTTACCGAAAGGTTTTCCCCAGGGTAAATCATTGTGTCATTCTTCATTTTCTGTATGTATGGTATATTGCTGCAATATCTTTGTTAAGTAGATTAACGAATCTGAAATTGTAAGGGTTTAAAACGAATTTGCACCATACTTTCCTTAAGAGATTAGTGTAGGAAGCTGTTTCCACACCTGAGTTTCCTTACAATTTTTTGTGAAGGAGTTTGTTGGATTTCAAGGTGTTTGTGTAATACTCTAGATCATATTCAAGTGTGGTGTGTGGTTTTCAATTCATCCTTGGATTAAAGGAAGTGTGTACTTAAAATCTTAATGGTTTTCACATGGGTAATAATTGACCTTAGTGTTTACTCTACTTGCAAAGGTGCTTAGTTGTTTATGGAAGTGTAGCATGACATGCAAGAATGGATTTAGGTCCTAGGTAAGGAGTTTTTTGGTCTAGTTTCACTTCTATCTGCCACATAGGTGTTTTGGTCCTGACCTAATTTGAATTTGCACATTTGAGGTGCATAGACAATCTTAGTGAAAGCATTCAAGATTGAAGATGGTATAAATAAGAGTTGAGTTGTTGAGGGATGATGAGATAGACAAGAGAGATGCGAATGATGCAAATTGTAGAGTTATAAAGTGGGAAATTAAGAAGTACAATGCGAGTTTTCATGTGTTAGATTACTAGATGCAATGAGTAGAAGGTGTCTACAATTCTTCAATCAGGTTGTGAAGGTGTTGGTAACATTGTGATGGATTCTCTATTGCATTGAGACAATTCTCTATATTTAATATTTCTTCTCTACCTTCTTTTCTATTCTGGAAGTGAGCCTTTGGCAGTGAGCCCTTCTTTCTTTGGGCAGTGATCCCTTTAGTAGTGATTCCTATTGTATTTGGTATTGTTATTACTTATATTATGAGCTAATCCTCATCATGGTTCTTTCCATCTTGGGTTTTCCATGTAAATTTGGTGTTCTCTTGTGTATGGTGTTGCTATGTTTTAGTTTCAATTATTTTATTTTCATGCTAAATCATCATAACATATTTAAGGGTTTATTGAATGAATGTGGATCTGAATGTTAGTGAGGGTTTAGGATTTTTAAGGTAAAACCGATTCACCCCCCTCTTAGTTGTCTTGTGAATTCAACAATTGGTATCATAGTGAGTTTCCTTAGAAGAAATATTAACTGCTTAAGGTAGATTTGGGATGACACACAAGAAGGAGATCCCTATGTTTGATGGAATGAACTATGCATTCTGGAAAACAAAGATGGTAGGATTTCTAAGTTATTTGGGATATGATGTCTAGAAATCAGTTTTGAATGGATATACTATGCCTAAAAATGGTTCAAGAACTGAAGTTAAAATCAAGGCCTATCAAAGGAATACTAAATCAAGGTATGCTCTCTTAAGTAGTCTTACAAATTCTAAATTAGTGAAAGTTATGAATTTGAAAACTGTTGAAGAAATATGAACAAAGTTGGAAAGCATTTATGAAGGAGATGATAAGGTTAAACAAGCCAAGATGTAGGATCTGAAGATCACATTTAAGAACATGCAAATGTCTGAAGATGAAAAAATTACAAGCTACATGAAGAGGGTAGATGAAGTGGTCCGCTCCATTAGAGGTCTTGGTGGAAAATTCAAAGAATTAAAAGTGGTAAATAAAATTCTTAGAACCCTTCCTAAAGCTTACAGTCATAAATTTTCTTCTATTGAGGAATTTGCAAATCTAGATTAATATAGTAGAGATCAATTGTATGGTTCTCTAACTACATTTGAAATAAGAGAATATGGTACTAATAATGGTGCAAAAGTTGAGACTGCTTTTAAGGCTAGAAAATTAGAGAAGATTGAAGAATCGGATCAAGAGGATCTTGATGACGTGGAAGCTAACTTTATGAGAAGGATGAAAAATGGTACTGGTAAGTACAAAGGTAAGTTTCCTTTCAAATGTTCTAATTGTGGAAAGATAGGTCACTATGCTTCAAGATGTCCAAATAGAGTTTTGAATGACAAAAACAAGGAGAACAAAGGTAAGATGAGTAAGAAAAGCTATTATTTTAGAGAAGATGCAAATATTTTTTATGATAAATATGATTATGGAGATGATCATGATGATGAATTCTTGTTCATGGCTTCAAAAGATGAATCTATGTTTTCCAACTCTAGAATATGTGTGAAGGAAAGCCTTCTGGAGACAAAGGCTAAGACTGAAGGTACTTTGGTATCTGCCTTTCATGCTAGATAGGATAAGAACTATTAGATCATTGAATTTGTATGCTCTAATCATATAATTTGAGAAAAGATTTAGTTTGTTAAAATTAAAAATTATGATGGAGGACTTGTTAGATTTGGTGATGATTTAGGTGCTAAGATATGTGGAATAGTTTCAATTAGTTTTTAGAGCAAGCACAATACTAATGATGTTTACTATGTTATGGGTTTAAGAAATAACCTCTTGAGTGTTGGAAAAATTTGTAGCAAAGGATACAATCTTATGTTTCAGGATGATGGATGTGAGATTAGAAAAGGATTTGAAACTGTGATTATTGTTGGAAGAAGGACAAATGAAAATTTTTATCAGCTCAAGGGTGTTGATGGTCATTGCTTTATGACTTAGATTAATGAAAGTTGGCTATGGAACAAGAGGATGTGTCACATTAATTTTGATAATCTGGTAAATATCAGTCCAGTTGAAGCAGTGAGAGATTTTCCAAAGATTACAAAGCCTATCAATTTTGTCTACAAGGATTGTCAAATTGGAAAGAAAACAAGAAGTTTCAAAGGAAAAGAATAATTTTCTACTGGATTATTACAGTTGGTGCATACAGATATTTGTGATCCTGCAAGAGTAAGAAGTCTTCAAGGTTACATGTATTTCATGCTTTTGATTGATGATTATTCTAGAGTGACATGGGTTACTTTTCTTAAAGAAAAATTTGAAGCCCTCGATAGGTTCAAAGAATTTAAAGTTATGGTTGAGAATGAAATGGACATGAAAATCAAGTGCTTGAGGTCTGATAGTGGTGGAGAGTTCACCTCCAATTAATTTAATGTGTTTTGTGAGAATCATGGCATAAAGAGGCAATTGTCTTCTTCTAGAAATCCTCAGAAAAATAGAGTGGTCGAAAGAAAAAATAGGATTGTTCAAGAAGTTGCAAGGACTATGATGAAAGAAGCTAACCTAGTAGAAGTATACTAGAGAGAAGAAATTCATACTGCTATTTATATACTTAAGAAATTTCAAGAAAAATGAAACAACACAAAGACTTCCTATGAGTTGTGGTATGGAAGGATCCTTATTGTAAAGTACTTCAAAGTATTTGGAAGCAAGTGCTAATCAAAAGAGATGAAGAAAACATGGGAAAGTTTGATGCAAGGTTTGATGAAGGAATCTCCCTTGGATATTCTACTAAAAGCAAAGCCTATCGGTGATACAACAAGAGACTAAAAAATATTGTTAAGAGTGTAAATGTCAAGTTTGATGAATATTTTTGGAACTCAGTGGTGATAGATGGATATGAATTAGATGAGACTATTTACAGTGAAAAATAAAAGGCTAAGGAAAAGGAAGTGTAGATTGAAGAGGAAGAAGCTCTAGAAAAAACCCCTAGAACCTTTAAGTATGTGTAGAGGAATCATTCTAAATAAAAAATCATTGGAGAAAAAAGAAAAGGTGTATTGACAAGAAGGAAATTTGTTGAAGAACTAATTTTTTTTTTACTTTCTGAAGTTGAACCTAAAATAGGGATTGAGGAATGCAAAGATGAACATTGGATAAAGGATATGGAAGAAGAACTATTGTAAATTGAGAAGAATCAAACTTGGGAACTTGTACCAAGACCTACAAAAAAAAATTGTTAGAAAGAGACACTTTGAATATCATTTGGTGTTGTCATTGATGGAAACCCTAGTTGGTGATTGGATTCATGCATCATCATTTGATCATATCGGCAGTCAGATTGAAAATAGTTAAGGAAGAACAAAGCATTCGACAATTTTGTGTTCATCGATTCACATGAATATTTTTTGTTAATATTTTGTGTTGTGTATCTTAAGGAAGGTTGATCGATGTGTGCTTTATGTTATCCATGAATCTCAATGCTTTGTATTGATCTGTGCATGATTTATAAGATTTGGTTGGCTAATTCTTTGCTTTGTCAACACAGAAGTTGACTTCATGAATGTAATGTGTCATGGATGGTTGGGATATAATTGTCTAAGTATTTATGTGTCGTACATGCTGATGTTGATCATTTCTATGCTATAGCCAACTTTGGTTGGTGCACATTAAGGATTACTCATGATTTGAGCCGACAGTTTGCAAATGTTTTCATATATTTTTGAAGCTGACATATGGGCAATTAATTCTTAGTCACAGATATATATGAGATCGTTCACATCATTTTGAGGTATGAATAAGGTGTGTTAATGTGAGTTATGAATAAGAGCAGAGAAGAAGAGCGATAATGCATAGTTTCACTTGTGCATAAAGGATTTGTGTTGTGAGTCTGAGAAAAACATAGTAGAAGTGTAGAATCAGTATGAAGGACAAAAGATTGATTGTTGAACCTAACCAGAACTGTAATCAAACATATGTAGATGTTATTTAATTATTTCAAATTATCAAATGGTTTTAATCTGATTATCTTGTAGGACAATGAGTCTTCTTTGAGAAGTGAGCTCTAGACAGTGCGCCTGAATGCAAGTTCATTCCCCATATTGTAAACTTCATTTGAGTATACTTAGATCATATTGTGGATTATCCATCCACCGTGGTTTTTCCCCTAATAGGGTTTCCACATAAAAATTCTCATGTTATGGTGTTGTGGTTATTTGTTTTTGTTCATACATATTTCTTTTGAATGAATGTTTAAATTCTTGAAGGATAAGATCAATAAAGTTAAAAATTATGGAATACTGATTCACCCCCCTCTTAGTGTTGCTTGATTCCAACATTTGGTATCAGAGCTAGTTCCCTAGAAGAAGTCTAACAACTTGGGGAGATCTTGGAAATTGTTTCAATGGATTCAAACAGTATTCAACAATAACTTATGGTGACCCTAGATGAACTTGATTAGTCAAAATATAAAATTTAGAAACTACAAGAAAACCTCATGGATGCTGAGAAATTCATTGAGTCATTGAAAGATAAAATCAATAAGTCAAGGGAGAAGAGAAAGGAACTCTATGATCAGATCCAACAGAATGATAGTAAAAGTATTGAAGATGAGCAACTTAGTCAAGCCCTGAAGGAAAATACAGAAGAATGTGAAAAGCTTACTAGAGATAATACAGTCCTAAAGCATGAAATGAAATCTATCATGATGAGGATGACCAAGGAGATTGAAGACAAAAATAAGAATGAAGAGAAGCTTGCACAGTCTCTGAAAGAAAATTTTGAAGTATGCATCCATTTGTACAATGAATTGGAACAATCTAAAAATAGTGAGGAAATACTTGAAAAATAGATTGATGGTCTCAGAGATGAACTTGCTACTACAAATGAGTACAAAGAAAATTTCAAAGTTAGCTTATCCAAGCTTGATGAACTGATTAACAATTAGAGGACAAATAGTGACAAGTGAGGTCTTGGTTATGAAGAAGGAGAACCTTCCAGATCTGGACAAAGGAGACCTAGGCAAGAAAATTGTATAAATAGAGTTGGAAGAAATCTGGTAAGACAACCTGATGCTCAAAGATTCAATGGATATTGTTTTACCTACAATAAATTTGGTCATATGGCCTCTCAGTGTAGAAACAAGATGAATCCAAATGGTCCATCATTTTCAGGTTAGTGCTTTAATTGCAATAAGTTTGGTCACAAGTCAAATGAATGCAAAAATGTGATGAACAAATTTCATAGAGATGTCAAATGTTATACATGCAATACATTTGGCCATATTTCTAACCAGTGCAGATCAAGAGAAAATCAGTGGAACAACTAGTCTGGACAGAAAAAATGTTGTGTGCTATAACTGCAACAAATTTGGTCACATTACTAGATTCTTTTGGAATAGAAAAGGTCCAGTAAACCAAAGGAGAAACATGTAGAAGGATGTTAAGGGAAAAGACAAAGTAACTATAGATGTGATCTAGAAGAAAATGTAGAAGAAATGGGTGATGAAAGGTCCCTCTATTGAGGAAAATGTGCCAACACTAGAACCTACTTCTGGTAATTCCTTCGAGAAATAGTTTTAGGCTTTTGGCCTAGGGGGGCTGTCAAGAAAATCTTTTGACCCCTTATTGGTAGCTGACACCGGAATGTGGATCAGTACAAAAAACACATAGATTCTCTCTAGATGTTGTTGAACCTAATGGAGAGAGTATTATGCATTATTGGAGGTCCATAGAATAATTATCTATCACAACACATTGAAATAGAGTAACCAGATGAGTTAGGGTAAAAGCATTTATTGTGAAAAAAAGGGTTAAGTGTGTGAGTGATAAAAGGTCATTTTTATCTTTCATTTGCCACTTTGTATTTTGAAGAAAATAAGTTTGGAGAGCTCTGAGGTGAACTTTGGTGAATTAAGGTGAAATTCAAGTGTGAAGAAGCCTTCAACAATCAAATTACGATCCGACGAAAAGGTATTTATCAAAAAAACCTATGAATTTATGAATTGGTGAAAATGGCTACTCCATTGGTAGTTGAAGTTAAAGATAGACCTCATCCCAAATTCAAATGGCATCTGTTAAAGTTTTTCGAGATCATCCTGTTAGGTGCTTTTCTTTTGTTATGTATTATGTCTTACACACTAAAGATATTAGGGCATATATTCACACAAACATTGAAGAGCTAGGAAGCTCGTAGTTGTTGAATCTATATAACAATCACATTATAGGAGAAGAATTTTGTGTCAAGCTAGAATTTAAAACCCTAGAAGAGAAGAAATTTACATAGATTGTTAAATACCTCGTGTTTGAAGAGAGCGAATGGGTTCGATACATCTTGAGTCAAGTTCATGATGACTTCATGTGGTTAAGCATACCCTTCAATATTATGAAGGAGGATATAAGTGTCATTACAGGTTTAGATTCTTCTGGTGGACTACCAATTTTGAAGTCTATAAAGAAACAAATGGTGACTGATGCAATAGGTTCAAAATATGATCGAAGAGCCATGAAAATCGAAGATATCATTGAAATGGATGTGAAATTTGCATTGATGATCATTGGTTACACGATATATCACTCAAGTTAGGAAACTTTTGTGTCTGGTATAGCCATTTATGCAACCTATCAAATGGTAAAGGAGAATGTAGACTATGATCTTTGTAATTTGCATAAAAGTCAGTTGATGGAAAATCTCGGTAAGATAAAAAAGGACAAGAAAAATTCCTTCAAGTATGGTAAATTGTTGTCATGTTTATTCTTCTATTTCATGAAAGAAGTTCTAGGTGTTGGAAAATTATATTGGCAAGGCTGTCAGCCTATAGTTGTTCAGGTTAGAGAGATGTTGTATGGAATTGGAAATAGTCAAGCCAAAAGAATTGCAATATGGGGATACTTCAATAATTTTCAAAATATGATGCATACCAAAGAAAGAATCCCCACCTCTATTGTGGAGAAGTATAAGGACACTATATGTTTTATGGTAGATATTGATCAATGCATGATGGAATCCTATGATCCTAGAACAGTCTGGATAGTGTCGACGGGTTATGAAGTTGAAGAGCACATTTTGTAAATGTATGCACAATATTTATTGAACAAGCCTCTGGATCCATCAAAAGAGAGATTTGGTACTTATGCAGAAAATAATATGCAGGTGCACAATGAACTTAGAAAACCTGTGATAGTCAAAAGAGTTAGAAATGAAGTGGGAATCCTTGCAAAAAGTATGGGAATATCTGTAGAAAAATTAAAAGAAGCAAGAAGGAAAAGAGCCAGCAAAAATTGAATCTGCTAGTCTGGTAACACCATCTGCCCAAACTAGGTCAACAAGAAGCTTTGCATCTCTACCCACCCCTAAAACAAAGCCAATTCTTGTGTAAAATCAAGTAAAGACATCTGATAAGAAAGGAAAAAGAAAGAAGGATAAAAGTAAAAGAGTCTATGTGGCAGAATTTGAAGATGAAGAAACAAAATCTGATGGAGTTAGAGAAATCAAGCATCAAGGTACTAAGGCAGCAACAGTTACTAAAATAAAGCCCTCTGGTGAAGAAGACAAAGCAAAAAAGAAGGAAAATTTTGACAAACCAAGTATGCCAGTAGAAGAAGTTGAAAAATCTTTGGTCAAGGATGACAATCTTAAGCCGCTTTGGAAATGGTATGAAAATTTTGATAAATCTAGTCAAAGAACTCTTGAGGAGGCTACAATAAAGCATTTAAATCTTTTCAATAAAGTTTTGATTGAAATAATGCCTAATTTACCTAAAATCTTGTATGATATTTTTGAAATGAGAAGAGTAAATGTTAGATTAGAAGAAGAGAAAATGAGAAATAATTCTTGATGAATTATGTCCAGTGATATCTATGGAAGAAATGAAGGCAACCTTGAATAAAGCTAAAAATGAATTCAAGAGAAAGAAAAGAGTGAATAAGCTCATAATTGGTCAGACTAAAGAAGTTGCAGAATAAACTTAACAAATTTTGAGAAAAGTTTTGCTAAGTAACAAAATTGATGTTGTCCCTGAAGAAACACATGATAAAGACGTCTCATCTGGTCCGGGAGAAGAAGAAGAAAAACAAGATACAACTGAGGATACTCATATTCCTCCTAATGTGGACAATACATAAATACCTATGGAGATTGAAGTTCTTGAAATTGTATCGATTGAGAAAGTTGATATTCTTGAAGATAAGCAAGAACCTGTAGTTGAGAAAACAATGGTTGAAGAAAGGAAAGTTGATGTGAAGGAAATTCTAGCAGAAGCAAGAGACACTACAGAGGTAGTGAAGAAATTTCTGGTAGAACAAAAGGAAGAATTTGATCCTGAATTGGTTGAAGGTCCTATTGACCTATCCACTTTGTCTCCAATTGAAAAAATGAAGGTAGCATCATTTTCCCAGACAAAATCTAGAGAATAATTGTTGAAGTCTCACATTGAGGATAGTGAACTCTTAAATCTTGCATCTAGAGTTATGAAGAAGATAATGCCTACTCATGTCAAATATCTGATTGATTCCTCCTCCGGTGAACTGAAGAAGCTCATAAACTCTATAACTACTCATTTTGAGTCACTTGAGAAGTCATCCATGGTTAAAGTTTAGAAGGAATTTGATGCCAAAAGGTTAAATGGGTTGCAAGGAATGATAATAAAAGATAAAAATTTGTTAGCCACCTGTGTGAAGAATATTCAAAATGCTCTATCTAAAGGTGAAAAGATTTATAAGTCATGTTTGTCATTGAAAAAATTTACTGAGGTCAATGAGAAGAAGGTTGAGGATCTTGAAAAATAGCTAGCTACTATTTTTGAAGCTTTTGATCCTTTAACTGATGGTGTTGGAAAGCAAGAAGGTGAGATGATATCTTTGCTTGACATGATAAGGATCTTGAAGCATGACAATGACATAATTGTAGAAAGAGCATGTGAACTTAGAGGCCTAATTGGTCTAAAAATAGAAATAATGTCAAGTGCATTAAAGGAAGTTGAAGATGCTAAGGAAATTGGTGTTCCAGTGAACCTTGAGTTTGCAGAGACACAATCCTACTTGGTTTGTGGTCACATAACAATTTTGGAGAGTCTCAAAAGGGTTTGGGACACAAATTTGACTATGTTAAAGAAATATTTTGTAGATATTTTCAAGTTTATGTAAGTTGAAGAAGCCTATTTGTACATAAGCAATTTGTTCATAACATTTTTTCTTGATTTTTGATATGCGAATTCCTACCTTTTCCATTGATGTCAAAGGGGGAGAATAGTAGAGTGAAAACTGTATAATTATCTCAAGGGGAGAGTTTTTTTTTCAAAATTTGAAGAATGGCAGTGTAATTGATGTTGGTACTGATTTGACACTTAATCATTTTTCACTATGTTTCCATCAATGCCAAAGGGGGAGATTTTTGGCAAGAGACACTGTGAATATCATTTGGTGTTGTCATTGATGGCAACCCTAGTCAGTGATTGGATTCATGCATCATCATTTGATCATACCAACAATCAAATTGCAAAGAGTTAAGGAAGAACAAAGCATCCGATAGTTTTGTGTTCATCGATTCACATGAAGATTTTCTATTAATATTTTATGCTACGTATCTTAGGGAAGGTTGATAGATGCATTCTTTGCATTATCCATGAATCTCAGTGCCTCATATTGATCCGTGTGCGAGTTAGAATATCTGGTTGGATAATTCTTTGCTTTGTCAATACAAAAGCCAACTTTGTGAATGCAACATGTCGTAGATGGTTGGGAAATAATTGTCTAAGTATTATTGTGTTCATACATGCTGATGTTGATCATTTCTATGCTATAGCTGACTTTGGTTGGTGCGCATTAAAGATTATTCATGACTTAAGCTGATAGTTTGCAAATGCTTTCATATATTGTTGAAGTTGACATATGGATGATTAATTCTTAGTTGCGGATATATATATGAGATCGTTCACATCATTTTGAGGTATGAAGAAGGTGTGTTAATGCGAGTTATGAATAAGAGCATAGCAGAAGAGTGATAATGCACAGTTTCACTTGTGCATAAAGGATTTGTGTTGTGAGTTTGAGCAGAACAAAGCAGATGTGCAGAATCAGTTTGAAGGATAGAAGATAGATTGTTGAACCTAACCGGAACTATAATCAAGCATATATAGATGCTATTTTCTCAGTTCAAATTCTGATATGGTTTTAATCTGATTATCTTGTAAGACAGTGAGTCTTCTTTGAGAAGTGAGCTCTAGGCACTACGCCTGAATGCAAGTGGATTCCCCATATTGTAAAATTCATTTGAGTATGCTCAGATCATATTGTGGATTGGCCATCCACTGTGGTTTTTCCCCTAACAGGGTTTCCACATAAAAATTCCTATGTTATGGTGTTGTGGTTATTTGTTTTATGTTCATACATATTTATTTTGAATGAATGTTTAAATGCACGAAGGATTAGTTCAATAAAGTTAAAAATTGCATAAAATTGATTCACCCCGCTCTCAGTGTTGCTTGCTTCCAAAAAAAAAAATGGAACTAAGTGGGTATTCAAAAACAAACTGAATGAGAATGAAGAAGTTGTAAGAAACAAGGTAAGACTTGTGTGTAAGGGCTACTCACAAGTTGAAGGAATAGATTTTGAGGAGACATTTGCTCTGATAGCAAGAATGAAATCTATTATGATATTTTTAGCTTTTGTAGCACATAAGGACTTTAAAGTCTATCAAAAGGATGTGAAGTCTTCTTTCTTTAATGGAGAATTGGAAGAAGTATACATGGAACAACCAGAAGGATTTCAGTTATTAGAAAAATCATACTTGGTTTGTATATTGAAGAAGGTATTATATGGATTGAAGTAAGCTCCCAGATCTTGGTATGCAAGGTTGGATAAGTATTTGATACGACACGGATTTAATAAAGGTTCCATAGATATTAATTTTTATTTTAAAGTTGAAATGAAGCTATGTGCAAGAAGTTTTTAGAAGAGACATGCCAAAAGAGTTTGAGATGTTTATGTTTGGGGAGATGGATTTTTTCTTGGGCTACAAATCAATCAAATAGACAAAGGTATATTCAATTCACAATCAAAGTGTGTCAAAGAAATTTTGAAGAAGTTTGGAATGCAAGACTCTAAACTGGTATGTTCTCTTATGGTTACTAGTTGCAAACTAAGCAAGAATGATGAATCTCCTAAGGCTGATTAGAGCAAGTATAGATCAATGATTGGTGGATTGCTATACTAACTTCTACTAGACCAGATATCATGCACACTATTTCTCTTGTGGCTATATTTCAAGAAGACTCTAGAGAATCACATGTTGCAATAGTGAAGATAATATTCAGATATTTAAAGGGCACTCTGGATCATGGCTTATGGTATCCAAAGAATACTAATTTCACTTTGAGTGTTTACACAAATTTAGATTGGGCTAGTTGTGTTGATGACAGGAAGTGGTCATGCATTCTTTCTTGCATGTAGATTGGTATCATGGCTAAGCAAGAAACAAGATTTAGTATCTTTATCTATTGCATAGGATGAGTACATTGGAGTAGAATCTTGTTGCACACATGTGATGGATGAGGCAAATATTAAAGGATACCATAGTAGTGTATGTTGAACCAATTTCTATCTTTTGTGATAATACAAGTGCAATCTATATTTCAAAAAACTTGGTGATGCATCCAAGGACAAAAAATATTTCAATTAGATATCAATTTATAAGAGAAAAGGTTGTGGAGAATGAAGTAAAGCTTGAATATGTGAGTACAAAATATTAGATTGTTGATATATTCACTAATGTTCTTCCTAAGGATAATTTTGAGTATCTCAAGGAGAATTTGGGGGTCATTTCCCCTCCCTTATTGAACTAGATGCATAAGGAGATGCATCATCCTAGTGGGTCTCAAGATTCATTCTTTATTCTGGACTAATTTTGGTGGCTACCTCTTAGGATGAGTAGGTAGTAGCATTGTTGGTTGTTGCAATCATAAAAGTGTGTGTTTTCATTATGTAGTGGTTGCTAATTTGGTGTAGTTTGGTGTGTGCTCCTAAGGGGGATTATATAAAGTAGTCAAGGAAAGGTTTTCATCGAAAAATTGTGAGCAGGTTGATTGATGTCAAAGGGAAATAATAAACAATGGAAATATTTTGGCCCTTTATTGTTGATGTCAAAGGGGGAGAGAAAGTCATGTCAAAAAGAACAAGTTATTAGGGAGAGAAATTCATGTGAAAAGGACAAGCTACAAAGGGAGAGAGAGAGAGAGTAATAAGCTATTTGAGTAAGGGGTAAAATTAATATGAAGAGTTGTAGCATGTTGGTATCTAGAGCTTTTGTGTATTTGATGGTTTTTCACATCATGTGTTGTCGTCAATGACAAAGGGGGATATTGTTGCAAGTATGAGCTATTAGTGTTTTCATTGATGTTAATAATACCATGTTGTCATTGATGTCTACTTTTGGGTGAGATTATTGCAAGAGTGTGAGTAGTTGATGTTATCCATGTTTTGATTAGTTGAATTATGTCATCATTAGTAAAGCTACTGGTATCAACCTCTTGTGTTGCTTTTGATAATATTTTGTCTATGGATATGTGGTTGAGTTACTATGTTGCAGTTGGCTTGGTGGTAATGAGTAAGTGATGAAGATGATGAGGGTGTGTCTATGGTTCTTGGTTTCCAAGTGCTTTTGAGAAAATTTGATAAAAAGAGGAAATAGTGTGTTGCAATGGTGTTCTATGTTATAGGGATGTGTTCTGGTTTTTCTCCGCATTTATTCTAGGTTGAATATCTTCTTGTGAATTTTGGATATTTTTTGAGAGATGTTCATAGGTGTTATATCCAAATTTTGGTGTGGTGGATCATTGTGCAGAAGAAGTTGTGCTCACCAATGTGAAAATTGTGTATTACAGAGGTGTTTGGGATAAATGTCTTTGCTCCAAATTTCTACATAGTTATGTTTCAGGTCTTGCAGATATGAAGGTGTGTTGATAGTGTTGGAAACTTTATTTAGTTGAATAGGTTTGAGGTTTGGTGCTTTACATGTCATTTTCTTGTGTTATAGTGTATGGAAGAGTTGTCTGAGTATATTGGGTGTGTACATTCTTCAAGTGGAAGCTATTGCAAAGGATTTTGATGGATTTTAGGGTGTTTGCGGAATATTATATATCATGTTCAAGCATGGTGTGTGGTTCACAAGTCATCCTTGGATTAAAGGAAGCATGTACTTAAAATTTTAATGGTGTCTACACTACTTGCGAAGGTGCTTAGTTGTTTATGGAAGTGTGATGTGATGTGGCATGTAAGGATAGATTTAGGTCCTAGATAAGGATATTTTTGTCTTCTTTCACTTCTATTCACCACAAAAGTGTTTTGGTATTGGCCTAATTTGAATTTGCATGTTTGAGGTGCATATACGAACTTGGAGAAATATTTCAAGGTTGAAGATAGTATAAATAAGGGTTGAGTTGTTGAGGGATGATGAGATAGAAAAGAGAGATGCAAATGATGAAAATTTCAGAGTTATAGAGTGTGAAATTAAGAAGTGTCATGTGAGATTTGATGTGTTAGGTTACTAGATGTAGTGAGCAGAAGGTGTCTACAATTCTTCAATCAAGATGTGAAGGTGTTGGTAAAATTTTGGTAGATTCTTTATTGCATTGAGATGATTTTCTCTGTGTAACATTTTTTCTCTATCTTCTTTTCTATTTTGGTAGTGAGCCTTTAGCAGTGAACCTTTGTTTTTTTAAGCAATGATCCCTTTGGTAGTGAGCCCTATTATAGTCGATATTACTATTACTTATATTATTGGCTAATACTCATCGTGGTTTTTCCCATCTTGTGTTTTCCATGTGAACCTAGTGTTCTCTTGTGTATGGTGTTTTTGTGTTGTAGTTTTTGTTATTTTCTTTTCATGCCAAATTATCATAAAATATTTAAGGGTTTATTGAATGAATGTGGATTTGAATGTTAATGAGGGTTTAGGAGCTTTAAGGTACAAATAATTCACCCCCCTTAATTGTCTTGTGCATTCAACACTATCAATAGTTTTGTTACTTGTGTCTATGGTGGATCTTCATCCTTTGTTGTCTTTGGACAACCAAATTTCTTTGGAATCAATGCAAACCACATATTTTCATGCCTCAATCCATCCAAAAATTTCCTTCCATCTACCAAACATAGTTTGGAGTGATACAAACTTCACTTTTATCTTCTTCCTCCAAAGGTATCAACTTAATTCTCTTGTCATTTTAAGTCACTGTATAGGTATTTCTTCTTTTATCATGAAATTATTTCTTATCATATTTCCATGGTATTCCTAATAGTATATGAAACACGTCCATAGGAATAATATCACAAAATGATTCATCCCTATATGATCCTATATCAAATTTCACTAAACATTGCTCATTCACCAATATCTTATGCTCATCCTAAATCCATGCTATCCTATAGGGGTTCGGATGTTTCAATATCTTCAAATTAAACTTGGTTACCATCTCCTTTGAAACTATATTATCAGTGCTACAACTATCAATGATAACTTTACATACCTTTCCTCCAATCTTAAATATTGTTTTGAAAAAACTCTTTATTTTTCAGTGGTTCCTCAATCACTTCTTCATGCATCAAAGTTCTCCTCATTACCAATGATTCACCTTTCTTAGGTTTCCCAACTAAATAAGGGGATTCTACAAGTTCCTCATCCACATAACCCACTCTGTCAATATGCTCAATCTTCCTCTAAATGGTCTCCTCTAAGATCTTCCTTCATCTCTCTGGTATCCATCATTTTGATATGAATTATGACCTTTGTCACTGTGGTAGTAATTTCTATATTCTCTTACTTTGTAGCATGAATTACAGTCTGTCTCTTCACTCCATTAGGGTTTCCCATCTTTGTTTGATCTGCATAAGGTTTTCTTTATTTGATTTGTGATCCGCTCCTCTAGAATCTTCCTCTTTCACTTCTCTACCTTTGTTCAAAATTCTTATTCAATTTCTCTTCTACCTTTCATGCAAATGGATATGTCTCTTCAACTATAATCATCTTTACTAGGATCAATTCTTCTTGGATGTTTTTTCTCAGTCCATCGATGTACCTTGATACCTTTTCTTTGCTTGCTTCACTATGTCTAGTCCTAATGATCATCTTGTAGAATTATTCAGTATATTCCTTCATAGATTTGTCCTTTTGCCTTAGGTTATTCAATCTTTTCAACAATTCAAGTTCATAATCAATAGGTATAAATTGATTCTTTAGCTTTGTCACCATTCTATCCCATTTTATGATCTTCTATTTTCCCCTTCTATTCCTATCCAATTGAACTTCTTTCCACCATAAAGAAACATGACCTTTCAATTTTTTTTTCACAAATCTCACTCTTTCTAGATCTTCAATTTATTCATATTCAAAGTATTCCTCCATTTCATTGATCCAGTCAATCAATTCTTCGAGGTTTAAATTTCCCACATAATTTTTAATTTCAACTCTAGGTCACTTACCACTTTTCAAAATAGCTTTCAACATCTTCATCTAATTTGATTCTTCTTTTTCTTCACCTAGAGATTCTTCAATTTTATTTTCAACATGTTCTATCTCCTCATCACTTTCATCCTCATGTCTAGGGTTTAAACCTCACCTTTGATCTTCTTCAACAACATCTAATAGGAATCACATTGCTCACATCATCTCTAAAATTTCATCCATTCTTCCAGCAATATTCACCATAGCAGATGCTTGTTGGAAGAATGAAGAAGAACATCTAGTTGTGAATAATTTGTGTTGTTATTGATGTCACCATGTTGATTGAGTTGTCAATTTTATTTGATACTCTAAATCGGTATGAAGAACCAGTTTACATCCTCCAGTATTTTGGTCTGTAATCCTCTGCTGATGATTATCATTGTGTGTAGTCTCAGGAAATGGTTTATGGATGCTGGAAGCTTGTAAAGTTAAGAATTTTGTGTGCGCATGTTCTCATATGGTGAGTTGGAATTATTCTGTTGATTGCATTTTGTTATTAGGTTTATCCCTGGCTGACCTAATGAATAACTGATATTATAATGGATTAATTTGTGTTGCGAATATATGTGTGACCTATCTTTGGTCCATGCTGACATATTGTAGCATGCTACATGCTTGGATTATTTTTGGAGAAGTTTTTTACTAACTTGGATCTGACAGTTAGTCTTTTTGGTGAATAAAGATTGCATATAATTAGGCCGACCTAATTGATACTTGCAAATGTATCAACTATATATACTGGATTGTTTTGATATTGTTGAAGTGAATTGAATGTGAAGCGAAGTGTGAAAAAATGATGAAGTGTGTTAAGTCATTTTATTGAGCTTCAAAGGAACTGAATCATCACTTGTTAGGTGTACTCTTACTAGTTCATTCTAGCTGTGAAGCCACTTTTGCATTGTAATCCTTTTGTAGGTAGTGAGCCTTCTTACTTGGATAGTGAGTCCTCTTTGTAAGCAATGAGATTTTGTATCTGGTAGTGAGCCTTTTTGCATTTGATTTTGGAACTACATGATATTATGAGTTAATCCTCATCGTGGTTTTTCCCTAATTGGGTTTTCCACGTAAATCTGGTGTCTTGTGTTGATATTTCTTTCTGTTATTTGCATTTAATGTTCATACTTAATAATAGATTAAAGTGGATGTGGAGTTGGTAAGTGTTAAAGTTTGTGACAACTAATTCACCCCCCTTTCAGGTGTCTTACACCTTTCAACAATTGGTATTAGAGCTCGGTTGCTTTGAAGAATCCTAACAACTTGAGGAAGATCCTAAAGATTGAACAAATGGATGATAAAGAAGAGCTCCAAGCTACTCTTGAAGATCTTGACAAGGCTTAAAATGAAAATAGAGATTTGAAAGAAAATATTGATGAGGCAAATGAATGTGTCTAGAAATTAAAAGAGCAATTGAAGAAATTCAAAGAAAGACAAAGAAGTGAGTGAGCAATTGAAACAAGAAAATGAATAAGTTACCGGATTGAAGGTGCTAGTGGAGGAAAAGAAAATAATTTAAGAATGTCTGAATATAGTGGTGCAAAGAAAGACTGAAGAATGCACTAGGATTGAACAAGAAGTGGTGAACCTAAAAGTAGATCTAGAGAAAGAAAAACTCTGTGAAGATAGTTTCAAGACAAGCTCCACCAAGCTTGATGAATTGATTGTAGGGAAAAGAACTTCTAAAGACAAAGTTGGTTTGGGAAATTAAGCCGATGAAAACTCTAAGAATGTACAAACCTCAAATCCAGTGGACAATCAAAAGACTCAAGATAAAGGGAAGCAAACAAGAAATTGAAGAAAATTTTCTAGAATATTGCCTATCAAACATCCAAATTCTTAAAGGTACCCTTCTTTCAATGGTGTTTTCTTTTCATGTAATAAATTTCATCATAGGGAAATTGAGTGCAGAAGTAGGATGAATCAGTTTTTTGGTTCCTTCTCCAAACAATGTTTTGCATGCAAGAAAGTTGGACATAGAGCTAGTGAATGCAAAACTCAGATGATGAATTGGTTTAATGGAGGTAGAATGAATAAATATTTTCTTGGCTACTGCTAAACTTGTAATAAGTTTGGACACAAAGATAATTAGTGCAGATCAAGGGTTAATGGAGGTAAAAAAAATTAGAGAAATTTTGTCTACTACAATTGCAACAAACTAGGACATATTTCAAGAGTTTGCGGAAGTAAAAAGGGAAAGCAGTCTACTCCGGTAAAGAAGAATGAACTAGTGAAGAGAATTGACAAGAATAAGGTTAAGAAAGAAGAGCCAGAGACAAAAAATGTGTCTGTTCCCTCATCCAATGTAGAAAATTCCTCTAGGAATTAGACTCGACATGGTCTTAGGGAGAGATTTAACATAAAATTATTCAAACCCCCTGGATATTTGGCATGTTAGTCTTTGGCATGAAGATATTTTGTAAGGAATGGATAAACAAAGGTTATTCATAAGAAATTGGAAGAAAATGTGCAATCATGTTCATTTGTAGAGAAAATTAGGGTTTCTCGGTGTAGTGAAGAAGGGTTTTTATCATATTTTTGAAACCTACCACATTTAATACAAATTAGGGCAGTGTGATGGTGTATAAAACAAAATTCATAAGTAATTTTTTATCACTTGTGTAAATGAAGAGTTTCAAGAACGATTTGGAGCAATCTTGAAGTGATCGTAAAGTGATTCTAAGGAAATATGGATAAATCATTATGAATAATTAGGATTAAAAGATGAAAGCTTTCAAAATCATCTCTCTCAGTTTACAAAAAAAAGGGAAAAATAAGTTTTGTAGAGAAAGAAAGAGTTTGAAGAAGATAAGCACAATGATGGAATTTTTTGACAGAGGATCGAGTGGTGATATTCCACTAAGGCTAAAGAGAGTTGATTTAGAAGAGTTTGATCATCGAAAGATGAAGGAAATGGAACTAGGGTTGAAGACAAATGAATTTCAGAATGTAAATACTCTAGGTATAGATTTATGGGGAGAATTTCCTTGGTTTGCAGAAAAAGAATCTATCTTGTTCCTATTAATTCAATTCAAGGATGGTGACATTATTTTGTACAAACCTTATCCGATCACAAGGAAGGGAATTGAATCTATTACTGGTTTGTGCAATGTTGGTGACCTCCCTGGGAAGAAAATAGTGAAATATAGAGATGCGGAGAAACTTATTGGAATTGACAAAGACCCCCAAGCTCTACTGATAAATACCATTTTTGATTTTGCAGTACAGTATGTCACCTACAACATCACTTATAAAGTCTATTTCAAAAATTGTGAAGGTTATACTTCAACTATTGTATATCTTTCACATAAAATGGTGAAGGAAAACAAGCAGTTTGATTTGTGTAGCCTAATTATGGAAAACCTAATTGAGAATTTCAGAATGTCTTTGGTTAAGGGTTATCCTTTCTGCTTTGGGTCTCTGCTTATATTTCTGGTATTTTACTTTCTGAGTTCGCTACCGGCAAGAGAGAATGTTAAGTGGGAATCCAACATCCCTGTCGGAAAGAAAGTTAACATGTATTTGGAATGTATGGAAGATAAAGAAAGTGCATGCAAAATCTATTTCTCATCCCTATAGATGAATCTGTGCTTTGGTGTGTTAGTGTCTAGTCAGTTTGAAGAGGGTTCCTCTTCTGGTAAGAAAGAGTTGGGAGTTGTTATTGGTGGTTCCCCTCTGGAATCTAAAAGGAGAAAAATTATCACAAAGATGTCATCACTATCTCAGAAGAAAAGGAGAATGAAGAAGAGTCCCTACCTGAATTTGATTCCTTCAATCCTGAATAAATTCAGATGATGTTAGATAAAGGTGATATGAAGAAGGTTGGTGAAATGTGGCGTGCCTGCTCTCCAATCAAAAGACTTAAAATTTATGATGTGTTGATTGATTATTTGCTCAGGAAGGCTATTACAGTTTTAGATGTGTCTGACTCATTACCAGATGATATAGTAGAAGTTCTTGAAGAAAAAATTTTGTTGAAAGAACCTGAAGGACATAAGTTCAAAGCTATGATTGAGAGAATATGTGCCAAAGCCAAACCAAAGTTATTCAAACATATTGATGATACAAGAGAATGCATTAAGGAGATGTCTGGCATCTACAAGTATTGTCTCTGGTGTCTTGCAATTGTTGATAATTTTAGAAGCATAATTAAAGATATTCAATATGAGATAAATAATATTGGAAGAGTTTTGATTTATTTAGAGAAAAAAATGGAAAACAGAGAATAAGATTCGGTGAATTGCAAGTAGAGTTGTTGATTGCTCAGAGACAGAGGGAAGACTTGGTCAAAAATTTCTATCTATTTTAATAAATTGTTGAGGTCTGATTGGATCATCTCTTCAAAATAATTTTTGATGCAGAAGATTGTGAATGATAATGTTTATCTTTAGACTAGACATCCTTATTTACACTTTTGTCTTTATTGGATAGTATGAGTGCCAAAATGTGCTCGATAGTGTTTGCTTGGAAGAGGATTCTTTCGATCATAAGAGAAAGGTACAAGAAAAAAATTCATGTAAAAAGTGTTATTTTCACTTGAATGTTCGAAATAGGGAGTTAGAATTTCTTTGTATATACATTATCACCATGTACATACATTTACATCCTATTTTTGGTCACCCTTTTTCCTTGATGTCAAAGGGGGATAGATTGTCATGTAGAAAGGGGAGTGTGAAGTGAAAAGAATGAAGAACTATGTGAAGGTGTGTGGAGGGTTATACATTCTTTTGGCACATGTTGCCATCAATGACAAAGGGGGAGATTGTTGGAAGAATGAAGAAGACCATCTAGTTGTGCAGAATTTTTGTTGTCATTAATGTCACCATGTTGATTGAGTCACTAGTTTGATTCGGTACTTTGAACCGATATGAAGAACCAACTTACATCCTCTAGTATTTTGGTCTGCAATCCTCCATTGATGATTATCGTTGTGTGCGGTCTCAAGAAATGGTTTATGGATGTTGGAAGCTTGTAAATTTTAGAATCTTGTGTTCTCATGTGCTCGTATGGCGAGTTGGAATTATTACGTTGATTGCATTTTGTTATTAGGTCTATCCTTAATCGACCTAATGAATAACTGATATTGTAATGGATTAATTTTTGTTGCGGATATATGTCTGACCTATCTTTGGTTCATGCCAACATATTGTAGCATGCTATGCACTTGAATTATTTTGGAGAAGTTTTTTACTAACTTGGAGCTAATAGTTAGTCTTTTTAGTGAATAAAGATTGCATCTAATTAGGTTGACCTAATTGATACTTATGGATGCATCAATTATATATACTGGATTGTTTTGAAATTGTTGAAGTGAATTGAATGTGAAGTATGGTGTGAATTTAAAGTGAAGTGTGTGAAAATGATGAAGTGTGTTAAGTCAGTTTATTGATCTTCAAAGGAACTGAATCAACACTTGTTAGGTGTACTCTTACGAGTTTATTCTGGTTGTGAAGCCACTTCTATATTATAATCCATTTGCAGGCACTGAGCCTCCTTACTTGGATAGTGAGTCCTCTTTGTAAGCAATGAGCTTTTGTATCTAGTAGTGAGCCTTTTTGCATTCAGATTTGGAACCACAATATATTGCGAGTTAATCCTCACTGTGGTTTTTCCCTTATTGGGGTTTCCATGTAAATCTGGTGTCTCTTGTGTTGATATTACTTTCTATCATTTGCATTTCATGTTCATACTTAATAACAGATTAAAGTGGATGTGGATTTGATAAGTGTTTAAAGTTTGTGACAACTAATTCCCGCCCTCTTGGTTGCCTTGTGTCTTTCAACAGTGCTCTCCTTGGCAACATCTCTCCCCTTGGTTCCAGTGCAACAACCTCAATTCAGTGATCTGGCTACAAGGGTTTCGACTACTTCACAGTCAGTGATCGATTTAAAACACATGTAGTTTTCCTCAATTTGATGATCTATTCACCACAAGGAATTACTTTAGGACTCACAAACTCACTCTAATACCACTTATTGCAATCAAAAATGGAGGGACCAAAAAGAACTATCCAATCATGCAACTTAGAGTCAACATAGTTGGAATAACATAGGAAAAGATTCTACAAACATAGATCATTATTGAATTGACAATCTTACATGCATCATGTGCCTCATATCTGAATAACTAAGGCTCATAGGCCTGCCACAAGGGCATTCATCATTACAATTGGCTAGAGGCCTTATTCGAATAACTAATCCTACTAACTTGTGAGCTATATATCTAACTACTAAATAATGAATTACAATGAGTTACAAATGATCTTAAATATGATTCCTCGGCTCCAATAATGGTCCACATCATCCCCAAGGGTTTACAAACCCCAATGAATGATCAAGCATGTAGTTTGACCTTAAACATGAAAGATAATTCTTCAAGAAAATGAAATGAATTGTGTATCTCCAAGATAGATCCTATTAGACCCAAAATTCTAGTATGATGTCCCATTAACCTCTGAACACTCCAAAATAGGTCTGCACTAAGAAATATAGACTAGGTTGACCCCAAATACTCTAACTATGAATTAGAATGAAATTCTAAGAGTGATAAATTTTTATAGATGAATGCAAATGATGTAAAATATAGAAAAGATGTATATGACCTTGTATAGATGCTATATCTAGCTCCGCATGTTGAGAAACAATAATGAAATGCTAAAACTACTATAGACTAAAATAAAAGATTTTATTTTTGGTTGATATAGGATTGCTTTACAACTAGGGATGTTTGTGCATCACAACACATGTTTGTGTTAATTTGCATACTACGTTGTTATATTAAATATATTCAATCATTCCTTCATTTTGAGAGGGCCTAGTAATCATTAGAAGAGAATTCACATTAGAACATCATAGTAAAATTATAGAGAATCTTAATACATAATCATTTTGTTGGTGTAAATAAAGTCTTGTACCTATTTAATTCATTACTAGGGGACTTATTTACATGTTAAGTTTACTTAGGTCGTAGAAAGGAATATTTCTAGAAGGTGTTAGTTGTCGTTAGTTGTTATCTTATCTTTTGACTTGTAACACATGTGAACCTAGGTAAGTGTGATTAGTTGTCTCATATCATATGATTAAGACACTTGTCATAATATTATGGCATTTTGTATCTCACCTTGGCTATATAACCAAGTGGTCTCTACTACATTGATCATCACAACATATCATTGAATCATATTGATAAGAATATATTTTATTCTTGTCGCATTCTATTCTCTCGTTGCACTTTCCATTTGGTCTCAAGATCTTGGCAGCCATAGCCAATTCTAATATGGTATCAGAGGGGGTTGGGTGCCATTGGATAGTCTTTTTCTGAAGAGAGATAGGTAAATCTTGAATAGTTGAGTATGGTCTTCTCTTGAATTGTATGATAACCTAGAGAATAAAAAATATTAATAGTAATACCTATTTTGGGGGGGTTCCATTTTTTGGCTCTTTATTGCAGGTTCATATTAGAGCTCGTTAGTGCAAATATGAGCTCACCATTACGTCCAAAGTGTTTGAGATAGTTGATTTTTCCTTTTGTTTTGTCTAAATCGGATATATGGTCATCATCATTATGTCGATGGTACAATTTAAAAAAAAAAACATTTTAATCGGTTTGAAAGTTTTTGAATTTTTTTTATAAAAAAATACCGATTAAAGTTTGTTTTGGAAATTTTTGTTTTAAAAAAAAAAAAAAGAATTTTTTTGCGGATTTTTTTTCACAGTACAAATTAATGTTGTAAATTGCAGAGTATGCGGGCCTAGAAGGCACCATGTGGCATGGACCCCGCATCCCCCAGTGGGCCAGTCAATTTCACTGGCAATTTAAAATCCGACGATCACAAAAAAAAGGTGGTGAAAAGAGTTTGACTATCGCACAATAACTTCTGGTGACAATAAAGTAAATCCGAAAACAAAAGGAATAAATAATATTCCTTTAGAATCTTGTGAAGCACTTAGAGGTCAGAGAATATTCTGACGTACTATACCAAGATTCTAACAACTTCCAGCTCGACGAATATTCCGATGAGGAGTATATTCTTGATAACCACGGGACTGCCAATTTTAATCACTTGAAGTGCTGACATCATCATCACATCAGTGATGACATCAACATCCCCCCAAAAAAAAATTCCCCCCTCACAAATTGCATTTTTGGTTTTCACATCAAACTTTGAAGGTTAATATCTCAGTCATATGAGCTCCTTTTTCAGAGTAATTTTTTTTTTATTTGGGATAATTGTTTGTGCTCTTTGCGGTGGTGCAATAATTTTTCAGTTTTGGTGTTTGTTTTTTTGAGAATTTTCAGATTCTCACAGGTGTTGTTGCTTCGTCCTCATTTTGGGAACTTCAGGAGCTCATATCTTGCTCCTACAATAACATTTTTGTGTGCAATTTTTTTTGAAAGTGCATAATTTTTCGTGTACCTTTCAATGGTATAATAATATTGATCTTATTTTGTACAAAAAAATGTACTTGATTATGTGGCCTATTTTTGGCATTTGCATGTACCAGGATCAAGACCACTTCACTATTTTTGGCAAGTGGCAACTGTAAATGCATTGAGTATAAAGTGTCAAATCAGATATTTTCTTGGGGGGTTTCTTGATTGAGTGATTTGGGGGGGTAATCATTGTTGGATGTTGTGGTTGTGATGCTGATATGTGGTTGTCATTGATGTCAACACTATTAGCATTGGTGATTCTAAAGGCTGTATATGTTGAGGAGATTGAGAAAATTGGAAAGACTATGTTACATGCAATCTATGAAGCTGTGAAGGTCAGAATGGTGAAAAGATATGTACATTGATAATCAAAGGTCATGCTTTAAATGGTTTCTTGTTGAGCCTGTCTAGTATGTTGTTCGGAAGTTTCAGTGGTACGCATCAAGATTGGAGCGAGTTATGAGTTTCTGAGTTCCTACAGTTATTTTTTTACAATAACAGGTGTTTCTGGAAGAAGAGAATGCAATTCTAGTAAATTGAGTAGTTGTGTATGCTACTATGATTTTCAGTGATGTTTCTAGATCATGCTCTATCATTGTGGTACGTCTGCGTTGATCAGTGTGCTCGTGATTACAGATTTTCCTTTGTGTGTTTGAGGTTTTCATGTTCTTGGTTGACATGATGGTGGTAGCGTGTTGTGGATCCTTATGGATTAATAATTTATTGTTTGGCATACTCAAGGATGTTGATTTAGGTCTTCTTTATGTTGTGACCAGTCGAAGTTGGTGTGCATTGAGATTTGTTCATGAATTGGGTTGACAAGTTGTAATTCATTCTTTATTTTTGGCCGACAGAGTTGTTGATGTAAATTCATGTAGTGGATATATAAGAACAATTTTTTCTTTATTTTGAAGTGTGAAACTGTGTGAGTGTGTGATGTGTATGCAAAATGTGTGAATAAAGATTAGATCATTTGATTTCAAAGTAGAGTGTGAAGAATATTGAGCGAAGTGTGAAGAAGTTTTTTTGTGCCTAATCAGAAGTATCATTAGGCTTTTTTAGAAGCTAATTTCTCAGTTCAACCTCATCAGATGGATTTAATCTAATTTTTTTATGTAAGGTAGTGAGCCTTCCCTTTTAGCAGTGAGCTCTAGGCAGTGTGCCTAAATGCATGTGCATTCCTTATTCATTTGTCATTATACTTCTAACAGGGTATAATCTTGTGGACTAACATCCACTATGGTTTTTCCCCTAACAAGGTTTCCACGTATAAAAATCTTGGTGTTCATGTGTTTCTGATGTGTTGTTGATTTATGCTTTCATTGTTAATTATCAGATCTAAGATTAAAGGTTGATTAAGGTTGAATAAGTTTAATTTATGTAACAACTAATTCACCCCCCTCTTAGTTGTCTATCCTTGTTTTGCCAACAATAATATTGTAGTGGTTGATTGCATTCTTATTCTTGGTTTGTGTTCTTGCAAATGGGGAATCTCAATTTGAACTCCTAACTCCACATAATTATGCTACATGGAGAAATTTAGTATGGAATTATCTCATGGGAAAAGGTCTAATAGGCTATCTAAAGGAAACCATTTCTCAACCTACTGATGCTAAAGAATTGGCAATATGGGAGATTAATCATGAGAGAACACTTGGATGCATATGTTCATTAGTCTTATTTGATTTAAAATTTCATATTGAATCATGCAAAACACCTAAAGAAGCTTGGGAGACTTTTGAAAAATTATATGGTAAAACAAATAAGATTAGGGGATATCAAATTGATAATGATTTGATGAATCTTGATCCAAAATGTTTTGACCACATTGAAGATCACATCTCCAAAGTTAAGCAACTAAGAACATAGTTGAAGGAATGTAACATTGATAAGATGATTTATAATTGATTTTGAATGTGTTATCCAAGCTTGGTCTTGAGTATTTAGTGTTTGTTTTTGGATTTCATACCCATCAAATTTCTATCAGAGCATCATATGTTGATCCTAAGTTTGATGAATTTGCAATTCTCCTAATCCAAGAGGAAGCTAAGTTAATGAAAATGGGTCTAATCAAGTCTTCCAAGTCACAAGAATTGTTGGTAAGTGAGTCTAAGGGATAGAAAGAATCAGGGAATCTTGATAAGAAGCAAAAGAAGAAAAAGAACAAGTCACATAAAGAATCAAAATCCTCAAAAGGAGAATCATCTAAGAAGGAGATGCCTTTATGTGCATATTTCAAGAAGGATGGACATGATGAACACTATTGTTATAAGAAGGATATTGATGAGTTGAAACATCTTCTCAAAAAGAATCACATTGATTTGGCTTCTAGAATGTTTGAATCATCTTCTCCTTCTTCTTCAAATCAATCTAAAAAGGAGAAAGGTCAAGCATCTACATTAGGAAATAAAGGACAAGCTCTTTGTACTTTTTCAAGTCCAGGATTAGCGAGATGACTTCTAGATTCAAGATAATCTCATCATATGGCATCTTTGCAATATATATTATCTTCATTTCAGCCTTGTACTATGTCTCCTATCTTGATGGGAAACAATACATACATGAGTTTAATTGGGAAGGGATCTAATAGTTTTTGGGACAACACTTTCTAGGATGTTTTGTGTGTTCCTCATTTGATGAAAAAACTTCTTTCCATATATCAGATTACACATGGTGGAGATGGGAGGACTTTGGAGTTTACACCTAATTCAGTTATCATTTCAGACTTGGAAAGTAGAGATATCTTTGCTACTGGGGTGGTTGATCATTCATCTTGGTTGTATACCTTTGCAATTTTCTCTTCTGATGGTGACATTGTTCCTTCGGTTGTTGATCACATTTCTAGCATGAACCATGATTCAGAGGAGACATTTGGCTTCTTGAACTTGGGAGTTCTCACATTAGATCTAGTTCTTGAGTCATGCATTTCATCTCCTCCATCTTCTATTGCAGTTGATGATGCCTGTGTTGCTATAGATATGGCTTCCAATGATTCAGTGCACTAGGATATTGATTGTTTTTCAGATTTGGCTACTTGTGATGGCTTCTTGATAGGTATTTCAGACTTGTTTGTGGAGTCTCACTTTATAGATTTGGGAGATATCATCGATATCATTCATCTTCTCTTTGATGAAGATGCTCCTTCTTCAGTTGTTGCGAGGGAACACTCTGACCCTCTTGTTCATTATCTACATGATCATTATTTCCATTTTGACATGAATGTGGATAATTTTGGACAACATTTGGAGGAGGCTTCTTTGTCTTTAGAGGGGATATCCTTGTCTTTGGATCATGTTCTACATTCATCTCTACTAGATTCTAGATTGACATCTTTAGCAGTGTGGCCTAGAACACCTATTTGGAGTGTGCCAACTCTCGGCATCAACATGGAGACACTTGAGAATACTTCAGAGACATCATACATCATCCATATTCCTGACATCCTGCATACATCCATGGTTTTGTTTCTTCCTAAGGGGAGGAATTTTGTTCGGCGATGTTGGATCATCTTCAACATTCAATGTCGAGATTCTACCATCATTGCAGGAGACTCAAAATTGAGGGGGGTTGCCTTGTCTCTCTTCTTCTTCTCTCTTATGGGGGGTCTTTTTCCTCACATAGGGTTTTGGCCTTCTCATTCATCATTGAGAACATTTCTTTTTGTATCTTTCATCTCTCTTTTGGGGAGGAGTTTTTTCCCATTGGGTTTTCTCCTTTTCTCCATTTGTGAGAGATTTTATTTGCATATGTACATGGGTACCTAACATAGCCTTGTAGTCAGGACCCATCTGTGTGTAATTTTCATAATAATATACTACTCCCTAAGTTTCACTTAAGGGGGGGTGTTGGTGTAAATAAAGTCTTGTACCTAGTTAATTCATTATTAGGGGGCTTATTTACATGTTAAGTTTACTTAGCTCCTAGAAATGAATCTTTCTAGAAGGTGTTAGTTGTCATTAGTTGTTATCTTATCTTTTGAATTGTAACACATGTGAACCTAGGTCAGTGTGATTAGTTGTCTCATGTCATATGATTAAGACACTTGTCATAATCCTATGACATTTTGTATCTCACCTTGGCTATATAACCAAGGGGTCTCTACTACAATGATCATCACAACATATCATTGAATCATATTGATAAGAATACAATTTATTCTTGTCACATTCTATTTTCTCTTTTTCCTTTCCATTTGGTCTCAAGATCTTGGTAGCCATAGCCAATTCTAACACATTTGAGGCCTATTATACACTTATTTTCCTCAATATTTGTTCATAATTGTTGAATTTGTCTAAATAGAAGTATAATTGAGAAGAACATGACCTTCATCTTGTGATATCCACAACATGCCCTTAATTTTCCAACTTTGGGGACCCTTATTGTGATTTTATAATTTTTTTCTATAGTGGGTCTTGGTGATTTTATCTTCTATCTTATATGTTTATGCTAATTTGTTGGTAAAATGGTTTGCTGAAGGACATATGTTGTGTCTTCTTGATTAAAAATGTGAAACCAAGACAATGGAAGTAATTTTATATTCTTTAAAGGTTCTAAGTTGAAGTTTTTATAGTGACACACGATATTATAATGAACTCTAAACCCTAGCCCACATTATTGAAAAGCCTTTTCAAAACCCCATAGGCTAAAATAGTGTTTTATGCAAATTCCTTTTGAAACCTTAAAATATTTTGGTAGGTGGGCATTAATGCGCCATGAAAAATAAGAAATCAACTCAACACTTCATTTTATTGAATAATTATATTTATTTTCAAATTTGGTGATTTGGCTCCCTTTGCAACATTTGTGATTTCAAATTTCCACATTTCTCTAAGATATTTAAGGGTGAACTAATGCAATTTTTCATATTTTTTGTATTTTCATCTTCTTTGGTTTTCATAAATTTCGTGTTTGGAATATTTTGTTCATTCTAATTTAAATTGTGATTGTTTTCATTTTTCTTCAAAATATATGTAAATCCTTTTGCTTGTGTCTTAGTTTTGTGTTCAAAATTTCTAGTTTTTCTTATTTAAGGCATCCACAACTTAAAATCCTATCATGGGCCTAGTTTTTAACCTAGAAATCTTCAAAATTTAGTGTTAGCAAGTCTTAATTGGTTACTAATAGTTGAAATATATTGTAAGCCTTGCACAATCTATTGAAACCCTTAAAATCTTTTAAAAACATTTATTTTCATTCTTTAAGATTTTTACCCACACTTCACACTTTCAATGTAGTTTGTAGTGTAATTGCACAACATAAATGAACTCCAACTTCTGGTTGCACTTTTCACTTATTATGCAATTATTAGATTTAATGAAAATGTAAAATGCAAGAAAACTTCAAATTTTTGGAAACATTTTTCACTTCTTTGTAGTTCGAAATTTGCATTGCAACTGTAGACACTGAAAAATGTCCTAGACCTATTAATACCACTTTTCCTTGTCAATTCCCTTGTCTAAGGCCATACTTCTTATATTAATTAAATAATTTTAATTATTTAATTAATTCATGATTCTCTTTTTATTTCTCCTTTTGATTAATTAAATAAATTTTATTTATTTAATTGTCTACTAATTTTTCATTTTCTTCCCACTTTTGAATTAAATTATTATTTAATTTAAAATTCAACATGTCACATGCCTTCTATAATTAAATAATATTTTTATTATTTAATTATTCAATCTATCTCCAGTTCATATGCAAGTATATTTTGCTAGTGTGAGACACAAATCTTCAATATTTTGCTAGTCATTGTCATAGGCTTACTATTGCACACTCAAAATATGAGGGCAGTTATTCATATCAAGAAAAATGGAGAATTTAAATGGAGGTGAATTAATGGTGGCATGAAGACTCTTTATTAATATTGTTTCATGTTTTATGTCTTTATGCTTATTTGTGCTTCATTGTTTGTTAGGGTTTGATTTACATGCATTATTGTTTAACCTTGGTAATTTTAGCCTTGATTACATTGGTGAACCCGACATAAAAGGATTTTTTTTCAAAGATCATACAAAAAAAAATGTTTTATAGGTTGTAGGTATGGATCGATGCAACCGCGAGCTCAAAAAATGCAATCACTATTTACACAGTGCCACAACCATGACACGAAACAACACAACTAATTTAGACTAGGGAACATTTTTAATTTGATTGACCTCTTGGTTTTTCTAGAAAAAAAATTCATCTAGCTTTTAATTTCATTAGATTAACCCTAGTTGCATATCACATTAGTCTCTAGTTGTTCAGATTTTGTTGTATTTTATATTATTTTTCAGATCTAGGTTAAAACAACACAATTGATTGTCATTCGACATAATCACCAGAGGATTCACCACATATGATATTGACCTCAAGTCGCAATTGATTTCTTGAACCACAGTCGACATCCCAAACGACACAGTTGTTGTTCCTATGACACAATTGCTTTTGGTTGTGAGCCACAATTGTTATTTTTGTGATGCAATTGCCTGCTACTTTAAAATTTAGGTTTTTATTCAAAATTTCCAGTTTAGATCTCTTGCATTTCATAGCTTAGGGGTTTTTTGTTACTGATATTGGACTTCTAGCATGTGGCATAGGTGGAAATGAGGCATCTTATTTGATATTGTTGATTTATCTATCTTGTCTTCTTTTCATTCACTCATTGGATTAAAATTAACCTTGCATTTACATGTCATTGGGATTAAAATTTACAACAATTTGTATCTTTTCACTCATTGGTTAAAAAGAACTTTCATATTCACTCATTGTTCTAAAATTAACCTTGCATCAAGTGTCTTTCTCACATATTGCTTTGAGGGTTAAAAAGAACAAGTGTATTTATTGTCTTGTGGTTTGCAACTTGTATTAAGGTGTGTATTCTCTTCTCTCACACCATTTGGTGATCTTAAGAATCAAAAACATCTTGTGGCATTTGTATAATCACCCACACATTTGGTTTTGGGACTTAAAATGAACATCATGCAAGTGTGAGAAAAAGGTATTGTGTATGCTCTCTCCTTGCACTACATGCAATCTTAGAGATAAAAAAAACATAATTATCTTGCTTTTTTTTTACCCTTAGAGGGGCCTACCTCATGAAAGGGAATGACTCCAGCCGGTTTTTCACTTGAGCTGGTATATAAATGGATAAGACTAAACTGGCAAGTCCTCATGGTATGTAGGCCTTAGCCATACAATGTCATTCAGAATGGGGTATTATTGTAAAATGTATAAGAGCCCCTAGTAGGAGTGATTAAAGCCTTAAGTGGCTTGTTGGATGCTTGCATGGTGCCATGTCCCTGAGTATTGATTAAGAACAACTTGTTTTAGAGACCAAAAACCCTTTTACTTTTTGGTTTAGGAATGATCATTCAAAAGCCGCCCTATATTCCACCATTCATTATAGAGATAGGAAATCCCTCAAGCAAGGGTAAGATATTTTTGTGTGCCCATGCCATATAAGGGGGAGCCAATGCCAACAAGATCTCTAGTTGTCCGCTTTGTTTAGGTGTTTGGAGAAATCCAAGTAGGGACTTAGCAAGTAGTATCTTTTCTAGCCTAGGTTGTGAATTGTCTATGAGTGTCTTCTTACACATTCACACATTTTTCACACTCAAACCAAACCAAAACAAGTGTCTTCAGGTTGTTTTTTGTGTTTGCCAAAATATAACTTCACAAAACCACCTCAAAATTGGTCAAAACAAGTCAAAACTTAGCAAAATACATTGTCAACCACAATTGACTATCATTCACCACAACCACAAACCAAAAAATTGCAACTACCATTTCAAAAATGCCACAACTATTTCCAGAACACTGTAATTGAGCCTCAAAACAACACAATTGCCCATCATTGAAAATTTTAGGGAAAAATTGAGATAATCCATTTTATATTCAATTCCTGAGCATCACTTGGTTCTTTGATCACAAACTTGCAAGATTTCACGACTGTCATTTTCCATCCATTCATTCTACCATCATTGCATCCTTTGCAATAGCCATAAGTCAAACATTAGGACATCCTTTAGCTTGCATATACCTTGTTGTAGGTTTGAGATTTGGAAACTTATCTGACATTAGAGTAGTCCATAGTAACCAAATTAGATTTATCTTGACTTCACTTGTCCATCACCATAGTCTTTTGTCATTTAGGTTGGCTCCTCAAATCACAAGGCTAGTTTGAGACCAACTTTGTCAAACCTTTCCATTTAGACATTACCATCATTGAAGTCTTGATAAACCATATTTATAACCTTGGCTATCTTAGTTTGATTGAGCAACCTTACTTTGGCTTTGCAACAAGGTGCTTATTAGTCATAACTTTAGTCATAATCCTAGGTCATATTACCATTTTTACCTATCATCCTTTCACACTTGCATTCCATTTGGCATACCTTAGACTTTCTTGAGATATTGACCTCATTGTGACATTCTTGACATTTTACTATTGTCACTTTGATCCTTTGTCTTGGTATCATCCTTAAATGTCATCTTTATCCTATTGACATCTTGACATCTTTTCACTTTGAATCCATAACTTGGTATCATCCTTAGGCATATCCTATATCTTGAAAAATCCAAAAACATGGTTTTATAACCTTGGTCATAGTCATACCTTGGTCATACCCTTGCATAGTCATACTTTAGTATTAGTCATACCATCATGTTTGCATCATATCCATGCCATTAGCTCACCACCATGTCTTCAATATACTTTGATATGCTTCTTAGTCAATTTGAATATCAATTAATCGGAAATGGTCAAGCCCAAAAAGCCTTAGACTTAAAAAGGAAATTCATCAATCCTCCTTCCATCTACCCTCACTATCAAGATTCACTTAACACAATCTATACCATTGATCCCCAAAAAAATTCCATTAGACATCCTTATCCTAACCTTGACAAGGGAAACCGACCTTCCACTAATCCCTTCCAAGCCTCCACGTCCTATCCTATTCCATCATCAATCAATCCATTCCAAGCCTCTGTGTCCTATCCTATTCCATCATCCATCAATCCATTCCAAGCATCCACGTCCTATCCTAGTCCATCATCCATAAATTCATTCCAAGCCTCCACATCTTATCCTATTCCAAAATCTACTAATCCTTTCCAATCCACTCCATCCCAATTTACGTTTAGTCATGAAAATACATCTATTCATGGTCTCCAAAATCACATCCCATTGCCTAAACTTAAGGATACATGCCAAAAAGAAATTCCAAAGCATGAAATCATAGCTTCACCTTCATGCCAATATCAAAGTAGTCCATACCATGATCCTATCCTTAAGTCCATCCAAGAAGTCCTTCTAGATAACCATGGCATCTAAAATACACCTATCCTTGATCAAGATCCCATTCCCAATCATGTCACCCAAGACAAACCCATATTTGATAAAGACACTACCATTGATCTTGAAACCCAAAGTGATCTACTTATCGACCTTTAAGCCATCCATGAGAAAACACTTGATGAAGACCCTATCCAAACTCCAAACACACCCACTTCACAAAATAAGACACTTGCCTCCTCTAGACACATAAATAATCAAACGAATGACATGGATCCAGTCAAAGAAGAACATAAAAAGGCTACTATAGATCAAGACAAACTTAAACAAGCTACTATGGATCAAGTCAAAGAAGAAGAATAAAAAACTACCATGGACATTTCAAATCACCAAGAAGACACAAGCAAGACACACAAATCCAAAATATCCTATCAACTAGGCTCATCTACTTTTTCCAAATCAGGCTTTCTCACAGAAGAGGATATTCCAAGCAATAGTTTCCACAATGATGGGTTTGCATCTTGCTTCCAAAATGACAAATACCCCATCATAGAAAGAATATGTTAGAATATGTAGTATCAAAGAAGAGGACTAGGCATACATGAGAAAGGCATTTGAGAGCCAATATAATTTTATAAAAATCCTAGATGTCAAGGTCTTGGTTATTCTCCAATCAGAAAAAAAATGATGTTAGTGATTACTCCATGATATTATGGGACACTTTATCCAATACAAACATCAAAATGGGGGCTAGGAGTAGTCCTTGTCATAACATTGTTGCCAACATCCACTCCATAGACCATCATTCCCACAATACCAATTGGAACCAACAAAAACAAGTCTTACAAGTCTAAAGCCCAAAATAAAATGTCAAAGGCCATTAAATATAAATATCCAAGTGGAAAAATAAAGTTAAAGTGGATCCCCAAAGAAAAATTGATCAAGTCAAGAAAATAATTTGATTCTAATATCCAATCAAAATGTGGAGCCACAAGAAAAGAGGTCTCCCACATATAATAAATTTCCACCTCCTTCAAAATAGTCATCATGCAAGGCATATAAAATTCATGGTTCCAAACACTCTCCCAATTGAAATCCCAAATTTCATCATCCATCATCCCAATTTTTGAAAATAAAAACTCCTACATCCAAATGTCCAAATAATCCTTCCACAACTACCATCATCCATCATAATACAAAATCTCATCTACATTCCAAAACTCCTAGTTCACAAATTTGTCACATCTTGGTAGCAACTCTTTATCAAAGGACTCTCATGGAACTCTATCATAATGTGCATATATGGATAAGGCTAACCCAAATATTAGAAAGGATCACAATGACATCGATCACAGTTGTATGCAAGTGTTATGATCCTAACAAGACAACTAGTCCATAAAGGTCACTATTGGCATATCATGACACCAACATCTACATCAACATCATCAAAGGGTTTATAGCCCCAGTACGTTTATCTCTATAATTCCCTCCAAACATATCTCTACTACCAATCAGGTGTCCATATCCCTGGTAGAGATATTTGGGTCACCTATAAATTTGATTTTCTCTTTTGATATTTCATTTTTTTATCTTCTTATGATATTCCATTTAAGCACTTTTTTCATAACTTGATGGCATTGAAGCCTGCTATTAGGTTGAGAATTATAGTGGTAGCAAAGGATACCTCTAAATTTTTCACCCAATATAAACCTCCACTATCTGCTCTATTAATCCCCAAAGATTTTACTTAAATTTCTTGAATCGTGTGACTTCTTAATGAGACTTCATAAAAACTATACTAATTTTTGAGTATTCCTAACCTTACATTATAGAAAATAAGCACAAGTTTCAATTTTCATGAATAATTAGCCTCTGTATTACCTCTAAATTTAGAGATGTTGGCTACCATTGTAGCAGTGTTTTACCTTTAGCAATTGTGGTCCATCTACTTAGTTTCACCCTTGAATTCGGTGGCTCAATTACTCTTCTAATTAATGCATTGACATCTCATGATGACAACTCCACCTCGAACATCAAGCAATATTTGTTAGGATGAATTTATCCATAATTAGGACCAAAGTGCAGCTTGATCGAAATGTATGATCACAACCTCACTAATTTTCCTTAACCTTTGTGACATACATGTACTTACAACTTCACTTGCTCAATATTTTAAATCTTATATGTACACCTGGACATTCTCTAACATACACAATATTTCTTGGAGAACTTGAATGATGGTGGTTGAATTATCGAGAAGTGAATTTATTAATCTACATTCTTCACATGCACTTCTCTTACTTAATTATGTACTAATTTGATCAAAAATCAATTTGATTTAACTACTTGTATCTTGAAATGCTAACTTGAACCAACCTAGCATGCAATACCCTAGATTCTACATAGTCTACTAATTAAATGCAAAAGTACCATGTCTTTTTCGGATTTCTCTATAAATTGAGACCTTCTTTCCCTAAATTTACATCTTTCCTTTCTTTATGTCTCAATTTCATGGATACTCTAGTATTCCTTACTATCCCTCATCGACAACTAGATTCCTTGGACAAATCACTAGCTAGAGGATCTGGAATTTATTTTTTATCAGAACATCTTCAACCAAAGCTACTCTGATAATGGTCCTTGGAGATGATTTTATGGACCGCCAGGAGCGTTATAGAGTGAACTCCGACTTATCTTCATGTTTCGTCACCTCACTACTGGACATTGGGCTTTATCGAGAGGAGGCACAAATGACTGTGGTAATGATTATGTTGTCATATCACTTAGGCAATTTGGACTACACACTTGTTGTATCACAACCAAGGATTGGGATTCTAGCTACTAGAGACCTTCCCAAATATTTGAATGAGGGTATTGTGTTCCCTTTGCTCCCTTTCATTGGTAATCTGTAGGTGGTCAACCTTGACAAGCATAGGCACAACATCCACCTAGGATAATTGTTGCTTGTGGATGATGCCAACTAGATTGACTAGCAATGTGTGTCGTGCATTTACAGTTTAATGAATGTGATACCAGATGAAACCCCTTTTTTAATTTTTGAACACTAGCATAAATTTTGTATTTCTGATGTACATACAAAATACCTTTGTTAATACACAATGAAAATTTTCTTTTACATGCTTTAATTATGGATTTTTCTCTTGCGATTGTATGATTGCTTCAAATTTTTTATTAAGTTACTTTTATGTTGAATGATTTGGGTGATTATGTTGTGCTCTTAATGTAGGGTCAATTTGAACTTGGGGTTGGTATTTACCAACTTACAGACCTAGCCTAACAACCTAAAAACCTAGAGCCTAAAATAACTAACACTAATTTAATACTAACCCTATTGCTACTTAAATTGAATATGACACCTCAGATTCCAACACAAAATTCATTTTTAGGACCAATTTTTTTGTAATTTTATTTTGAATTTTGGGTGGTTTATCTTTATACTCACTTGCATAACCCTTGTTTAAAATTTTATAAACATGCATTCTTCTAAATTTTCTATATTGAATGAATGTATACTCAAATGCATACTTACCAGCTAGTTTGCTAATATGGATAGAAATGACCTAAGTGAAGGTCAATGTCACACAACCATTTTGACCCTTGGACTCCATGCCTTTGCATGAACCTTGATCATAAACTCCACTCCTTGCATGTTTTGTACCTTTATCTTGCATTTTCATGGCACAACAATCATCTTTCATACTACATCTCCCAAAGCATGCCCTCATTGGCACCTTAACATGAAAAATTCCTTCATTAGTAAATGTTTGAACATCATATACAAGATTGTCACAAACTAGAAGAACAAGAGACTAATATTCAACTTTTAACATGAAATCTAATACTACTTCCTTTTCAAGCTATAAATACCCAACTTTCAATAAAATTATGGCATTTTTCAATTGTTCTATCATATCCATTCCCTTGTGGTTATCCACATATCTATTACTCAGAAATTCATGTCCTCGTTGTCCCATCTTTTTGTAATATATTCGCTATGTCCTAAGATTCTATTTTTTTCTACAAACTTATCCAGTCCTTTACAAAAATTCTCTAATTAGCAAGTTTACAAAATTCATCTTTTGAGGCTTTACTAATTTTACCTTTATTAGGATTACCTATTTTTTCCATACTTATTATACTAAGCTTCAATAATCCTTCTATCCTTTTTTACTTAGGGAAACTTCGGTTAACAAAATTATTTTTATTAATGGCCAAGCTTACCCTAATTAGAAAAACTTTGTAGTCAACCTAAATATGATCTATCTGTTGGAGTATAGGACCATTGAGAGGGGGGACGAATCAGTGGTCAAATTAAAAATCACATTATTAAATAACCCACTTGAATTATGCATATAAGTCCATTGAGATCACTTCAAACATCATAGATATTTAATGTTGAGTGAATCACAGTCATGTGAATTAGAACAAGATACTTGAACAAGAATGACTTATCAAACCCAAATTGAAAAAATATCAAGAGAAGTTATAGCACAAGGATTATGAGTGGTAAACCCTAAAAGGGATAAAAAACCACTCTAAAAATTTACTTCATTAAGCCTCTCACTAGTTACATTCAATGTCTCATTAACAACTGCCACACTAGAAAAACAAAACCTCATTGGTTACATTTAATGTCTCATTGACAAACCACTCATTGGTATTAGATTGACAATCTGTCTCACTGGAAAATATACATCACTTTGACAATTTTAGAAGAAATAAACATAGAGGACTACTCTATTTCAAATCAATCTACTTCTCTATCTCTGTTTACATTGCATACAAGAATGACCACTTATTGTACAAGAAAATCTATGAATACATTCTGACTCTCACATACTTTGAATGATTAAAACAAAATGATATAAGATAGTGTCTTTCTGTTACATTGAAAAACTTTACTCAAATAGACAAATCTTTATTCATATTCTTGTTTAGAGCATATGCAACTATTCTAGACTCTCCTCAAATTCAAAAGCATCTGTAATAATTCTCAGATCACATAGGCATTTGCAAAGAAGAGATTGCACTTGAAAGCTTTCTAATATTCAAAACTCCTTCTCTCTATATCCTTGACACATAAATACTGATAAGATAAAATTCAATGCATTATAGTCAGCTTATATAGACCCTTTTATTTGAGCCATATTTCAGCATGAAAGGAATAACCTCAATTTACAAATCAATCAAAGTTTCTCATCTGTGGAAGTATGATTACAATATATTTTTTACAACTTCTTTCCACATATATTCTCATATAAAAAAAATCATATCACTATCTTCCATCCTTGTTACATCAAGCTCACTCTACATCTTGAATACCTTCAAAACATTCACTTAGTTTCTCCTTCCATTGTTGTTCCAATGCAGTTACAAAACTATGTTAACTAACTCAATGACAAAGAATTCAAAATGTTGTCAAAGTTAGATCATCGGGAAGTAACTCCTTTGAAGTTTAAATCCTGATCTTTTGATTCTTCTTCAAACACCAATCCACAGATTAAATTAAAACCTTTGATTTGATTTGAGCACCTAAACATATCTCTTTGACCTATTTAGCCAGTTGCACTAAGAATAGGGGTCAGTTTCCCTACAAGATTAAGCCTTTTAGTTGTCTCTTTATAGATCTTCCACCAGATATATCAAGTCAACTACCAATATAAAATAAAGTTAATTTGTATTCACAATCATGTATACCCTAGGTCTTTAAGGTATGGAAAGGTCTTAGGATTTTAGTGGTGATTAGACCTTTAGGTTGTGAAGTATGAAGAATTCATCAAGCTCTAAAGAAACTTTATACCATAGTCTTACTTTCATATCTCTGACTGACACATTGAAGATAACAACTTAAAAGATGATTATTACTCACAAATTTAACCCTTATAATAACACCGAGAGATCAAAACAATAAAACCTCTCCATATCACTTCATACCTTTAACAATCATGCATTTTGCTAAACTACTTTCACTGAATACCAAATCCATTGTAATGAAGTAACCCTTTGAAATCATCAAGTAGAAACTTGTCATGATGATCAACAAACACTTTACCATGAAGAAAATCCTTTACACTTTGCAACCTTTGCATCAACATCATGTGAATAGGTACCTTTGACAAATAGTGAAAAAGTATCATTGTAAACACCATGAGATGAATGAACAATCAAGATGTGATACCTTTCCATCAACACCAATTTGACATCAATGAATCAACACAAAGTATCTTTGAAATCAATGACAAACAATCATGCCAAAACTATCATATCATGAATTCTACACCCTTATGTCGATCTAAAAGAAAGAAAGTTTTGAGGAAAAAGTTTCATATTAAGGATCTTCTGGACAAATTCAAACTTCCATGTGGCTAGAATCCATCCTAAGGCACATTCCAACCCTATGTTCCTTATTGGTGTTGTGAAACCTTAATACTTGAAGGTGGCCCTCCTTCTAGAACCAATTTTGTTGGCATGGATGTTACACACACCAACATGTAGATACAATATTTGCTCAAATGAATAGAAGAACCTATCTATCTTGAAAAAATCACTAAGATTTTCTAGTTAAAGATGATATTAGCTATCCCAAGGCTTGGGAATGTTAGGTCTTTACATACTAGGTTCACTCAGGTTCGTTATGTAAATTTTTTTGTTAATCGTGAGGGGACTATGGTTTTGAAGTTTAATGATAAATATACTAAACACAATAACATAAAGATTTAGCAAATTCAACATGTATTACTCCATAATCTCATGAATATGAATTATTTCTAAGAAATATTTCATGAATTCAAACAATTTGCAAGAAATACTTAACATCTAATTAAAGAAAAGCATTAAAGATCCTAAAATTTAAGAGGCTCCCAATTCATTGGACCATATGGTCTTATTTTGAAGAGATGTGAGATCATGATGTCATGGTTATGTTCTTGAGTCCATGCTTGGAACTTTTCATTTTATCTTGGGTTGGTTCATTTGGTATTGAGTACATGATCATTTGCTTGATTACTTCATGATGGTGCTATGTTGTATTTGGAGTTTGACATGGATTGATTGGTTATAGGTACTCATGGATACTTGGAGACATAGGTGAGGCTAGGAGATCCATTTTCATTAGAGACATGTGTTGAGATGGTTACTCATTGATGGGGTTTTAGCTAGAAGTATGAGGAGCCGACACCTTGGTTGGATGTGAGTTCAACATGGACCTATGAGGAGATTGTTCTTATATGATTCATGATGACTTGGATATCTTGGAGGAGCATTATCATTCCCCACTCTTGGTCTACTTGGTGGTTTATCATTTGAGAGGTATTTACCAATGTTACATTCAAATGCATTATGTTTTATGCTTTATCTTCTCATGCATATGGATCTTGAGCTATGGTTTGTTAGTTCTTGATGGTTCATTTGAGGGATGCTAGCATTTTTATCTCCTTATGCATTGTGAGATTATTTATTGATGTTGAGTTTAAGAGATGTTATTGGGATTATTTTATTCATTGGGATGGAGTTGGTTTGATCTACTTTTAGTTTGAGAATATATCTTGATTATGGTTCGATGTGGGTAATACTATTCTCTTTGGGGTTTTATGGAGGAGATCATATTGAAATAGTTGGAATTTAGAGGTGTGTAAAATTACATGCTATAGGTTTTGATTTGCAAGTTCTCTCGTTGGCCTTACTCTACTTCTTGGATGTTTATATTCACATGATATTGGTTTTGGGATCTTGTGTGGAGAACTTGGGAGAGCTATGGAGACTTGTGATGAGAGATGTATAGTAGCATATTTGTTTATAGGTTGTGCATATACTTGTGGATGTTCCTTGGTACTACATGATATTGGTTACAATTCTATGCATTGTTATTGGTGGATCTTTGGATGCCTTGATCATTTTCAGATTTGACATTACCTATGTAGTGGGAGTTCCTAGATGTGTGTGTTCATTATATGATAGGATTAGCACTTGTAGCTTGTGATTTAATGTTATGGGTTGTATATGTTGATTGCATGAGATTCACTTGTTATAATTTCTATACCTTTGAGGTATGGATAGTTGGATGTGCTAGAATTTGTTTTGGGTGCTATTTTTAGATATGAAAATTATATTTTGATAGCTACTAATACATACTTGTTACCTCTAGATTGAGTGTATGTATATTGGGATATCATTTGGAGGTAGGATTCATGCTTCATTGTGACAGATTATGTGACATCTCTTTGGATAGATTCTTATCTTTGTACATTATCATGATGGAGGATGAGAGAATTCATGCTTCAAGTGGTGTTCACCTTGATTCTTGTTATAGGTATCTTGATGGAGTACATGGATCACTTTGATTACTTGATGGTATATATGGCTAGAGGTATTGTTCCCTTATTCATGTTCGAGTTTATTTTTTCACCCCTTATGCAATGTATACAACAAGTGGGGGAGTTTTAGGAAACGGTTTTTTTTCCACCTTGCATAATGTTATAATATATTTATTTATTATGTGGTGCACCTAGGGAATCTAGGAGTGTGCGCATCACATGGGTCTACCATTTTTGGGGCCACTTTATGTGTTGTATGTAAAATTGGGTTAAATATATAATGTGGGGTTGCACATGCGAATAATATTTAATTGGGAAAAATTAGTATCAATATTAAATTAGGGGTTAATGTTTTTGTAAGCTCATGGTATTAGTCATATGGTTTTATATAATACCTATGAGATGAGGATATTAGGATGGGTTGATTACACTTGATCCATGAAGAATTGAAGCATATTCATGCCACTAATACTTGAATCTCAACAAGATCATTCAAATGAAATTTAAACTAAACATTTTATCTAAGAAAATCATTCTAAAATATGAAATCATTTAAATGTCTACTTTAATCCATCTTAAACTTATCTTGTTGTGAGATTGGTGTTGTGTTGATCATGTGGAACAATGAACCTTTCCCAATCTCATGATTTGTGATCCTGTTTCAATCAATTCTATGGAAGAGAATCAACGAAACCATTGTGATAAATGGATGAAAACATAATTTATGCTAAAATGAACATGATGCAAGAGTTAATATACCATGATTTTATGCTAAAAGATATAGATATGCAATTTATAAGCTAATTCTAAGCTAAAAGATGGAAACCCTAGTTTATAAACAAGCTAAGATGGATGCATGGAAGCCATTAATGGAAGCTTAAAGCTAATATGAAACTAAAAATGATCTAAAATATGATAAATGTGAGTAAAGTATGAGTGTGAGTGTAGTGAATTCAACATCATAATTTTTCTCTGAAAGATGGATCTATTTGTCTCCAAATAGGGTTCTATTTATAGAAGAGAAAATGAGAAATAGAGGGTTGAGATCAAAAATATTAAAGAACGGTCAAAAATGGAGGAAATAGGAGGCATGGATCATGGATTCTCATCAATGGATGCAAATGCAAGATGAGAGTTAATCAAGGGTTTTCATTTGTTCCAAACAAACACACTTTTGACTTGCACACATAGGTCACAAGGTGACTTGCTCAAGATGTTAAAAGATAACTTGCATTTGAAACCAAGTGAGATGATTGGAGGAGAGGGAATATCCCTTTTAAAATATTCTCATGGGTGAGGATAAAAATATTTTTCAAATTAAAAGAAATATTTAATTGTGCAAAAAAGGAGATAAGGAATATTCCATGGGAATTTCCCTTTTTAGAGGAAAATTAAATTAATTGTTAATTAAACAAGGTTTAATCACATAATTAGGGGTTTCTAGAGGAATAACGTGTTTTTCATTAAATTAAATGATTTAATGAAAAGGGGAAAAAGTGAAATGACATTTAATTAAATTAGAAGACTTAGGGAATTAAATTAAATAGTTTGATTTATTTAATTTAATGAGATGAAGTGTTAGCGTGGAAGGGGGTGAATTAACTTGATTTGATGTGTTGGGTTAATATTCAAAAATGCAATAATTAATTAAATAGCTAGGATAATTTAATCAATTAATAGAAAAGGGGATGGGTTTGAGGATGAAATGGTGTTAGTTAGCCAATGTGATCCATCGAGACATTTTTAGGTGTCTACAATACCACTTGGTGGTTTTGTGGGAGCTTGTTTTTATAAAAGCAACCACATGGGTAGTTGTTTAAGGTTGGGTTGCTTGACATGTTAGCTCTTGTTATCATTTGTGAGGTTTGAAGCATGGCATGGGATGTGTGGTTACATGCTTGTTCACATAGAGTGCTTGTAGAGGGCTTGATGTTTCAAAGGTGTTCATGGAGGACTCTGAAGATTTATTGTAATGTTTATTGCTGAATAATACATGAGTGATGGATGCTATTGGGGGCTAGGTTTTTCCCTCTTGAGGGTTTTCATAGGGTATATCTTGTGTCATATTTGATGGTATGTTGTCTATTCTTTTGTATATGGATTTTGAATACTTGTTTGCATATATTTCTCTATTTGGTTTATGTGGAAATTGTCATTAGATGACTACAAGTTTCCTTTCAACTTCATTTTTGAAGATAAGATCCTTGCTAAACCCTTTCCTATATCATTGAAAGACATGGAATTGGAATGGTTTTTCTCATTTATGAATAACTCGATACATTCATTCAATGAAATTTTTGGCGCATTCCTCCAACACTTTCAAGTGAACATTTCTCCTAAAATTACATTAAATGACTTAGTGAGGTGCAAAAAAATAAAACATGAAAAAGTAACAAATTTCATAGGCCGATATCAGTTAATCTACTCATAAATAAGTTATGCTCTTCCTAATGTTGATGTTCAGAGAGTGTTCATTGGAAATTTGTAACCTAGCATTAGGGACAAGATCTTGTTAATGAACTATTCATCCTTTACACACTTGTATATAGCTCTTTGTGACTATCAAAATTTAGTTAGTTAGTACAAAGAGGCATCTTCATTAACTCATACTATGTGGTCTGAATTCGTACCTCAAAAAAACTATCAAATTTTGAAGAAGAAAAACAAGAACTTTATTAAGATAAGTACACCTCAAATAGCTAACCACATTGAGCCACAAGTTGCATCCATAAGTTCAACTCCTTATTAGTTTAGAGTGAAAGAGAAAATTTCACCAGTTGCTTGATTCCCTCTATTCAATTATGATACAAATTTTAATCAAGAACCTAATCCTATTACCTTTGATTAGACCTGTGGAAACATCCAAACCATTATCCCCAAATTTTAATCCAAAAGTATTTTATCAATATCATCATACACATGGGCATCATATGAAACGATGTATGCATCTTAAACATTAATTGTAAGACCTCATCGATTCAAATCACATCCAGTTGTCTGATGTTAATGAAAAAGGAAATAAATCTATTTCTCTACCAAATTAAAACTTACAAATTTTCACAAACCCAATTCCAAACCACACATCCAACTTTGTGAAATCTTGTGATGATAAGAATGAGGACATGAACAATGATGAGGATGATGTAAATAACATGGTTGCTTTAATATATTTTCAACCTTGTAAGGTCTAAACCACTATGTTACCCAAAATTTCTTGCATCCATATTGATGCATCTATACAAGCACTCGATGGTCCTCTCCATATCGCTAGTCATATCAATAAAAAACCTACTCAAGGGATACTCATTGATCCCATGTGTGCACTAGTACATAAACAACAATATATGATTGAAAAAACTACTAAAAACTACTTATAAATGACTAAACTTGGTCACATGACCATTAGTAGTTTATTGTCAATCATTTATAATGTGACCAAATTTATGACTAAACCAATTTTAGTCATTTATTGGTTTTTTTGATTGATCAATTTGGTAGTATATTTAGTCATTAATTTAGTCATATTTTTAGTCATATTATTCACTGAGCTTGGTCACATGACCATTAGTAGTTTATTGCCAGTCATTTATTTATTCATTTGATCAATTTGGTCATATATTTAGTCATATTTATTCACTAATTTATGTCAACTAGTAGTATATTTAGTCATATTTGTTCACTGATTTATGTCAACTAGTAGTATATTTAGTCATATTTATTCACTGATTTTTGTCAATTGGTAACATATTTAGTCATTGATTTTTATCCGTTGGTAATATATTTAGTCAATTGGTAGTTTATTTAATTGTTTTTGTTCATTGATTTCTACCTAAAAGTGGTGGAAATGAGACAATGCTTTTGAGATTTAAACATAAAACACATAAAAACATAATCAATCATTCATTTGCACATAATGAAACAACTATTAAGAAGGCAAAATATTGAAATTTTATTGAGAAAAGGTGTTCTTACAGCAGATACAAGACAAAAATATGTGTCTTTTCTTTAAAAATGTGTTACAAAGTGTGTTTCTCAGTGCCATGACTAAGAAAACTGAGTTACAATGCTCTATTTTTTTCTTATACAACTCCAAAACATGAAAGAACTACTTGAAAATGAAGCCTAATTAAGGGTCCTATGAAAGAATCCTCTATAAACTTCACACCAAGAATACTCAGTATGGATTGAGAACTATGTTCTACATATACCTTGACTGATAAGCTTTACTAAACATGAAAATGGACAAATCCAAACCGATCACAAAAAAATAATCAATGGACGAGCATCTGGAAGTATTTCTTCCATAAGAAAGTTCTTTGTCTTTTCAACATCATAGAAGTTTGACTCTCTGGTCAACATTCTATTGCCTCCTTGATTTGTCCAATTTTGGTTGTTCCTTCAATGTATTTGATTTGTCTAGTTTTTGGTTGTTGTTACGACCAATCACTTGATCTACTTCCAGTTCCTTCGAACACCTTGTTTAGAGTAGAATTGTCATAGGATCTTCAATATATTTTTTAAATGCCCCAAGCCATCGAGTGCCAATTGCACTTGATAAATGCAAATAATTATCAAAATGAATAGGAAAATGAAAAAACACACAACTTAATAATAGAAAGGGAAATTGCACTTCTCACATGCAAAGTGGAAGATGCAAAATAATAGGAAGACTTTTACACACACTTGAATATGTAGGGGTGCACATGCTGGTACAAGAATGGGACAACATTCAAATCAAGCTACTGAAGTAAACAATGTTATATACATATACAATCACTAGAAGTGGGTATGGGAACAAAGACATGTTTTTCATCTCTTTACTGGAGTTTCCTAGTGGCTATGTTTTTACATCTTTACTTTAGCCCATTGATATTTCTATAATAACTTCAATATTTGTCTTAAAAATGATAATCTATTGGTTTCCTTATTTAATAACCTTTTATGTAAATTAATCTGGAAGAAGTAAAGCAAAGACTAGGGTCAGATATAATTGCCATCAATGACTCAGTGATCATAGCTAAGTGTTATTGACATGAATGAACCAACATCAAATTGTTCATTAGTTGATCCTCAGATAAGTCATTTTTCAGCTATTCAAACATATAAGGGTTCAATCAATAGTCAATTTACCTCATCTAATAATCAAAATTTAAAATTAAAAAATTTAACTAATCTTCACAACAACCAATGATTTAAATTTGCATCATAGTCATCAATTTTTCTTATCTTCAATAGTCCCATCTGACTTATAACAACATAGAAAATGCTAAAAAAAATTAACCTAAACCCACAAGAAGAATTTCTGCTTGTGGAGGATTAATGATAGCATAGAACTATTTTATTCCAAAAGGGCCTCCCAAATTTGATATTGTGAATGTGTAAAAATTACTAAAAACTGTAAAAACTCATATGCTAATATTTGAATTCTGAAATATACTTAGATATTCAATTTCTTGTTTCATGTGCCTCCAAATAGGTGCACCAAATCCTTGAAGGGAATTAACACAAATTTATTCAACAAGAAAAAGAGACTAATTCTATATGATTTTTCTTTATAATTCTATTGGACTAACCACCAGCATCTCCCTTCAGGTTCACAACATGGTTTAACCGCCTCTCATGGATCTTAACTGACGCTTGTATCAGGCATTGAAAGGTCGATCTTTTGGTGCAACGACAAGGCCAACAATTGGTATTAGAGCTGGTCACAGGTTCAAACCCCTTGGGTGACGCTGAGGGGGGCATTTTTGGACTAACCACCAGCATCTCCCTTAGGGTTTGTAACATGGTTTAACCACCTCTCGTGGATATTAACTGGTGCTTGTATCGCGCATTGATAGGTTGATTGTTTGGTGCAATGGAAAGGCCAAAAACTTTATCCCAATGTTGATAATGATCAATCTCAGCTTTGAAAAATACACATCATTAAATAATAAGTTCTTAAAAGAATGTTAGGATGCACCTTCTAAGGGACAAACCTCTCCAAATTTTCAAAAGAATTGTAACTAGTCTAGCCATAAAATCTTTAGATGCATACTGTCGAGGGACTACCTTAAACTATATTTGACTAATCGATACTTTCTGCCAACAACTTATGTCTATTCGACCAAAGATGTGCATTTCATGACATTCTCTTTGATGCCTCCTTGTATTCAAAAATATGTATGAATTTGCACTGTGGACTTAACTGTGTTGTCTTTGCCTTCAAATCCTAATAGTCCATTAAGAGGCTCAAGAAAGATTCTCAACTCTTTGTAGAGGCCGACCACATTAGAGCTTTCCCCTTTGGAAATAATGGCATTTGCTTCCATTGAAACTTTTGGTGATGTGTGAATGACTTCCAAGCTATAGTTGCAGGTTTCCTTTAGTGTTTAGATCTAGTTTTGTGTGGTGTTGGTCTTTGGTCCTCGAAGTGGCAAGGAGAAACCATTCTTCACTCTCCCACAAAAACTTCTTGAAGTGTCTGTGAGAGAGTGGGCCCTTCCACGCTCCCCCAAAGACACTTCAAGAAGTGTCTGTGAGAGAGTGGGCCCTTCCCCACTCCCCTACAAACACTTCAAGAAGTTTCTGTAGGAGAGCGAGAAAGGTTTTCTCCTTACCACTCCAAGGAGCAAAGACATAGTGTCAAGGGACTATCTTAAACTATATTTGACTAATCAATACTTTTTTCCAACAACTTAGGTCTATTTGACCAAAGATGTGCATTTAATGACATTCTCTTTGATGCATCCTTATATTCATAAATATATACCAATTCCTCAAGCTACACACCAGGGTATTAGAGAGTGAAGTTTGCAATTCAAAATGAAGGAATCATGTCAATGTCATGTCATAAAATCTATATTAAACAAAATATTTACAAGATAGAACTCCCTTAAATAATAACCATAATCAATTTTATCTTGAATTCAAACATCAAGAAAGCAATTGCTATTTGGGAGGATTAACATAGATGCATAGTGTCAAGGGACTACCTTAAACTATATTTGACTAATCGGTACTTTCTGCCAACAAATTATGTCTATTTGACCAAAGATGTGCATTTCATGACATTCTCTTTGATGCCTCCTTGTATTCACAAATATGTACCAATTCCTCAAGCTACACACCAAGGTATCATAGAGTGAAGTTTGCAATTGAGAATGAAGGAATCATGACAATGTCATGTCATAAAAGCTATATCAAGCAAAAGATTTTACAAGACATAACTCCCTTAAGTAATTGTAGACATCGAAAATTGGTCTAGGCCTGCGAGTACCACTTTCGACATAATTTTCTAATGTCCATGGTCATGATTAAATAATGTTAATTATTTAAATACTCCATAAACACATCTTTCCTCTATTAATTAAATAACCTTTTAATTATTTAATTAATTCATTATGACCCTTATTCAACTTTGATTAATTAAATAAATCATATTTATTTAATTATGTCGCTAACTAATTAATTCTCTTTCTTAATTAAATAATTTATTATTTAATTAACCACTTTATCATATTTCAACTATAATTAAATATTCCTTTTTTAATTATTCAATTAATCTTTTCAACAGTCAATTAAATAAAATATTATTATTTATTTAATTAAATCTTTCAATTTCGAATGTTGAATTAAATTAACATTTAATTCATAATTAATTATTTCTGTCACATTCTTCTATCATTCATTTATCTAATTATTCACTCACCATCTGACTCGAGATCTATTTAAATCCACCAATTATCTTCAGATTCGATATCTGATCATCTCTGCGAAAGGACTCTTTGTCACAACCAGTCAGTTAACTAGTTCTAACTCGTATGCATGAACATATTTATTAATTAAATATCTTTATTTAATTAATTAATTCATGTGTGCATTCAAACGAACGGTTGTCGAATTCTACCTTTATCTTTTTCATTCAAAGTCTAATTCTTCTATTTTGAAGACTTTCAATTGAAGATTAAATCATTTATTTAATCTTGAACTCAAGTTCTTTCTATTTTCGAATAGTCTTAACACTAGATTAAATTATTATTCTAATTTAATCTTTATCCTACAAAATTTCCTAACTCACGTTCTAACTGACACAAAACTCACATCACATGACATTCATCAATCTTGATCATTGATCTCTCTTTCAAATCTGAGCCGATCGTTTGAAAACCAAAAATCTATAAATTGACCTGTCATTATCATTATTCCTCCTCTCGAAATCAATACTTTTGAGAAGAACTTATAATATTCGATATTTTGCTTAGACAATACATCCAGGCTATGCTTGCATACATACAAAAAATCTGAGGGCAAGAATACCGATACAGCAAAATGGAGGACAATCAACATAATTCAAAGAGGCGGACTGATATTCGGTGAGACCATTCTATTGTTACCGCTTTAATTGTTTTAGTTCATTTATCTCATTCTTTGTTGTTTGATTTAGATTTATGCTTGTTAGATTAGATTTAACCATCTTTATGTGCAGCAATCCATTTTATCTACGTTACAGTAATAACCATAATCAATTTTATCTTGACTTCAAACATCAAGAAAGAAATATCTATTAGGGAGGATTAACACAGATGCATAGTGTTGAGGGACTACCTTAAATTATATTTGACCAATCGATACTTTCTACCAACAACTTATGTCTATTTGACCAAAGATGTGTATTTCATGATATTCTCTTTGATGCCTCCTTGTATTCACAAATATGTACCAATTCCTCAAGATGCACACCAAGGTATCAAAGAGTGAAATTTGTAATTGAGAATGAAGGAATCATGTCAATGTCATGTCATAAAAGCTATAAGCAAAATCTTTTACAAGACAAAACTCCCTTAAGTAATAACCATAATTAATTTTATTGACTTCAAACATCAAGAAAGCAATTACTATTTTGGAGGATTAATATAAATGCATAGTGTCAAGGGACTACCTTAAACTATATTTGACTAATCAGTATTTTCTGCCCAACTTATGTCTATTTGACCAAAGATGTGCATTTCATGACATTCTCTTTGATGCCTCCTTGTATTCACATATATGTACCAATTCCTCAAGCTACACACCAAGGTATCAAAGAGTGAAGTTTGCAATTGAGAATGAAGGAATCATGTTAATTTCATAAAAGCTATATCAAAAAAAAGCTTTTACAAGGCAAAAATCCCTTAAGTAATAACCATAATCAATTTTATCTTGACTTCAAACATCAATAAAGAAATTGCTTGACATAGCTTTCAATGTATAGACATTGTATTAGCTACTTAATATTTTTTATTCTTTAATGTTTGTCAGTGTGATATGCTCTTGTTCTTCTTGAGCTTCATATTACTATATTGGACATGCAGTAGGAACTCTCAACATGTACTTTTTCAACATTGTACTAGTTTTTAGTGCCATTGTCTATTCTTTATATACCTTAATATTGCCTATCATATCACAACTAGGTGAGTACTTACTATAACCTTATGTTAGAGACAATTCTCTCACATTTTGATTTCCTACACCCCTCTACCTTGTGGCCAAGCCCAATGAAACAATGCTTATGATGAATCTACAAATTTGAACACCTTTCTATTGTTTATGACAATGTAAAAACAAACCATACTCTTGTTGACTTGTGCTTATTGACTAACATTTAAGTGGCCAAAACTAGTTCAAACACCATAACTAACCAATTGAATTTGCAAAAATAAAAATGAAATATTTATCTATGATGTATTTAGATGCCTCAAAGTTCCTCTAAGACTTGATACAAATTACAAATGATAAATATTGCATTCTTGAAAACCGGTTTTTTGTTCTATTGTCAAGTTGATCTAATATTTTTAATGAAAACTAACCTTAAATAATCTTCTTAAAGAAATTCATCTCTTTATAACCATGTAACCTAATATTTTACAAGAAACAAAATTAAATAGTTCTCCCAAAATAAATTCATGTCTTTATAACTATGTGATCTATCCTTTTATGATAGCTGAACTTAAACAATCCTCTTGAGAGGGATTTTACGATTTTAGAACTCAAATTCCCTACAATGACGTGTTCTAAACCATACACCAAGAAAGCTAAAACCTATTCTCAAGAGAGGGATACAAAAAATTAATAATCTCAATAATGATGGCAGTTTGGTCTTTTGGCACAACCTTATTCAACGATAAAATTATCTCACAATGATATATTCTAGGCTAGGAAAGCTTAAATAGAGGGATGTGAAAACCATCAATTAGAATGTAATACTATGTCCTTCAGCTTAGTCATTTGATTTTTCAAGCAAGAACAAGAAGGAATTATCTTTACTACTACAAATTTTTTGATGTAAAACACAAATTCAAGAGCATTAGAAGTTATTAGAAATATTGTTTCTTCATACTATAAATCTACAAAGTTAAAATGTAGAAACAAAAACTAAATTAATTTCACAAATCTATGTAGATTTATTTTTTCTAGGTGCACCTGAAATATAGGTTTAAAAAGAAAGAATAAATTCATGATAAGCAACAAGAAAATTTCAATCTATAAAACAATTCAATAAAAAATTTAACTAGAGAGAGAGAGTCACTGAATTAGAATCTCCTTTGAAGACAACCATGATGTTGAAGAGCTATCACCTTTACTGCAACACACAAGAAATGATTTATAGATGGGAAAGATTGCAGGGTGCCCAAAGCCTCAATTTATACAAATAAACAAATTAAAAAAAGAGCTTAAGAAATATTTGAAAAGCATAAAGATAAAGGCTCACCTCATTTTTCCAAAATTTTGTGGAGTATTGTATTCTAATGAAAAAGATATTCTATTGGCTTGGTAAACAATAAAATTTGTTTATGTTAGATTTCATGTGAATTTTCCTTTCCATTTTCCTTTTATTATGCATTATTCTTTCATGGACTTTCGTCAAGCTCTTTGTGAAACTAACTTTCTACTATGATGCAGGAGCATCCCCAGTTGTGAGCAATCTTGCATCAACCCAAAAATATTTGCATTCTTGTTCTTTCTTACATTATCATACCTAGTCTCGACCTATTTCATGACTTGAAAGACTTTGGAAACCATTTCATATGGATGTACATTCATCGAGGAGCCTTCATTTTGATCCGCATTATGTTTATCCAAGAATTAATGAAGAACCATATGTTTCAGCTGATGTTTACATGTTTCATGAAATTTGGGGTTTGGAACCTCTTAGGCTGATGCAAACCTTTTCTGGAGTTGGGAACTAATATATATATGGGCATGTATAGTCACATTAAGTAGATAGTAATCTAGTTAGTAGGATAGCATATAAATAAGGGTTTCAACCCATATGTAAGTCTGGGCATAGTGCCAAAGCATTCTGAATGTTGTAAGCTAGAAGGCAGGGCATGTTTCCAATGAATAATTGATTGAAAATTTATATAGATATACCTTGTGTGATTTCTATTTTAATTCCTTGAGTTTTCGTTGTGTTTACTCTTGCTGCAAGGTTGGATGGTCCTAATCCCGGACCCTCCAACTTTGACTGCACTAAGTGGTATCAAAGCGATTTTGTGAAATTTGGGAGAGAAGAGCAAAGTTGAGTGAAGGAATTCTATAAGATCGTTATGTGGGACGAGTGTCGAATTGAGGCAGCCTACTCGTGTTTCTCGACAGATCACTGATAGTGAGGTAGTTGTGACCCTATAGCTAGATCATCGATTTGAGGCAGTTACATCGAATCCTAGGAAGAGATATCATTGAGGAGAATTCATACTACTATTAATGTTGTTGGAAAGATGGATGGGATGATGGAAATGATGCGAACAATGAAAGTAAGATTGGATGTTGTTGAAGGGGATAGGAGAAAAGGCTTAAACCCTAGACCAAATGATGAAAGTGATGATGATGAAGTTCAAACTGTAGACCTAGCTGAAGAGATTACAAAAGAAGAAGAATCAAATTAGGTGAAGATGTTGAAGGCTATTTTTAAAATAGGAAAGTGACCTAAAATGAAGATGGTGAATTATATTGGTAACCTAAACCCTGAAGAGTTGATTGATTAGATAAATGACATTGAAGAATATTTTGAGTATGAAGAAATTGAAGACTCAGAGACAATGAGGTTTGCAAAAACTAAGCTGAAAGGACATGCTGCAATTTGGTGGAAGAAAGTTAAATTGGAAAGAAATAGAAAAGGAAAAGAAAATATTGTGAAATGGAATAAAATGGTGATAAAATTAAAGAACCAATTTATACTCACAGACTATTTGTTGGATTTTCTGAAAAGATTGCAAAACTAGAGACAAAAGGAAAAGATTGTGAAAGAATACACTGAATAATTCCATAAGATCATTATCAAGACCAAACATAATGAAGCAAGCAAGGAGAAAGTGGCATGGTATGTCAATGGGTTAAGGATGAACATTCAAGAATAGTTGAGTTTGGTGAGGATTAATTCAGTAGAGGAAGCATATCAATTTGCATTAAAGGTAGAAGAAAAGCTAAATAAAAGACATGAACAAAGACAAAGAGGAAGAGGAGGTAGATTTCAAAGAGGAAGATCACATTTTGGAGTAGAAAAACCATATGGGGAACAAAACAAGGACATATTCATACCACAAGGAAGAGAAGAATTCAAATTCATGCCATAAAGGGAGAGATGATAGAAATCATTACTGCAACAATAGAGGAGGCTACAATTCTTACCATAATGATGGATACTCAAGAGATGAGAAAGAATATGAGAAGATAACTTTCAGAGGAACTTGTTTTAAATGCGGAGGAGAAGAAAATAAAGAATTTGAGTGTCACCAATAAAGTAAGAATATTGAAAACCATACATGAACCAGACGGAACACCAAGTTTTGGAGGAAGTCCTAAGAAGGGAGAATCACTATTTATGAGAAGAGCATTGTTCTAGAAGAAGGAAGAACCTAAAGAAGCACTACAAAGAATAAGTTTGTTCTAGACTAGATCCAAGACAAGATGTAAATGTTGAAAATTTATCATTGATAGTGGTAGTACAGATAACCTAGTTTCTGAGGAAATGGTGACAAAGTTCAATTTGGAAAGAAGGAAACATCCAAAACCTTATAGATAGTTTGGATTCAAGATGAGCACAAGATACTAGTAAGTGAGCAATGTCTAGTGAAATTTAAAATAAGATCATATCATGATGAAGTACTGTGTGATATTATGTCAATGGATGTATTCCATATGTTGTTGGGTAGTCCTTGGAAGTATGATAAGAAATCTATACATGATGGGAGGAATAATACCTACACCATAACATCAAATGGAAAGAGGATCACCTTGAAACCTTTGGAAGATGAACCTAAAAGTGAAGTGTGTGGCACAACTAGAATCAATTTGGTTGATGGAAGGAAATTTTTGGATGGATTGAGACATGAGAACATGTGTTTTGATTTTATTCCAAGGAAGCATGGAACTCTAGAAGAAGAAGGACCACCGGAGAAGGAAGTCACCGAACGATTGACAAAGTACCAAGATCTTGTATCAAAGAATGTGCCAGAAGGATTACCACTGATCCAAAGTATCAATCATCATATGGATCTAATTCTTAGAGCTAGTTTTCCAAATAGGGCTGCACACTAGGTGACACCGGCAGAGAATACAAAAATAAACAAACAAATACAAGAACTACTGAAGAAGGGATTGATCAGAGAAAATATGAGCCCATATGTGATACCAGCTGTACCTACACCTAAGAAAGATGGAGAATGGAGGATTTGTATGGACTCGAGAGCTATCAAAAAGATCACAATAAAATATATATTCTCATTTCCTAGGATGGATGACATCATGGAAAGTCTGAGTGGATCAAAGTATTTCACCAAGATAGACCTGAAGAGTGGATACCATCAAATCAAGATTGGAGAGGGAGATGAATGGAAGACTACTTTCAAGACAAATGAGGGATTGTATGAGTGGTTGGTCATGCCATTTGGACTAACTAACATACCTAGTACATTTATGAGGCTAATGAATGAAGTTTTGAAGAAGTTCTTGGGTAAGTTTTTCATTGTTTATCTAGATGATATTTTTATTTTTAGCAAGACTAAGGAGGAACATTTGGAGCACATCAGACAATTATTTTAGAGGTTAAGAGAAGAGAAGTTGTTGATAAACATCAAGAAGTGTAGTTTCATGAAGGAAAAACTAGTATACTTGGAATTTGTGATATCTATAGAAGGATTGAAGATGGAACCTGAGAAGGTTAGAGAAATAGTTGAATGGCCTACACCTGTGAATGTTGGAGAGGTAAGATCATTTCATGGACTATAAATTTTTTACCGAAAGCTCATCAGAAAATTTAGTAGCATTTGCATGCCTATGACAGAGACAATGAGGGGTGACCTGAAGGAATTCAAATGGACATCAGGAGAACATAAGAGTTTTGAGTTTATGAAACAAAAGGTGACTTAACAACCCGTGATGGATTTACTAGACTTTGATAAGGTATTCCAAGTAGATTGTGATGCTAGTGGAAGTGCAATAGGAGCTATGTTTAGTCGGGAAGGGAGACTAGTAGCTTACTTCAGTGAGAAATTGAATGATTCCAGGAAGAGATATTTAGTTTATGATCAATAGTTTTATGCAATAATACAAGCCTTGAAGAAGTGGAGGCATTAATTGTTACCTAAGGAATTTTTGTTGTATACAGATCATCAAGCTTTGCAATATCTGAACAGTTAGGGGAAGTTGAACCAGAGACACATGAGATGGGTAGAATTCTTACAAAGTTACACAATTTTATTGAAACACTAGAGTGGGAAATCAAGCAAGGTTGTAGATGCATTGAGCAAGAGAAGGATTTTTTTGATAGAGATGAGAGTTAAAGTATTGGGTTTTGAAGAACTAAAGCATATGTATAAGGATGACACTGATTTTGCTGAGGCATAGAAGGCTTGCAAGGAATTGGTAGAGGCTGATAGAAGCAAATAGTTGGATTATTTCATTCAGGAAGGCATGCTATTTAAGAACAATCAGTTATGTATTCCTAGAATTTCAATGAGAGAGAATTTGATCAAGGAAAAACATTGTGGAGGATTGGCAAGAAATTTTGGGGTTGATAAGACTATAGAAGTGGTGAGTGGGAACTATTTTTTGCCACAGTTGTACAAATATGTCAGGAAGTATGTTCAAAGTTATAGGATTTGTTAGGTGGCAAAAGGAAACAATCATAACACTGGAATGTATACACCATTGACAATACTAGAGAGACCATGGGAAGACATCAACATGGATTTTGTGTTGGGATTAACTAAGACACTGAGAGGATTTGATTCTATATTTGTGGTTGTGGATAGATTTTCTAAGATGGCACATTTCATACCTTGTAAGAAGACCAGTGATGCAGTACATGTTGTAGACCTACTTTTCAAGGAGATTGTGAGACTACATGGACTACCAAAGAGCATAGTATCAAACAGGGACACTAAGTTCATTGAATATTTCTATAATACATTGTGGAAGAAGATGAAGATAGATTTGAAGTATAGTTCAAAATTTCACCCACAAACAGATGGACAAACATAAGTGGTGAATAGGAGTCTAAGAAACTTATTGAGGTGTTTGACTGAAGGTAAAGTAGGAAATTGGGACTTGATATTACCACAAGAAGAATTTGCATACAACAATTCAGTAAATCGGAGCACTGGAAAGACACCATTCGAGATTGTGGTAGGATAACAACCCAAAGGAGTGGCAGAATTGAGATACATCAATATGAAGAACAAAAGGATTGAGGAGGCAGAATAATTTGTAGGATTCATGGAAACAATACATACTCAAGTCAGGGAACACCTAGATAAGATGAAAAAGACATATAAGGAGAAGGTGGATAAGAAGAGAAGACATAAGGAGTTTGTAGTAGGAGAAGAAGTCATGGTATAGATGAGAAAAGAGATAATTCTAGTTGTGACATATAATAAACTAAAGATGAAGAAGTTTGGACCTTGTAAAATAATTAGTAAGTTTGATTCAGGGAATGCATACAAAGTGGAACTACTGGAGGAGTTTGGCATATCACATATTTTCAACATTGCAAACCTATATCAGTATCATGAAGGGGAATCATCGAAGGACAAATAAGTTGGTTTATCAGACTAGATTACACACCATTCAAAGGCAATCAAGGAAATTTTATACAATAGAATTGGATGGAGTACCCGAGGAAGGCAATACAAGGAATATCTAGTCAGATGGAAAGGAAGACTGGAGGAAGATTCATCATGGATTTCTCAGGCTGAGGTAGACCACATTGGTTTTCCCCTAGCCCTCAAAAAGTGAGAGGCTCACTTTTCTTCAACCTTTGGTGTCTGATGTAGGAGCATCCCTAGTTGCGAGCAATCTTGCATCAACCCAAAAATATTTGCATTCTTGTTCTTTCTTGCATTATCGGACCCAGTCTCGACCTATTCCATGACTTTCAAGACTCTGGAAACCATTTCATATGGATGTGAATTCATTGAGGAGCCTTCATTATGATCTGAATTATGTTTATCCAATAATTAATGGAGAACCATATGTTTTGGCCGAAGTTTGCATGTTTCATCAAATTCGAGGTTTGGAGCCTCTTGGGCCGACACTGACCTTTTTTGGAGTTGGGAACCGATATATATATGAACATGTATAGTCGCATTAAGTAGGAAAGTGATTAGATAGTAAGCTAGTTAGTAAGATAGTGAGAAGTAGTAGGATAGCAGATAAATAAGGGTTTTGACCCGCATTTAAGTTTGGGCATAGAGCTGAAGCATTCTGAATGTTGTAAGCCAAAAGGCAGGGCATGTTACTAGTGAATAATTGATTGAACATCTATATAGACATACCCATGTGTGATTTATGTTTCAATTATTTTAGTTTCTGTTGTGTTTACTCTTGCTGCAAGGTTGTACAATCCTAATCCCAGACCCTCCAACTTTGACTGCACCATGCTACCGCTTCTAACATTTTTTTATGGAAGTCTTCTTAATCATCTCCCACTTGACTGTCTTATCTGAATTTTTTTAAGACTTCTACAAGTCTTTGTAATATTTAAATTGTCTAAGGTTTCTTCTCATGACCATCACTATTCTTAAGCACATACCTCTTCCTCCTTTTTATAGTGGTAGTCATGTGGTATTTGATACACAATGTTTTATTGGTCAAAGTCACTATCCTCTATTCCTTTCTCATCAAACCTTCATCTTAGCCTTCAATATTATAAAAAAATATTTTTCTTTAAATTTTTTGATATTATCATCTATAGGTATACAATATTCTCCTTGCCATTTAGCATAAAATCTTGCCACTGTCTACCATTAAGACATAGAGTTTGATTTTCTTTCATAGGGCTGTCCCTTTGTGATTGTGAATACTATCATATATAAGGTGGAAAAAGAGAATAAATGTTAGTTGTGGTTTGGTCATTGTAGTTTCACTTGTGCTTTGATTGTCACCCTTTATGACTATCCTCACACTTATTCACTACCCATAAAGATCTGCCATAAGGTAGTCATCATTCTTAGTAGGTTATCTTTGACTTGTCCCTACAATATCTATCATCTCTTATGACCACATGTCTCATGACCTCTATTATCTGCCTCTCCTTTGTTTTCCTTATCATAGTTTTGTAGACCCCTTGTATGTTCATAAATTTGTCCAAACCTATGGGTTGTACACTATCCTTTGGTACATGACTACCCTTTGCATTTTAATGTATTCATACAACTATCATATTCATCAATGACTATCCTTAATACACTATCATATTGCCTGACAAACATAAAAAAATACTCTCTACTATCATGGTTCATGGTTTCTCCATAATTTCCTTCCAACCTTTCCCATATTAGACCTACCATACTAGCTTGTATACTATCCACTATTGTTTGAAATTCATTCATTGTGTTGTCTATCTTTGGCCTATAAATTAGAGTCTCAAGACTCACTCTTATCTATGCATACTCTAGTCTCTAAGATTATCTTTGGTTTCACTTTAGACACTATCATAACACCCTATTATCTTCATTATAGCTTTTAAGGTGACCTTTCTGCTATTCATGACTACCCTTGATCCCATTTCACACTACTTGGATAGGATTTTAGAATTATACACTTGCCTCCAGTGATAAACCCTTATAAACACTTAGACTTGAGGGTTTATGAAGGATGGGCACTCTTGTCTCTATGCTTCCAAAAGGGCAGTAATAAGGATTTGATATGTTTTTTCACAAGATTCTATATCATCCAACAAAGTGAGCAAAGAGAATCATCTAATGCATACTTCTTATATTATGACAATCCTAAGTGTCGTTCTTAACTATCAGTCAGATATGTAAGTTTAACATTGAAAAATAAAAATATTTTTAGCACAAGAAACAATCCTCACCCATCTAAACATGCACCCATAAGACAAACCTGAAAATTTGAGTTTATCATAATCAATTTATTCTGTATTGCCTCAAACCCCAAATGAAAAATTCAAAACTCAAAGCACCATTTTACCTCTGCCATGGGACAAGCTGATAAATGAGAACCAAAACCTTACCGTATTCATTGGCCTCCTTAAACTTTCTTTCCCCAGTGAAAATGATCAAATATGTAACCAGACCAACCACCAAACCCACAAGCCTTGAATCTGTAGCCTCTACCAGCTTGCCATACAAATTCACCTCTTCATTTTCAATTTCTTTCTCATTCATTTTCAATTTCTTTCTCCTTCATTTTCCTCATAGATGCCCCAACACCCTTTTTGTCCACGTTGGAGACTTCTGCTTTGGAAATAATGGAATTTTCTTCCATTGAAACTTTTGGTGATGTGCGAACGACTTCTAGGCTATAGCTATAGGTTTCCTTCAATGTCTGGACTTGGTTTTGTGTGGTCTTGGTCTCTACTCCTTGGAGTGTCAAGGAGAAACCTATCCCTATGAAGGATACAGGCGAGAATTTACACACTTTAATTGTAATGAATTTTTTAAGTGGTGGGGACAAGGGAAATTACCAATTTGTGTGACTAATTATTTAGTTGTTTTTTTTACCCAACGATCAAATTAGTCATTTATTTAGTCATTTATAGTGGTGTTGAAAAAATTTAGTAGAATTTAGTCTTTTTTAGTTGTTGTGACTAAAAGTTTTAGTCACTTAGTCATTTATTTTCCAAATTCTACTAGTGGTGTAGAGAATATGATCACTGAGGAATTCTTGTATGTACATGAGCTTTATCAAGATTCTTATGAATAATTAAAAGAATGGTTAAAAAATTATGATGGTTTTTTTTTTCCCTACAATAGGTTTGATCACTCTACCTCTTAAGGTTAGACCAAAAAAATTAGATGTATCATTCTCTATGATACCAATATTAGAAAAGTTTTGTGTGAAGCTAGGCTACCCATGGCTACACACCATGAATGTTATCCCATCGATTATCCACAGGTGCATAAATTTCCCATTCAAAGATCAAATACACACATTGTATCATAGTGGGCTTAATCCATTGTCTTCCCATTGAAACTTTTCCTTGGATTACTTTTTTCCCCAACCTATAGAACCTATTAATCCTAATGGGGACTTCTTTTTTAGTTTATATCAAAAATTTAAGGAAAAATGAATAATAGAGTTATCCCTTAGCAATTTTCCTGAATGATAAGGCTATGGTTGTTCCTCTCAACCCACAAGTTATGGATGGACCCATGTCTAAAGCAAACATTGTTTCAAGTAAACAAGGTAAATATATTAGTGTTCCTCCACCCATATTATACAAAATATTGAGAGACAATATCATGTTTCCATTTATGCCTCCAAAGAATAGACAAGTATATAGACCTAAAGAGACAACTATTTCCCAACACCCGGTGCTCCCTTCAGTTCCTCCCCTAAGAGAAGAAAATAGACTGATGGTTAAGAAACCCTCCCTTACACCTTCACAAAATTAAAATTGTATAAGAAGAAACAAAAATTCTAAATATTGTAGGCAAATACAACATGCCCTTACTTGTGAGTTGGAAGAAAAGAATAAAACATTACCTAATAATCAAACATCTATACAAATAAATCAAGAGGAATTACAAATTTCACCAAAACATGAAAATAAACCTTACATGACTCAACCAAAACAAAAACAAAAACAAGAAAATCCAATTGACACTGTCATTAAACCTCCCATGGTGATAAATTTATATGGTGAAGAAGAAAATTCTAAAATTGATGAACAAGTTCATAATGAGTTATCTTTATTGTTTTTAAAGTCTATCAATTTAGATTGGGGCAATCGTGATGATCCTCCTAATGAGAGTTACCCACCATTTGTTGATCCTAGTGATCCTCCTAGTATGGTACTTTCTATAGTCCCCTTTTTCTATTTTCTTTCCTTCCCTATATGATGAGAAAGATTGGCTCACACGTGTGGTACTCTTTGTTTTTATTTTATTTGTTATTTGTCTTTGTTTGCACGTGATGTGATCTCCCATTTGTGCTACTTGGAGTGTATTTATGTCTGTGAGTTTTCTTTGGAGGAACCTTGTTTCTCTATTGACACAAGTATACAAAGGAAATGAATCTACCGTAACATTCTTCTATTTGTATCTCCATTCTTATTTATTTCATTAACATTATATTTTATTTTTGGTCTTGTGTTTTACTTTTGGGGACAATACAAGGAATTGAGACATTTAGGTCTTTTCCATGTTGACTCAAAAGTTTGTTTGTTCTCTTTCTATGTGGAATTCTTTCATTGTGTTCATTGTTTCAAGAGTATTTTTGGGAATGATGTTAGTTTTGAGCTCTATTATATCATTGTAGAACAGACATATACTAACACCAAATCCATGGATCCCTTATGTGTTCACCCTTTTTTGCATTGCACCTAGGGGAAACCCCTTATCATGACATAGCTTTTTTAAGAAATATATCATTAACATATGGCTTTCCAAATAGGCTCTCATGTCTTTATCATATGGTATTTATCATTTTTCTACCTTAAAGAAATTTGTCATTCCATGGTGTTAAGAAATTTCTTTAAGGTGGGGTCATACATTGGCATTATTTTCTTCACTTTGTTCACACACATTGGACTTAGTGATGTGTTGACATTTGCATTTTTTCTTCACTTTGTTCACATGTGTTGAACTTAGTGATGAGTTGGGATAGAAATTTTGTAGTATATTATCAAAATTATCAAGGAGTATAATTCTTGATATGGTTGATAATGGGTAAACAACTAGCTAATATCATACTCCACTATTCCCTATGTGTTTCTCATTTTTTCTACTTTGTCTTGCAGTCTCACCTAGTGAATATCGAACTTCAATAACACACAGTGCCTTCAGTTTATGATTTGCAGTCTCACCTAGTGAATATCAAACTTCAATAACACACAGTGCCTTCAGTTTATGATTCACCTAGCAAATGTTTGAATTTGTTAGCTCGTGATTCATGAATGCCTTTGGGTATGAATCCTAGCATAACATAACTTACTATTTTGTGACATTCATACCCTTTCTTTGCATTTCATTTTGAATTTGTGTATGTTTGTGTTTTTTGTCTTGTTACATTTCATACATGTGTGCTCCTTTATGCTTATGTTTGTTTTCCATGGGATCTTGAATCTTGGGGGCTTGTGCACTCCCCCTAGATTCATTGTCATCCTATCTATTCAATATTTGGACATTTGGACCCCTCTTGACATATTTTATGGCCCATTTTATCAATTTTTGATAATTTTATATTTTATACTTTAGTGTGAGTGTGAGCATAATTTCATACTCTCAATAAAGTGGGGGATAAATGTAGCATTATAAATTATCACACTTGGAAATTATACAATATGTTTTTCTCCCCTTTAAGTAATTTGACCTAATTGAACACTTAATTTCCTAAATTATGCATTTTATGGCCTATTTTATCATTTTTTTGATAATTTTCAAGTTCAAAACACACGAATTGATTTAATACTTTTCCCTTGACTCCTTAGTTCCTAAAAAATAGGTCTAGGAAATTGGCACCTATGTCCCCCTATTTTGGCTCCAAAATCAAATATGTCGGTATTGAGATTTTATTATTTTAATTTCAAATGTCTATTGTTAGCTATCGTGATTTAATTTTTGAGAAATTAGAATAATTACATATAAATGCCTAGTTATTGCTTTATTTCAAATGATCTTAGCATTATTGAGAAAAATATATTGTCAAGAGAAACATTTCAAAGATTTATTGTAGCAATTCAAGATCCAAGCATCATGTCAAAGTGTGCATTTCCAAATTTCTCACTCTTCCCACAAAATTAAATATTTTTAATATTTAATTAAAAGGTTTTTTCTATTCTCACATAATTAAATATTTTCAATATTTAATTAAAACATTTTCATATTTCTTTCACACATAATTGAATATTTATTTATTTAATTATGAGAGACACCTTTCAATTTGTCTCTTCATTCTCCATCTGTCTCTTAAAATTCCATCTTCTTTTTGAATTCTCGATCTCTCACCGTTCATTTTAACAGGTTTGAACTCGACCGTCGATCTTGACCAATTGAATTCCTACCTTCAAAAAACTATAAATGCAACTCTCTTGTGAGTGGAAAAGGACCTCGAATCTCAGATTTTCATGCATAGTCACTATAGTTGCATTCATAGCATTTCAATTTTTAGAAAGCTTAATCTTGTAGCAATGCATATGCATTTTTATTAATCTCATTCTCTCAAGCTATCATTCTACAAGCTGTTGTTTTAAACAACTAAGAGCAAGCATCTTGAAGTGAATCCTTGGAGATAGAGGACAATGGAACGAATTTGAAAAAATTGTGGTTTAGAGTTTGCATTTACTTTCTTTAATTTAATTTCTTCAATCTAATGTTTCATTGGTGTATTAGTTTAGATTCAATTTGATTTGCACATTCTAACGTACACATTTTTGGTGCCCACCGTGGGACATCCCCTCGTATTAATATTTTTCTTGCAGAAAATCTTATGTTTTTACAGGTGACGGACTGAAAAATTCACTTTGGTGCATACGATCCTTGGTTTAGTGCATCCATAGACTATTTCGACGCATCCGGAGACTGTTTTCGCGCATCTGGAGACTGTTTTCGCGCATCCAAAGACTGTTTTCACGCATCCAGAGACTATTTTAGCGCATTTGGCACCTGTTTTAGTGCATACGAGCCTTTTTTTAGTGCATCTGGATTCTGTTTTAGCGCATATGAGCTCTATTTTAGCGCATAGACCTCTGTTTTGTGTTTTTACAGTTAGTTTTTAAAATAGCAATATCTTGGTCATACAGAGGTCTTTTTTGTCAATTTTGTTTTTGAAATGGGGTAGAATTTCATAAGCTATCCAATGGTGTAGGTTTTTATCAATTTTATTTTGGTTAAAATTATAAATTTCAAATCTAAAGTCAAATCACACTATAACTTGGTCTAATTTTTAGGATTTTTATGCTGAATGATTTATGTAACTCTTATACTTTCTTGTTTCTTGGTTTAATCTAACATTTGGAGAATTTTTGCAGGTTAGAGAATCAAAAGGGGAAGAGGAAACAAAGGAAAAGCTTCTTATGAAATCATCTTTCTATTGTATCAAGTGTTTTAAAACACTTTGCGAGCAATTATAATCTAATTCTTAAATTGTTGTTTGGATCTGACGCGACTGCGGCTAGAGGTTTTATTGATGTATGAGGAATAAAATGAAGCAAACCTAGGATAGACATTTAAATATGAATTAACCAATCCTAGGATAGTCACCAAACATAAATTTTCTTTTGGTTAAAATGAATCCCATATTTTTAGTGAAGCAACATCTTCACTTAGTGTAGAGAATTGTCAATTTGAGATTTAAAATTGAACCATTATTGTTTGTTGTGATTGTGGGTAATAATTTTATGCTCTCCCCTTAACTGGGTGATCAGAACACCAGACTTACCTTTTATTTTCTGTAATTTAATGCTTTATTACATCCTTTAGAGGGTCTTCTCTTGTGGGAAAAAGTACTCACCCAAGAGGAACGACCTAAGTGGGAACACCTAAAGCCAAGGTTTCTAACCCACTTTAATCAAAAACAAGTTGTTGATGAAAATCCAACTTGACAGTAGTAGGTAGGATAACCATCCCCAAAACCTTTGTTCTAAAGGTTGGGAGGTCTCTCAAGGGAGTATATCTATTGCCACACTAAACATAAATACTTACTAAGAACCATAGTGTAGTGGCTAGCCGTGTTAGTAACCAAACATTGTCTTAATCACGGTGCAAGGGGAGGGAAGAATCCGCTCCCAAGACACTCACCATATAATCACCATGGATTGTTTGCTCAAGGGATTCGGTATCCACTTCCATCACTTTGAGTACGCACCTGGAAAAGACAAAAACACGGGCGCCCTCTAGGGGGTGACATGGCTGTGTGATTCGATGTGATTTTAAGTTGTGGGCTGTGATTTCTATGATGACCTATTTGAAAAATTAAGAGTGAGTCTGATTGATATGCTTATCTTGTTCAAAACCTGTGGAAATCTCAAAGAACATACACTCTTTGTTTAGATTCTAGGATTAACAAAACAACTGTCTGCTTCTCTATGTTGTGTTTTTCACATTTAAATCAGATTAAGATCATCCAAAAATTTTAAAACATGGGTGATAGGGAAGAGAATCTTGTTCATAGGCTTTATGGAAATAGATCAAATCAAGAGATAACAGAAGAAATGCTTCTAGAAGCTGAACAAGATCCACAGTTTCTCTTAGCTATGGAAAATATCTTAGAGAAAAAAAAAGATAGATTCTTTCTTTTATTGGCAAAACAAGGTGCCAAATTACCCTCTTACTCCAATATGGAGAAAATTAAAGAGAATCCTAAAAAGAAGGAAATTCCCTTAAACAATCTTAGTACTCTTACTGAACAATTAAGAGAACTCCAGAGGCAAGTCAAGGAAATAGAAGGGGGCACAACTAAAAAGTCCTTTGATGGAAATATGAACGTGACCTTTTCTCCTCCAAAAACAACATCAACCAAATTCAATGTTTCTGAATTTTTGCAAAGGTTAAAGGGGAAGCCCAAATCTAAGCCATCAAATAACATTGACCAATCCTGTCATGCCATGCATTTATCTTCATCACCCATAATTCAAAATGAACCTCATGGTTCTTCCACCCAAGTCAATGATCCCATTCAATTACCTTCTTCTATCATATTCTCTACATCCAATGATTCATTTCAATCTACACTTTCTGTTACACATCTCGATCAAAACATTCTTTCCACTCCATCCCATGATACCAAAATTCTACAAACCCTTCCAATCTTTGATCAAGATCCCATATCTCAAGAATCATATGATGATCTCCTCCTTTCATTATTCACCCATGATAATCCTCTTCCATCTCAAGAACAAAATATTCTTCCAAATCCTCCCTTCACCCCATCTTATGAATCCATACCCTCTCATGACTCCATCACATCCTAGGAGCATGACAATTCTTCCATCCTATCCAAAGATTCCCTTCCATATAATTATCAAGCTACTCCATCTCTTTCATCTAATGATTCTTCTCCAAGTCAAGATCAAAGTATCCCATCATCCTCATGTCAAGGGCTCATCACACCTCTTCAAGAAATTCCAACATCATTTGATCATATGGTTGAAAACATTGGTAATTTCTCCACCATAACTGTTGGAGACAATGATCAAAATCAATCCATCAATGAGTACTATGAAGATATGTCTACCCCATCTAGTGATCAAATAAACATTCATCAAGAGCCATTATTTAGTTATGATCAAGACCCCTCCTACAAAGATCTATTTCAAGGAGTGTTGACGATATTTGATCCTATTGACATAATGCATGATCCATTAACCAATGATCATATTGAAAATGTCTCTACAATGCCTAATGAGTTAGAGGACATATCTCAAGAACATATTTCAAAGCATAATCAACAACTATCACCAAGGTCTAGCAATGGTCCCTCCCAAGGCATATTGACATCCTTTGACCTCACGGTTGTGAACAGTGAAAGAATCCTCAACTCACCATTTGATCCAAGAACACTCAAAGATCAAGAGAATATTGAGCCACTTCCCATGCCTTATGAATGACAATGTCCAAAAACCCTTTGAAAGAAATCCATCCTTTGAAATCAACCCATGTCAAGAACTTGATCCAAAACATGTCGAAAGTAATTCCAGAATTAGTCAAAATCAAGGATTCGTATCTCCGAGATACTACAATGATCTAATAGGCACCCTCCTATCTATACAAGATATCACAAATGATGATCATGTCTGTATAACACATACTCGTCCATCTACCCATGAGATGCTTTCTTTGGATGGACACATAGATGATCTTCATTAAAAAAAAGAGTCTCATACTCTTACTGAGGAACAAGAGTCCCCTACTCTTAACATTTGTACACATGATCAAGAAATAGAGAAATCTAGAGACATGTCAAAAATGGGTGATGAGGAATTCTACAAAAGTGGTGAATTAGAAACATCATGTGAAAGCATATCAAGAATCAATCATTAGGAAAAAATTTATGTGGATAATGAATCATCAACACTTCTTGAAGAAATAGTACAATCTGATATTTCACAAGTTCAAGCTAAGGATATCAATCAGGCATTTATCCCACAGATAAAGGATCCTATCACTTATAAAGTTGGATCACTCACCTTTGTAAGGGAAAATCATCTTATCAATAAAGGAGCTATCACCTTTGAAGATCCACCACAGAACAAAGAAGGAGCAACACCTTGTTTCCAAGGGAAATCATATCCTTTTGCAAATAAAACATTTCAACAGATGAATTATCAAGGCAAAGGATTAGGCCTACATGAATAGGGTATCCTGGAACCAATACAGATTATTGAAAATCCTAAGAATCAAGGCCTTGGTTACTCGATAATCAAGGGATATGAACATATCATTGATACTTCCACAAAACTGGGGTCAACTTCATCTCAAGCAAATGCCAACATAGGGAGCATGAAGAATCCTTATGATGAAACCGATGTCAATACTAGAACCCACCACATCATGAATCTTCATCCACCCATCACCCCATCCACGAATTGGGACCAATGTCAAAAGAAAGACTTGAATCAAAGCATGAAGAATGTGATCAAGGAAAAAGAAGCTAAAGAGCATATAGGACAAATCAAATACATATGGATACCAAAGAATGCAAAGAAAAATTATCCCTATCAAACTCCATTAGTCAAAGAAACTATGGGGCAAAATCGAAAAGGGAAAAGTATCCATCAAAGATTTCCACAAAGGAAAAAGTAGGCTTCTCAAGCAACATACAAAGTGTATCAAGTAGTTGGTCCAAATTCCATGCACACTTCCATATCCACCCATTATTGCTCATCTTCCCAAGTTTGGAGAGTCAAAGGTTCCAAACTATCAACCAATCCATCTTTTACTCCTAAACACACTCCATCCACACCTCCATGCATGATATCCAATTCTCACATTGACCATGTATTGGCAGTGACCCTTCATCATAAGGATTTAGAAGGCACTCTATCGCGATGTGCGCACGAAGATGAGGTTAACTCCAATATCAACAAAACAGATCAGAGATCTCAAAAGTTGCATTCAAGTGCACGTATCTTGGCAAAACAACTTCTTCAAGTAGGATACCGATGGAACATTATGACAGAAGCATCAACATCAACACCACCAAGTGGTTCAGTATCAGCTTAAAATCTCTCAAAAAATACAAAAAAAATAGAAAAATGTCCTGAAAAATTGTTGCCTTGATGAAAACCTGGCAAACAGGTGTCTTGGCGACAACAAAAAAAAAATACAAAAAATCCAAAAAAATCAGAAAAAGGATTGAAAAATAGTAAAGAAAAAAATCGTCCTCGAGTGAAAACCACTACAATGGCGCTTTGGACAAGTACCATGATGAAAACCTGGCAAACAGGCATCATGTGTAGAATCGAGCATCTATGTGGGCCATTTCAAGAGAAAGCATCTCATCCATAATAAAGCCATCATTCCAGCCATATCATCCGTTCATCATTGAACTATTTATCCAGCCCATTACCATCTATTTACATTATCTTGATCTCGACAAATTTTGGTAAACACTTTACACTTGTTTATGGTAAACATCTTGACATGGGTCATTTTCATTGATCCTATCCAATCCAAACATTATCTGAGCCTTGAAGCATTATCCAAGTGAGCATCCTTTGTTCAAACACCTTATCTTATTGCAAGATAATCCTTGGCATCCTTTGCATGCTTACAGTATCTATCCATACACCTATTCAAGAATCCACCCATGGCCATTCCATACATTGCTAGACACTTGGGGGTTAGATATTTACATCTTGCTTTAGGAATGAATCTTGATATATATCCTCCAACTTATGTGGTGATCTGAACATTGGAAGACGTAAAATCAAACTGGTTAAAGCATTTGTGAGCACAAATCCAAATCCCTAGCCCATGGCATATTTTGACAGGAAGATGCTCCTTATCAAGCTTTATCTTTCGTCGAACATCAATCTGAACAATTCATATCAGTCACATCTAACTTGTGTGTCAGTTTCACATCAAATCATCAAAAAATTTGTTCCAAATCAAGCTTCATCAATCTTGATCAATCGAATCCAATCAATTATCATCTTGTTTGACTTAACACACTTAGTCAAACTATCATCTTTTGAATGAGTTTACTCTAGGATAACACAACTTCCTTGGGTTTACAAGTTCATTATCATCTTTGTTTGGCTCAACACACTTAGTCAAACTATCAATTCATCAATTTGATCAATCAACCTTAGCTTGGTTTTCAACAAAATCTCAAAATAGAGCAGTTATATCATCATGCAGTTCGCCTCTGGGAGCTTTTCTAGCAGGTAGTCAGCAACATGTGTCAAGAACCAGAAATATCGGAAACAACAGTCTTATCCAATCAAACCGAGTCTTCACAACTATTGTGGCAAATACTTGAAACAAATTGGATGATCTTAATCTGAATAAAATGAATGATAAACTTAACGCAATAAGTTGCAATTGTTGTTTTGATATTTGATGACATCATATCTTTGGAGTAGTTCAATGATGTACTGAACTAGAATCACGAGGATGAAGTATGATTTTTCTTTGCTTGTTGTCTGTAAGCTAATAATTAGTATTGTGCAAATTTATCATGGGACATGCTCTACAATGTATCATTGATGACATTTCGGAATTTATATAAGAAAATGGTTAACTTTTGTCTGTTTATGCAAGCAATACTCAGGTCATCTTGGTTCAATTATACCTTGATGCTTGTATTAACTTGCTACATCAAAGATTATGAAAGCAATACTCAGGTCATCATTGGTGCTAACATACCCTTTGATGCTTGTACTAACTTTCAACATATCAAAAGGCTCAATGATGACAACTAAACACATTAGGAAATGGCAACAAGGAGAATGACTCATTATTTCATTTAGGATTGCATAATTTAGTATTAGGACTGCATAATGCATTTGCATTTCGAGGGATTTTTAAATAGATTTTTGAGGGTTGACCACATTCTTGAATATCTTTTTCAGACAACGGTGGAGTATGACTAGACATTTGTTACATCTCATTTTCATTATCATTCATATTCATTTCACATCATTTTCCATTATCATTATCATTGCACTTGCATACTTACATCATCATTTCATTTCAAAATCATATTCATTATGATCTCATTTTATTCATCATGATCATTATCATATCCATCACATCTCATCTGCATCATCTCAATCAAATCATCCAATCATTTCTTCCAATCTCATCTTATCAATCAATTCAATCTAGCACAAATCATTTAATCATACCTTTGGTCTTGTTCCTAGCCTTACTGCAAGCTTTGATCATCATCATCATCATCGGGATGTATCCTTCCCTAATCAACAACACTATCAATATCATCAGGCAATCATGCAAATCAATCATCAATATCATCAATCAATCAGTACATCAAGCAAGTTCACATCAATTTATTTTTCATATCGCATGGAAACAAATTTAACAGTCATCATGATTTAATTTGACTTTCAAGTAGGAAAGAAAATCTATTATGTACTATTTGTTTTTCATATCGCATGGAAACAAATTTAACAATCATCATGTCTCAATTTGACTTTCAATTAGGAAATCAAATCTATCAAGCCTTTCAATCAGGAAAGCAAATCTATCAAGCCTTTCAATCAGGAAAGCAAATTTATCAGCCTTTCAATCAGGTAAGCAAATTGATCATCTCTACTATTTGTTTTTCATATCGCATGGAAGCAAATTTATCAATCAATTTCATCCTACTATTTGTTTTTCATATCGCATGGAAGCAAATTTATCAATCCTACTATTTGTTTTTCATATTGCATGGAAGCAAATTTATCAATCAATCTCATCTACCATTTGTTTTCATATCGCATGGAAGCAAATTTATCAATCAATCAAATCTACTATTTGTTTTTCATATCGCATGGAAGCAAATTTATCAATCAAATCAAATGTACTATTTATTTTTCATATCACATGGAAGAAAATTTATCAATCAAAAAGCATCATCAATCGGGGAAAAATCAAAGTTCTTCATCTTCATATCAATCTTTCAATAGGGGTTTTCATCAAATCATCTTTATCGGTCAATGAATCATATAGCAAATCAGTAAATTTTTTTTTCCAAAAATCATCTTTATTTGATTCATCTCTCGAGGGGGCATATAGCATCATCAGTAATTTTTTCAAAGTCAGGGGTAAATTTTTTGATGTAATGCATAAAACACATCACTTCAAAGAGGGGCAAAATGTACACATCTAAAATTGGTCACGGTTAATCGAACCTATTAATTAATTAAATACGAGTTATTTAATTAATATTCTTAAGTCATCTACATATAAATAAATTTAATTATTTATTTATATTGTTCAATTTCCAATTTTGCTAATTTAATTAAATAAATAAAGTTTATTTAATTAATGATATCTTCTTCTTAATTAATTAAATAGATTTTACAATTTATTTACATTAATTATCACAAATTTAAATTCTAAATTTAAATGATATTCTTCTCCCCACATTTAATTAAATATTTTTGATATTTAATTAAAACACATTTCCAAATTTCTCACTCTTCCCACAAAATTAAATATTCTTAATATTTAATTAAAAGGCTTTTTCTATTCTCACATAATTAAATATTTTCAATATTTAATTAAAACCTTTTCATATTTCTTTCACACATAATTGAATATTTATTTATTTAATTATGAGAGACACCTTTCAATTTGTCTCTTCATTCTCCATCCGTCTCTTAAAATTCCATCTTCTTTTCGAATTCTCGATCTCTCACCGTTCATTTTAACAGGTTTGAACTCGACTGTCGATCTTGGCCAATTGAATTCCTAGCTTCAAAAATCTATAAATACAACTCTCTTGTGAGTGGAAAAGGACCTTGAATCTTAGATTTTCATGCGTAGTCACTATAGTCACATTCATAGCATTTCAATTTTCAGAAAGCTTAATCTTGTAGCAATGCATATGCATTTTTATTAATCTCATTCTCTCAAGCTGCCATTCTACAAGCTGTTGTTTTAAACAACTAAGAGCAAGCATCTTGAAGCGAATCCTTGGAGATAGAGGACAATGAAACGAATTTGAAGAAACTGTGGTTTAAAGTTTGCATATACTTTCTTTAATTTAATTTCTTCAATCTAATGTTTCATTGGTGTATTAGTTTAGATTCAATTTGATTTGCACATTCTAACGTACACAGATACTAACCCTTGTACGTATCCAAGAAATTCAAGCAAGAAAGATTCAATCCTCTAGGATATTTGTATGAATTCAGTCCTTCAAAAAAGACATTGAAGGGTGGTGAGTTGTATTAATTTGTTGATTCATCATTCCTTTTTATCATTGAAATTTCCATTGTGGAAGTGGACACTAACATGGGTTTTGACTAAGGCAAGCCCCTAAATGGCACAACCCTTCCTCTCTCTTTTAATGTGCAGGTTTCAAGTCTAAATTAGAGTGGAAGATGTTTGAAGTTAAATTATCCATTGTTGAAATCAAATCCTACACCTTGAAAACTCACAAAAACTCAGTTATAAAATTATTTAATAGTGTTATGATGGTGCGACAAGTGGAGAACATAAGCCCTAATCTAGCACCAGAGGACTATGAAATTAGATCTAAATTATCCCTACAAGGATAGTGATACTTAGGCTGCCTATGTCCATCTATTTTAGCTCCAAATTATATCACAGGTGCATAGTGTCCTAATTAGTCCATTTATGTAGTTTGTTTATATCTGTGACTTCCTAAATCTGTTGGTTTTGCATCAAAATAGTAATTTTCATTGTTAGGTTAATTGAATCATTGTATTTCCTCCTTAAGTTTATTTTAGATTTGGTCAAAGGTAGGTTGACTCACTTTTCAGGTTGTAATTCAATCATATATCTTGTCCCAATCCAATCAAACTCCCTTTTGTTTAATGACATAAGGAAAATGTGTCATTGAATTTTGGTAACCCCCTTTTTCTACATTTTAGATATGTTCATTAGAGCATATGATCTTCCTTTGAGGATATGTGAGATCATGATGTCATGATTGAGTTCTTGATTCATGATTGGGGCTTTGATTCAAAGGTAAGGGAACTCCAAACTAACACAAATTCAATGAACTTTGTAAGAACAAAACTCTAACACTTCAAACAAATGTTTTTTCTCATAATCTTCCACTATGTTTTTATGAGAGCAGCAAATAAGGTATTTTTGACGTAAATTTCAGATAAAAACTCCAAACAACGACCTAAAACCTTTTTTGGATACCCATTTGGCCCTTCTATAACATATATTACATTCAAGTTGGGTTACTTTGGAACATATCCCTCAAAAACTTGTTGCTACGTTGTCCCAAAGGCCCAATTGTGTGAACCTATCTTAAGTAAAATGTCGATAAAACACTCAAAAATCAATGAAATTCGATGATAAAAAAACAAAAATAAATATAATTCATTTATCCATCCATTAAAGTCAAATATAAATCACAAAACTTTTGTACAAAAATGTACAATGCTCTAATATAGCAAAAAACATTGGAATTTTCAGAAAAATAGGGGTTTGATATTGAATTTTCTTCAAAATACAATCCACCACCCTTGGTATCACCTTCTCAAGGAAAATTTAAACATATTACATTAGTTTCCAATATTCCATTTTAGTTTTAATGACCAAATAACTTATTTTCCCACAATGACCCTTCATATTCCTCATTTTTGTAACTTTGCAATTTGACAACTTTTGCAAAGTTGACAACATTTTGCAAGATTGTCCCCACATGAAACTAAGTAAATTGAAAATTTTCTATTATGACCTTATTACATCACATTTAGACTCAACAACACAAAAACTCAACATTAGACTAAAATTGCACAATTTGACTAGGTGCCCCTACACCAGGCTTCAAATGTGATCATGGTTTGGTTCTCTTTGTATTGAGTACAGTGGTCATTTTCTTGAGAGATTCATGATGGTTCTATTTTTCATTTGGATTTTGGAATTGACTAATCGGTTATAGGTATTCTTGGATACTTGGAGACATAGGTGAGGCTAGGAGATCTCTTGAGATTAGAGACATATGTTGTGATGGTTACTCATTGATGAGGTTTCAACAAGAAGTCTGAGGAGCCTAAACCTTGGTTGTAAGTGAGTTCAACATGAACCTATGATGAAATTGTTATTAGATGAGTCATAATGACTTGGAAGTATTGGAGAAGAATTCTCATTCCACACTCTTGATCTACTCAGTGGTTTATCATCTGAGAGGTATTGCCCATTATTATTTTAGATGCATTATATTTTATGCTTTATCTTCTCATACATATGGATCTTGAGCTATGATTTTTTGGTTCTGGAGAATCCATTTGAGGGATGTTTTCATGATTATCTCCTTATGCATTATGAGATTATTCATTGATGTTGAGTTTAGGATATGTTACTAGGCCTATTCATGCATGGCTTAGGAAAGGATATGGTTTGATCTTCCTTTAGTTTGAGATGCATACATCTTGGTTATGATTACATGTGGATAGTTATATTCTATTTGGAGTTTTATGGTGGAGATCATCCCTATCATAACCTAGCATTTAGAGGCGTGTGTAGAAGGACATGCTATAGGTTTTTATTTGCATGTTCTCTCTTTGATCTTTTTATAATTCCTAGATGTTTGTATTCACATCAAATTGGATTTGAGATCTTGTGTGGAGCTATGGTGATCACTATGTTTTTATCATGTTTTTTTCATTATTCTTTTCTAATGACATGGATGTTCCTTTATCTCTTTCCTTTTTTGGGTGTGAAGAACTTGGGAGAGTTATGGAGACTTGTTGTGAGAGTTCTATTATAGCACATTGGTTTGCATGGTTTGTATATCTTTGTGGATATTCCTTGGTACTACATGATATTGGTTATACTTCTATGTGATTCTATTGGTGATCTTTAGATTCCTTGATCATTTTTAGATTTGGCATTACCTATGTAGTGGGAGTTCCTAGTTGTTTATATTTATTATATGACAAGTTTGACACTTGGAGCTTGTGATTACATGATATGTGTTGTATATGTTGATGGAATGAGGTTCCCTATTTATGATTTTTATATCTTTGAGCTATGTATATTTAGATGTGCTAGCATTTTTTGTGGCCGCTATTTTCAGATGTGGGATATATGTCTAAGGTAGGACTTATGCTTCTTTGTGATAGATAGTGTTAAATCTCTTTGGATGGCTTCTATATTTATGTGTTGGCATGATGGAGGATGAAAGAATCCATGCTTGAGATGGTGGTCACCTTGATTCTTGTTCTAGGTATCTTAATGGAGCACATGGAGCACCTTGATTCCTTGATGGTATATGTGGCTATAGGTATTATTCCCTTGTTCATGTTTGAATTTATTGTTTATCCCTTTTGAAATGTATACAACAAGTTGGAGAATGTTAGGAACAAGTTTGTTTTCCACCTTGAATAATGTTATAATATAATATTTATTTATTTTGTGGTGCACCTAAGGAATCTAAGGATGTGTGAATCACATGAGCTAGAATTCATGGATCCACTTTATGTGTAATATGTAACATTGGATTGAATATTTAATGTAGAATTGCACATGGGAAAAATATTTAATGTTGTGAAAACTTAGTACCAATAATTAAATGTGGGGGTTAATGGTTTTGTAAGCTCATGGTATTAGTCACATGGTTTTATGTAATACCACTTGGTGGTTTTGTGTGAGCTTATTTCTATAAAATAAACCACATGGGTAGCTATCTAAGGTTGGTTGGCTGGGATATTTAGCTAAGGGGTTGATATAATCTGTTGTTAGCATTTGTGAGTGATGAATCATGGTTTGGGACGTGTGGTTACATTCTTGTTCACATGGAGTGCTTGCAAAGGGCTTTATGGTTTCAAAGGTGTTCATGGAGGACTTTGAAGATGTATTGTAATATTTATGTTTGAATAATACATGAGTGATGGATAGTTTTGGAGGTTGGGTTTTTCTCTCTTGATGGTTTTCCCATAGTATATCTTGTGGTATCTTTGATGTTATATTGTCTATTATTTTTCATATGGATTTTGAATACTTGTTTGCATAGATTTCTCTATTTGGGTTATATAGAAATTATCTTGGGTGTATGAATATTTCGTCTCAATGATTTCCCCTTTTTGTAGTTAGTGGTATCTATTATCACTAAAACCAATTTTTGGAATCTAAGGAGGTTCTCAAACCTTATGAAAAATTCTTACAAAAACTTAATAGATTTTGTCTAAGGCACGAAGGTTCACAGGTCAAGTAGTAGGAGTAGGTGAAAACTTGGAACAAGAAGCTTGAGGTTCAAAGTTCAAAGTTCCACTTGGGGTCCATTTTTTAGGAATAAATGTTGGTGAGGTAGAACAAGGGAAATAGAGCTCATGGAGATGAAATAAATGAGGACCTTGAGCTATTGGTTCTAGGTTCTTGTCAAGTCTCGAGGCCTTATAAGGACTTGTAGATGATGGGGCTCATGAGGTAGAAGGAAAAAAGGACCAAGAACCATTGGTTTCATGTTCCTATCAAGTCTTGAGGCTTTATAGGGTCCTATAAAATATGGGGCTTGAGAGGTAGAAGGAAATGGGGACCTAGAAACATTGCTTCTAGGTTCCCATCAAGTCTTGAGTCCCAATAGCGACCTATGGAAGATGGGGCTCAGGAGGTGAAAGGAAATGAGGACTTGAAACCATTGGTTCTAGATTCCCATTAGGTCTCTAGGCTTGAAAAGGACCTAAGGAAGATATGGCTCAAGTGGTGGAAGGAAATGAGTATCTAGAGGCCCAATATTGGCCAGAAGAAGAACGAGAGTAGAGAGAAAGGAGAATCTATGAATATTAGTTCTAAGTTATTTTTAGGTTCTAAGGATTGATAGGAATCTATGAAATAAGAAAAATCCTACTTATCCATTTTAGGATTTTGATTTTGGATAATTGATTAAAGTAGGAAAAGAGGAAAACACAACCACCATAGGAAAAATTTACAGTGACTAACCCATTTATATATTTTAGATTGGCTATAAACAATGGGAAATGAAAATTGGGGGATATGAAGTGACAAAATTTTGGTGACTTGTGTGGTATGTTTATCTTTTTAAACATGAAATTCATAAGCCTTATTAGTATATTTGGCATGGAGTCACAATGACTATACAACAAAAAATAAATTCCTCACAATGGATAAAAATATAAACAACGATGTGCAAAATGAACTTCGAGGGAAGAAAAACAAATAAGATCATAAATTCCCCTAATGAGTATGTAGAGTGTGTAGTATCACTTCTTGGAAAATAACAACAACAACAACCTGAACAAATATGTACATAATAAAAATGTAGGAGTTTATGGTCAAATCCTCAACACCCTAGGATCACTTGCAAGACAAAAATAGATTACACAAGAGATAAATGGTAAAAATAGCATGCTATTATGGATGCAAGATTGTCAGATTGAATATTGACAATGTACATATGATGCCTTTCTTATAAAGGAAAGTTGTGAGATAGGATTATACAAGATCTTGGCATGTGTATTAATCATGTACAATGAGACAACTACCTCAAAAAATATTAAAGTACCTAAGACACAAGAATTAAATTCCAAAAGATAAAATCTAGTGACAACTAAACTAACTAGAAATATTCCCTCCTAGGACCTAAGTGGACTTAACATGTAAATAGGATCTAGACAAATAATTTTTTTTTTTTATATCAACACCCCCATTAAGTACAACTTAGGGAGTACTATTATGAAAATGAAACAAAGATGGTTCCTAGCTACAAGGCCATGTTAGGTACCCATGTAATATATATGCAATGCAATCTCTCACAAACAAAGAAAATGATAAAACCTAGTGAGACAAAAATCCTCCCCAAAAGAGAGAAAAGATAAAATAATGATCTCCATAAAAAATAAAAGGAAGAAATCCCATTTGTGGAAATATAACCCCCATAAGAGAGATGAAGAGAGACCATTTAGTCCCCACCTCTCAATGAGATAACCTACTACAAAGAAATATTGGAAGCACACTATTGGAGTAACACTAGAACCTTAATCAAGAAAATCAAAAGAACGATAATTCTAATGCTAGAAACCATATTAGAGTCACTTAAGGACGCAATTCTAGAATCACGATAAAGCAACAATAGAATTGATTCCAAGGAACACTCTCAATATGGAGAAACCCTAGAATTTGAATGAAGCAGTAGGATATAGAACATCATTCTAGAACTAAAATGAAGTGCAAAGTTTAAAAAAAACCCTCCCAACTATCGAAATATCCAAGTAATATCCAAGACACCCATCAAGAAAGAACTTAAATCAAAATATTCTTGGGAAAAAAATAGGAAAATTTGCATGGATGGCATAATAAAGCTCCTTAATACCTTTTCAAGGCTGCAAGAATTGTGAAAATCAAAGATCATGGTAAGAAGTTATTAGCTCAGGAGCCAAAAATGAAGATCCAATTTAAAATAGTAATAAATTCTACCAAACAAAAAAAAATTGCAAAATAACTTACACCACTATAAAATTGATGAAGCCAACTTTCCAGTGATATCTCATTTTTGAAAAATGGCCTTCTAGATTGCAAGTTATGGAATTTTGAAAATATTTTCCCTATTAGGGACTTCAAGGTCAAAATTAGGCCCCTTGGGGGGATGGCCTTTATTTCCCCGTGTGATTCGTGGTTGATTTTTTTTTAAAAAGGGGTGTCATTAGGACAGGGCGTAGACTAAATCATTCTTCCCTGAGGCTTTAATCCCCCTCACTAAGGCAAGATCAGGGGCATAGAGCTCCTGTGACCATGCGTCTCTACCAAACACACGACGAGCAATAAAAATATGGTCAAATAATTTTAAAAAAAAAATCAATAGCACCTATGTTTAATAAAAAAATTGTACTTCTTGTGAATTGACTGAAATGGAAAGTTTATACCTAACCGTAGATTTTGTACCAAGTGCAATACGCTGATGTGACTACCAACCAACTAATAAAAATATGTCAATTAAGATGATAGGAATATTCCTTTGACAACAACCCCTCTATAGACCTATGATATGATGGTATAGTTTCCATATAGTACAACCAAGTAAAGATCCATATGGTCATATGGAATTAGTCGACTATGCAAAAATTTTGCTTGATGCACCAAATCAAAAGTGTAAAAAATGATGAATTTATAGTCGATCCTTAGGTTCTTAGGCCTTCTAGATGTAATGGATGGGTCAAATTTGACACAAAGTGCTCCAAAAAAATAGCTACCTCCAAGATCTAACAACTAAAACCCTCCTTGAAACCCTTGTTCATCAATCAAACATGCTGAAATTTGACAAAACGATAGGAAAACCTGAATTTCTTTGATGCACTAGATTCAAGGGCGAGGACTTGGAAACCCCAACTCACACCCATAAAAATTTCATGCCAAGATTGGTCCCTCAGATTTGGGAATAATTCTGGAGCATTGAAGCTATAATACCTTATAATTTTTTATGGTGAAATCAAGACCACGGGATCACCTACAAGACAACAATAAATTCCACATGAGAGAAATGGAAGAAATATCATGCTATGATTATGGATGAAAGATTGCAAGATTGAATATTGACAATGTACATATGATGCCTTTCTTATAAAGGAAATTTGTGAGATAGGATTAGACAAGATCTTCGCATGTGTCTTAATCATGTACAATGATACAACTACCCCAAAAAATATCAAATGACCTAGGACACAAGCATTAAATTCCAAATGATCAGATAAGATCTAGTGACAACTAACAATAACTAGAAATATTCCCTCTTATGAACTAAGTGGACTTAACATGTAAATAGGACCTAGATAGGTAAAAAACCTATTTACACCAACAAAATATAACCTCAAAAATAAGGTTTGAGTTGTATCTCATTGACTAGGATAGAAATAAATTCACCATCGAACTTGGAGAGTTGAAATACATTGGCTTCCTTACATCTAATAATTATGTATGGATCACTCTAGATGACATAAAAATTTGTATACATTGGCTTCCTTAAATTATTATTGGCTCTATTTGCATCCCACTTCAACACCAAGTCTACCTCTTTATACACTCGTTCACCCCCCTTCTTATCAAAATTCCTTTTGACCTATGCTTGGTGAGTTCAAGGGTATGCATCATATTTCTCTTGGTTTCTTATAACTCTATCATCTCAGCCAACCTTACTATCATTGCATCATTTTCATCAATTCTAGTTGTTGAGATAAATAAAGAGTAAGAAACTTAAGTGATAATGGAATTCTTTCTTGCTTTACATAAACAATCATAAATGGAGAATTTCTAATACCTCTTTTGGAAGTGATCTTATCAACACAAAGGGCTCTCCTAAGTTTGATTTTCCAAGATCTCTAGTTGTCTTCAATTGTTCTCTTGACAATCTAGATTAAGTTCTTATTGGTGGAATTAATGAATTAATTACCTTGAGGGTAATAATTTTAGGATTTATTCAATTAAACACCATTATTGAATACCAATTCACTAATTTGGGTAGCTATAAAGGCCTTGGCATTATAAAAAATGATAGTATATGGGACACTAAACCTTCTGACCATCTCATTAACGAAGCTTGGGATGGAAGCTTCAGTAGATTATTTTAATGCAATTGGCTCTATCCACCCTTTAGAATAATTTTTGGCTATTAAAACCAACATGTAGCTAGCATTGAAAGGTGGATTGACTACACCAATTAAATCCAAGCCCCATTCAACAAAGGGTTAGCCTATTTGAATCTAATGGAGAGGGAGGTTAGCTAACCTTTTCTTTCCAAAAAATAAAGAATGTTTTTTACAATCCCTCACCCATTTATGGGAATTATTAAATATGGTTGACCAATAATAACCATCTGTCATGATTTTAATTACAATAGTCCTTACAAAGAAATGAATTCCATATGGACCATCATGGAATTCTTCTAGTATTTTTCTACCTGATATGGCTTGATGCATCTTAACAAAACTCCATTTAGGTCTATTCAAAATAGTATGCCACCCACCAATACAAAGGGGATGGATTTTAAGCTAAATTGTCTTATCTTTTTCTTACCTATATTTTAGGATATCTTCCTTTTTACCAAAAAGTGGTCACGTTATGCAACCAACAATATTGAACATTAAGATTAGCTTGTCGATCTTATTTTAGCAATAGGAAATCATTTTCTTGGACCTCATAATTTTTTGAAAGTTATTTGCATAGCTTCCTACCCCTCACAAGCTTGGTGATTTTTATTTCAATGTCAAATGTAATGTGATCCAACTAACTCTTTTCTCATTGATATCCTTGTTTAGAAGGAACTCTTTGATGCTCACATTAGGAACCATCAACTAAATCTTGTTTTCAAAGGGAATATTTTTAAATTTTTTGAGTTATCTAACAATAAGGACCTATTTTCCATGCCTCCATTCACTAGCTCATAATATTTGAGTCCTTCACTAAAGAAGGTGGTTGGTTATTCTAGGTTTTCAATGTTTACTTAGACATAATTGATAATATTGGTTTTCCCCAAAAGGTATAAACGAAGAAATATTTGTCATAAGTTGACTAGAATTTGTTATATATTTTGGTTGTGTTGCTGATATGTGGTTGTCATTGATGTTAACACTATTAGCATTGATTTTCTTGAAGGCTATATATGTTGAGGATATTGAGAAAATTAGAATAAACATGTTGAAGGTTGTCTGTGAAGATGTGAAGTTCAATTTGGTGTAATATTCAGTATGTTGGTATTTAAGTGTTGTTATTTAAAGGTTTTATTGATAAGCCTATCTAGTTTATACTCCAAAAGTTTCAGAGGTGCACATCAAGATTTGTGCAAGTTATGCATTGTTGTGTTCCTACAGCTATTTTGTTAGTGTAGCAGCTATTTCTGGAAGAAGAGAATATGATTCTGGTAATTCTAGTCATTGCGTATTCTCGTGCGATGTTCATTAATGTTTTTGGATTGTGCTCTATCCTTGTTGCACATCCGTGTTGATCGGTGTGATCGTGATCAAAGATTTTTCCATTGTGTGTTCGATTTTTCATGTTCTTGCCTGACATGGTGGTTGTAGCATGTTGTGGATCCTCATGGATTAATATTTTAAAGTTTGGTATGTTTGAGGATGTTGATTTAGGTTCTCATTATGTTGTGACTAACTTTGGTTGTTGTGCATTGATATTTTTTCATGAATTGGGCTGACGGTTTGTAATTTATTCTTTTATTTTTGGTTGACAGAGTTGTTGATGTAATTCCATGTAGTGGATATATAAGAGCGATTGTTTCTTCATTTTGAAGTGTGTGAGAAGTTCTCAATGTGTGTATGAGAAGTGTGAATGTGAAATGTGCAAATAAAGATCAGATCATTTGATTGCATAGCAAAGTGTGAAGAAGGTTGAGCGAAGTGTGAAGTATTTATGTGCCTAATCAGAACTGTGATCAGGATTTTGCATAAGTTAATTTATCAGTTCATATTCTTCAGATGGTTTTAATATAAATGTTTCTATAAGGCAGTGAGCCTTCCCATTTGAGCAGTGAGCTCTAGGTAGTTTTCCTAAATGCATGTGTATTCCTTATTCATTTTCATTATACTTCTAACAGGGTATCATCTTGTGGACTAACATTCATCGCGGTTTTTCCCCTAACAAGTTTTCCACATAAAATCTTGGTGTTCTTGTGTTTCTGATGTGTTGTTGATTCATGCTTCCACTGTTAATTATCATATCTGAGATTAAAGGTTAATAATATTGATTAAGTGTTAAATTTTGTGACAAATAATTCACCCCCCTCTCAGTTGTCTATTCTTGTTTTTCCAACAATTGGTATCAGACAAAGTTCCTCTGAATAAGTTTAATAGATTGAGGTTATCTTATATGGCATTATACAAGAAGGATAGTCCTAGATTTGATCGAACAAACTACTCTCTATGGAAGGCTAGAATGGAGTTTCATTTGAAGTGCATTGGTGATTCCTTCTAGAAGATTACAAAGAATAGATATTTTATTCCTTAGAATGGCCCCTCTACTCTTGATGAGATCAAAGAAGCTAAAACAAATATCAGGGCTATAGAAGCATTATTGAGTGCTCTGATAGATTCAGAGATGACAAATGTAATGGGTCTGAGAACAACATATGAGATCTGGAAGAAGATGGAGACATTGTATGAAGGAGATGCACAAGTGAAAGTTGCTAAGCCACAAAATCTGAAAGGCAAATGGGAAAACTTGAAGATGAGTGAGGATGAAATAATTATTCCTTTCATGCAAAAAGTAAATGAACTAGTGATGGGTATTAGATGTACCAGTGGAATATTGGATGAAGAAGAGATTGTGGCTAAAGTGCTCAGATCATTTCCTACTTAAAAAATGAAAGCTAGTGCTATTGAAGAGCTCAGGACAGTAACAAATGTGACAAGAGATATGCTAATTGGTAAGCTTGCTACCTTTGAATTAATTAAGTTTGGTGATTCTACTCCTAAGACAAAATCTGCATTTAAGGCTATTGTATCTAGAAGAAACCAAGAGAGATATGATTAAGGAGAAAGTTCTAGAAAAACATTCAAGTATGAAGATGAAGAAAGAGATCTAGAAGAGCTGGAAGCATTGATTGTGAAAAGAGAAGCCAAATGACAATGTAAGTATAAAGGAAAGTTTCCTATTAAATGTTTCTTCTATAATAAGATAGGCCATTTTGCATCAAGGTGTCCTAAAAGAGTTCCTAGGTTCAAACCTGATAAGCCTAGATTTCAAAAGAAATGTTACTATGCTAAAGAAGGTGTTATTGATGATGAATCTGATAAAGAAAATGGAAATGAAGATGGATGAGTATTCATTTCTATCAAGGAAAATGGTATGGTTTCCATTGAATTTACTATTGATAAGAATATTGAGAAAATTCTTGCAGCCAAAATTGAAGAAAAGGATGAATGGGTGATTGACAACGGATGCTCACATCATATGATTGGTGACAAAAGAAATTTTATAAGCTTGGAGAAATATGACGGTGGTGTTTTAAGATTTGGAGATAACAATGTCGGTGTGATTTGTGGGAGAGGCACTCTTTCTCTTGGTGGTAAATATAATACTGATGATGTCCTTTATGTTGAAGGATTGAAGCATAACCTGTTGAGTATCTGATAGATAGTAGACAAGGAATACAATATTCAGTTCAAAGATGGTAAGTGCAAGATACTGGGAAGTTTTAGAAATGTAACTGCTTAAGGTACAAAGATAAGAGGTAATATCTTTCACCTAAGTGTTGCTAGTGAAAGTTGTTTAATTGCTTAAGTTGATTTAAGTTGGTTGTGGCATAGGAGGCTATGCCATGTGAATTTTGATAACATTGTTAAAGTTAGATCCACTCAAGTAGTTAGAGATATTCCTAAGTTAGTGAAGCCTACTAACACCATATGCAAGGAATGCCAGATGGGAAAGCATACAAGAATTTGTTTTTGGAGCAAACAACATCATTCTAATGGAGTACTAGAGCTGGTGCATACTGATCTATGTGGTCCTTCCAGAATCAGAAATCTACAAGGAGAAAGATATTGTATGTTTCTTATTGATGATTACTCTAGGATGATATGGTTTTCTTTCTTGAGAGAAAAAACATGAAGCATTAGAAAATTTAAAAAGTTTCAAAGCTATGGAAAAGAATGAGACAGGGTTGAAGATTAAATGCTTAAGGTTAGAAAGAGGTGGTGAATTCACTTCCTGGGAGTTCAATTATTTTTGTGAAGAGCATCGAATCAAAAGAAAATTATCTACTCCCCGGACCCCTCAACAAAACAGAGTTGTTGAGAGAAAGAAAAAAAAAAATTCTAGATGTTGCTAGAACTATGATGTTGAAAGGTAATGTACCTCATATCCATTGGATAGAAGTTGTAAGCATTGTTGTATATACCATCAACTGGGTAAATGTCAATGGTAATTCTGGTAAGACTCCTTTTGAGCTATGGTTTGGTTATTAGCCTACTATTAAATATTTCAAAATCTTTGGAAGTAGATGTTATATCAAGAGAGATGAAGATATTGGCAAGTTTGATGTTAGGAGTGATGAAGGAATCTTTCTGGGTTACTCTACTAAGAGCAAGGCCTACCGATGCTATAATAGAAGACTGAAGAAAATGGTTGAAATTGAAAATGTCAGAGTTGATGAAGAAACTGCTAGATTATCTAGATACTATGGATATGATTCAGATGACCAACATGATAGTACTGATAATGGAAAGAATGTTCATACACAAAATCAAGTTCAAATTGTTCCGATGAATCAAGAGAATCAAGAAGGAGAAGCCAGTGGAAGTGCAAAAGAAAGAATATAAGAACTAGAAGTTCGAGAGAATCCTAAGGTTCTGAGGTATGTAAAGCTAAATCATTCTTAAAATCATATTATAGGAGATAAGAACAAAGGTGTGCAAAATAGAAGAAGAATTGTAGAAGATTATTATTTGATTTCCAAGACTAAGCCCAACAATGTCAATGAAGCATGTGAAGATGAATATTGGATGGAAGCAATGAAGGAAGAGCTGATGTAGATAGAGAAAAATGATACATGGATTCTTGTTCTTAGACCTCAGGATAAAAATGTGATTGGAACCAAATGGGTCTTTCAGAATAAGCTAAATGAACAAGGTGAAGTGGTCAGGAATAAATAAATATGGGTATGTAAAGGGTACTCACAGATGGAAGGTATTGATTTTGAAGAAACCTTTGTCCCTGTTGCTAGAATTGAAGTTGTAAGATTATTTCTTGCTTATGCTTCTTTTAAGAACTATAAAGTCTATCAAATGGATGTAAAGTCAACATTTTGTAAATGGTGAGCTAGAAGAAGAAGTATATGTTGAGAAACTAGATGGATTTCAATTGACTGATAAGGAAGACATGGTTTGTTGATTGAAGAAAGTATTGTATGGACTCAAACAAGCCCCTAGAGCCTGGTATGCTAGACTGGATAAATACTTGTTGAAGCTTGGATTCAATAAAGATTGGGTAGGAGATGTGGATGTCAGAAAAAGTACTAGTGATGGTGCATTCTTCTTGGGGAAGAAGTTGGTATCTTGGTTAAGTAAAAATCAGAATTCCATTTCCTTATCTAGTATTGAGGCAGAATATATTACTGCTACAAACAATTGCACTCAAGTAATATGGATGAAGCAGATGCTGAGAGATATCAGAATTGAGTATGATGAGCCTATTGCTATATTTTGTGAAAATTATAGTGCCACAAAAATTTCTAAGAATCCGGTGTTGCATTCAAAGACAAAACATATATATATCAAATATCACTTTTTGAGAGACAAAGTGAGTGATAAAGAAGTCAGATTGGAGTATGTGCCTACTAAGGAACAAATTGTAGACATCTTTACTAAGCCATTACCTAAGGATACTTTTGAGTATCTCAGAGGGAAACTAGGGGTGATTTCCCCTCCTAATTTGAACTAAGATGCAAGTCTTTGCATCAATCTGTGCATTCATAATCATATCTTGATTTGGATTGATATTGTGGTGGCTGTTACTCAGGGGGAGTAGTCAGATGATTCAGATATGTGGTTCAGAGCTTATGTAACTTTTCCATTGATGTCAAAGGGGAGAAGAGTAATGTGAAAAACTTTGTAAAAACCTTGGGAGAAGAAGAGCTAAACAAAAAGGGGAGAAAAGTAATGTAAGGGGGAGAAGAACAGTATGAGAAGAAGAGTTAGTTGTGTTGATGGTATTTTTCACATCATGTGTTTCCATCAATGCCAAAGGGGGAGATTGTTAGATTTTGTGGTTGTGCTTTTGATATGTGGTTGTCATTGATGTCAACACTATTAGTATTGATGTTTTTGAAGGCTGTATATGTCGAGGATATTGAGAAAATTAGAATGAAAATGTTGAAGGTTGTCTATGAAGCTGTGAAGTTTGGTGTGTTGTAATATTCAATATGTTGGTATTCAGGTGTCACACTTTAAAGGGCTTTTTGCTAAGCCTATCTAGTTTATACTCTAAAATTATCAAAGGTGTGCATCAAGATTTGTGGTAGTTGTGTGTTGTTTTGTTCCTACAGTTATTCTGTTACTACAACAAATGTTTTTGGAAGAAGAGAATATGATTCTGGTAATTCTATTCATTGTGTATGCTCATGCAATGTTCGTTGATGTTTCTAGATTGTGCTCTATCCTTGTTTCATTTCTGCATTGATCGGTGTGATCGTGATTAGATATTTTTCTATTGTGTTTTTGGGTTTTCATGTACTTGGATGACATGGTGGTTGTAGCATGTTACGAATCCTCGTGGATTAATATTTTAATGTTTGGTGTGTTCAAGGATGTTGATTTAGGTGCTCATTATGTTGTGATCGACTTTGGTTTGTGCACATTGGTATTTTTTCATGAATTGGGCCAACAGTTTGTAATTTATTCTTTTATTTTTGGCCAACAGAGTTCATGATGTAATTCCATGTAGTGGACATATAAGAGCGATTTTTTCTTCATTTTTAAGTGTGTGAGGAGTGCTCTATGTGTGTATGAGAAGTGTGAATGTGAAATATGTGAATACAGATCATATCATTCGATTGCAGAGAAGAGTGTGAAGAAGGTTGAGCAAAGTGTGAAGAAGTATTTTTGTACCTAATCAGAATTATGATTAGGATTTTGCATAAGATAATTTATCAGTTCATATTCTTCAGATGGTTTTAATCTGAATGTTTTTGTAAGGCAGTGAGACTTCCCGTTTGAGCAATGAGCTCTAGGTAGTGTGCCTAAATGCATGTGCATTCCTTATTCATTATACTTCTAATAGGGTATAATTTTGTGGACTAACATGCACCATGGTTTTTCCCCTAATAGGGTTTCCATGTATAAAATATTGGTGTTCTTGTGTTTTTGATGTGTTTTTGATCCATGCTTTCACTATTCATTATCAGATATGAGATTAAAGGTTAATAAGATTGATTAAGTGTTAAATTTTGTGACAATTGATTCACCCCCTCTCAGTTGTCTATTCTTTTTTTTCCAATAGCATTGGTGCTTGAAATATTTCTAACTTAATGACTTCAAAAATTCCCTTCCTTTGACTAGTTGAAGGTGATATTATTCTTTAGCATAAAGGTAAGGGGTTTGACCAATACAATGATATTTTGTATGTACCTCCTCATTAAATTGATTCTCCCTAGGAATCTTTGCATTTCTCTCTTATGGCTAGGGAGAGGAAGAGACACAATGGACTCCACTCTATTTTTTTCAATAGATAGACCCTTAAGATCCTACGTTCCCTAATAGTTTTCCCTCGCAAGTGGAAAATACACATTTCTTTGGATTTAGGGATATTTAATACTCTCTAAACTTCTAGAATACTTGTTCTTGGTGAAGAAAATGATCAAATGCATGCTCTGAAAATACTATTATATCATCCAAGTATACCAAGATAAATTTTCCTAAAAAATATTGAAGGCAATGTCCATCATTCTTTGGAAGGTGGTGTTGGCATTAATTAGACCAAATGACATCTTATTATATGCATAATTACCCAATTTAGTAGTAAATATAATCGTATGCTAGTCAAATTCTTGAACCAAAATTTGGTTATAGATTAGGTATCCATCTAGGAAAGAGAAACTTTTCGAACCACTTATCTATTGTAGGATTTTCTCCATGGAAGGAAGATGATAGTGATATTTAAGAGATCCCTTATTAGGATCTCTAAATTCCATGCACAATTTTATTTCCCTATTCTTTTTCCTCAAAGGAACCAAGTTTTCCACCTATGAAGAATTCTTGATAAGGAAGATAATATCAACCTCTATGAGCTTTGATATCTCCATCATCAAGGGTTCCACCTTAGGGTTTACAATCCTTTATTTCTTGCTAACACATTTTGCTTATGGGTTCAAATCAAATGTATGATGAACTATGCTAGGGTCAAATCCTTTTAGGTCCTCATAAGTCCATGCAATTATGTCATTATAGTTATGACAAATATTAATGAAATTTGAGTTCTTAGATTCATAACATACCTTTCCCAAGTTTAATGATTTTTCTTATGCTACAACAATTGGCTTGTAATGCCCCTTTTCTTCAAAAAAGTTCATTTTTTTCTTCTTCAATTGATCATCGAAGTTGAACATACATTATAGGGTGATGAAAATCTTAGGAATTTTTTTGGTATTTAACTACATGATTTGATCTCCATATTCGTCTTGCAACATAGAATAATTTTTAACAAAAGAATTGATTCATTTTGCAAGAAATTAACAATTTATTGGTCCTTTTCAAAGACCTACCAATTTACATGATTTTCTAGAATAACATGCATTAATGAGCTTGATATGTTTTTCCTTCCTCTTTGCACATGTACTAGTTGTAGCATTGGAAATTATATTCCCTTGTAGGTGATAGTACAATTTTACACTTAATTTGGACCTACTTTAGTGACCCTTTCATTTATGTATTTTCAACACCTCCTAACTAGGCCCTAATCTCCTAAATTATGTATTTTGAGGCTTATTTTATAATTTTCTAACAAATTACAAGCATTGAACAAATACATCTAGTTATTATTTCGCCCCCGATAGTAAATATCTTAGAAAATAATGTTAAAATCATTCACCCTATGGCATATGGATCCTCCTATTCTATCAAGGACCAATTTTTGATATGTTCAAGTGGTCATCTTAACATTCAAAATTTAAATTTCAAAATGTTGGTTATCGAGATCTAATTTTCAAGAAATTAGAGAAATGCCTATAAATACCTAGTCTTTTCACCATTTGAAACTAGAATGAAACAAGAGATAAATAAGAGAAGAAAAGAGAACCAAGAGATCATTCTAACACATTTGTGCAAGTTTTCAAGCTCATTTGTATATTTTGATCAAAACTTACATCATGATTGAAGATTGATGCCAATAGAAGAGCATGATGGATTCTAGGTTTGGGAGATACATTTTGCCATTTCCTTTAACCTAATGACTTGTTTCCTAGTGTTCTCATCTTCAAGCTTCATCATGTTTGCAGCCTAAAGCAAGGTATCATTATATTTCAGTTTTCCTAAGGGTTTTTTGACTTCCTCTTAGGTGGATCTTGTCATTTTCATGTAGGAATCCTTCTCTAACACACTTGAGTAGGGTTTTATGTAATTTTAGCTCATAACAACCTTAGAAACATTTAAGGTTAGGGCACACACACTATTATCAATCAATTTTACTGGCTATTGTGGAGGTAGAAATATCAAAATAGGGGTTTGACTAAGGAAAACTCCTATATAGCCACCCCTATCTCTTTTTTAGGTTTATTATAGGTCTAGATCTGAAGATGAAGGTTTATAGGGAAGCCATCAAAGATCAAACAAAGAGCTAAAAGATCAAATTTGAATCTTCAAAAAAAGGCCTATAAGAACCCATTTTCCCTAGGGTGACTCTGTCCTTCTACAACACTTAGATCCAACTTCCAGTGATAGGTACACAACCCTCTACACTTCCCAACTCTACTTGCAAGTTGTTGTTTCAGTTTGTTAATCATTTTTTTATTGCATTTTTCATATTAAGGTACATGGTTGAATTAGGTTAATCATAGAAAATCAAATTTATTCCATTTATAAGGCTTAAAAGGAATAAATCTAGGTTTGATTAACTCACCTTTATGGTTGAAATTCAATCAAAACACCTTGTCGATTTGTATCCTAATGTACCTTTTAAAAAGGAGCAAAAAGAAATCCTAGGTTCAGACATTAAACCTAGGGTTTCCTTTTTCTTATGATACATTTTGGTGAACCTAAAATTTTGACATCATAAACCTTCTTAAAATTTCATTCATTCAACCCTGGATCTAGGTTTTACATTGCATGGTTTTTCACTTCTCATTTAGGGTTTTATTTTTATAAAATGATCAAAATTCAAAAAAAATGCATGTCATATTGCATTATAGGTTGCAACAGGGTTAGTTTCACTCATTTATATTATATTTACATTCAAAATTGCATTCATAATTGTTATTCCTTGTTCAAATATTTACATTTGAGTTACGTTATCTTCAATTGGGAAAATTGTGGAAAAATAGTAACTATCAAACTAGTTTGTAGATAGAAATTGAATCCTTAAACAACAACCTTGACATTCATTTTTGCATTTGTTTGAATCTCTGTAAGGGACCCAGACACCCTAGGGTACTTTTATCCTACTATAGGTAGCTCAAAATATTTTTGCCAGGTCTTTATCTGTATTCTATGTTTGATTCTACTTGCAAATATCTAATTTAAAATTTTGGAAAAGTGTTATTGCATGTTAAAGAAAGTTATTATTTTTCTTTATTTTTTGTAAATTTATGAAAAATTGTTGCATTTTAGTATTGAATATTATCAAATCTATATGAAATTTTCTTACATTTTCTAAAGCATTACATAATTTGGGTAGATTAGTTTCACTTTACAAATATTCAAAACCCTAAGTTGTTACAACAAATTTCATAATTTGGAAAATCATAAAACAACACTAGAATTAATTCAAAATACGAGTTTGCATATTGTCACATAGTTAAATCCTATCACTAGTGCCTATAAAACTAAAATTTCAATAAGATCCCTACTAGGACACATACACCATAGGGTGTCCCAATCCTCCATAAACCTACCTAAAATTTCCAAAGAAAATTGATACCTGTTGTTGGTTTGCTAATCTAGAACATAGTTTCCAAGTCTTTACTTGCATCGGGTCTATAATTTTTTATTTTTTAAAATCTTTTTTAGCTTTAAAATGTATAAAAATGAACTAAAATTGATATTTAATGATTAATATTTGAGAAAGCATAGCCATCTAATCATATTAGATCACTTTCTACAAGTGCATTGTATACATATCAAGCCCTTTAGTTGTGATGAATTTGATATGTTAGATGAATCTCTTGAGGACTTCATCTCACTAAGATCATACACTAAGGCTTGCAATATTCTCACACCTCAACTTATCATTTATCCACCTACGCAAAAACCTCAAGTTCAAACCAAACCCATGTTGATCATAGGACCACCTCAAAATAAACCCAAATGTCCAAGTCATATCTTAAACTTTACAAAAAAAATCACTATTAATCATTTGTTACAGTAACCAAGGTTCCACATAGTTGCTCTAAGTACATATAACACAAGGAATAACAAGAAACCAAGAGAAACATAAACCATTCCCTCATCAATACCACTCCCACAACCTATCTTACCTAGTGCCCGTCATTCACCTCAACATAGTGGAAATGAGTATGATCTTGTTGAGCAACTTTGTAACACTCTTGATAAGATTTCATTGTGGGATCTATTTCAAACCTCATCAACTTAACATGGTATGCTTCAAATTACTTTACAAAAAGTGGTGATTCCTCCTAGTGCACAACCAAATGATGTGGCAACCTTAATTAAGGGTATGAATTCAATCAATTTAAATATTGTCTTTCATCAAAGTTAAATACCTCCTTTGGAAACACAAAAACAAAATGATTCTTTGATGATAATGGCTATTATAAATAGGTTTAGGATTAGACATACCCTTATTGAGAATGGTTCAAGAATTAATGTTTGTAGTGTGAATCTTCTAGACAAAATTGGAGTGGATAATACTAAAATTCAACTAGATAATTTTTCCATCTATGGTTTTGATAACGTGGGTAAACAACCGCTTGGTGTGATGACATTACTTGTCAAAGTTGGTAAGGTTGTGATGAAAAATCCCATCCATGTCATGCCCCCTGATATTTCATATGATCTTCTCTTGGGTAGACCATGGATCCATGAGATGAAAGGAGTTCCTTCAATGCTTCATCGATTAATGAAATACACTTAAAACAATAAGGTTTACACAATAAAAGATTATCCAAAACCTAAAAATTTCTTACAAACTGACACAGGGATGTAAAACCCTTTGATAACATTGACACCAACTAAAAAAGTGGAACCTCTACAACCTAAAGATAAAAAGGAATTTCTTGAACATTAGTAACAAAGTTGTTGGAGGATGATTGGGGTTCATTAGATTTCATATCTACATTCATGGGGAATATAATATTACACAATTAAAACCAGAAAAAGAAAAGAAAAAAGAGAAAGAGAAGGACATTATGGTGGTATCAACACAATCTATCATTGATAAATTCAAGACACAAGAATCCAAAACTTCTAATAATGAGGACAAAATGAATTATACATCTACTTATGATAATAGTGATTATGAGAAAACCACATTCCTTCAAAGGAATGGAAGCACTTTATGGAAAAGGGCACCAACTCTTGAAACAATTTGGCTATAATGGAAAAGGGTGTGGAGTGAAAGAAAAAGGTATTTTTGTTCTTATAGAGCTTAATACACAAGAAACAACAAGATTTCTTGGTTATTTCCCCTCAAAAGAAACAAAAGCATCAAAGAGACCTTCACTTAATATCAATGTTATCACATAAGATTCTTCCAAGACAACTTTAACCTTGGTGCATCTTGAAATGATAAACACTATGGGTGAGAATATGTCATTGGATATGTTTTAAAATGATGAGTCTCTAGAGTATTTTTTGGGTATGAATAATATTTTACCTACTCATCATCATAATCAACGGGTTTCTTATTGTTCGGATGCTAAGGCATACTATGGGAAAGAAAAGGAACTATGTGATGATGAACAAGATGTATCCAAAACAATCCCTAATGTCCAAAACTATAGTGCATTTATTCTGGGAGATACCCTCAATGTTCCAATGGACACATCTAATGAATAAAAGGTGATTTGAATTGGAAAGTGTCTTGATGATGATGAACAAGAAGATCACACAACTTTATTACTTGACTTTCTTGAAAAAATTTCTTGGAATTATTCGGATATGCCAAGTATTGACCCTAAGATAGTCACATATAATATTGTTCTTGAAATAGATGCTAAAAAAATTAGACAAAAGATATGCAAGATGAATCCTAAGATAACTTTACTGGTTAAGGTTGAGATTGAAAATTTCTTACAAGTTGGTTTCATCTGCCCTATTGATTATTCACCTTGGATATCTAATATTGTGGTGGTGGAAAAACCTGATAATTGTATTAGGACATGTACAAATTTTTGTGATCTTAATAAAGAATCTTTAAAGGATGATTTCCCCTTCCTAATATTGACATGATAGTGGATTAAACTATGAGACATGATTTATTATCATTTATGGATTATTTTTAAGGATATAATCAAATTTTCATCAACCTTCAAGATCAATATAAAACAACTTTCACTACACCTTGGGTAATATTTTGTTGGGTTGTTATGCCTTTTGGACTGAAAAATATCATAGAAATGTATCAAAGAGCTATGATGTTAGTAATTCCTAGTTTCATACATAACATCTTGGAAGATTATGTTGATGATATTTGGCTAAATCTATAACATGTCAAGATCATGTCAAAATCCTTCATAAAATCTTTAAAATAATTTGTAAGTACAACATGAGATTGAATCCAAAGAAATGTGTCTTTGGTGTGGATAGTGGAATTTTTTTAGGATTTATATTGTTACATAAAGGAATTGAGGTGGAAACAAAGAATATTTATGTAAAAATAAACATGCCACCTCCTAATAACATTTCACAATTGTGTAGCTTACAAGGAAATATTCGAGTTATTCATTGTTTTGTTTAATCCTTGGTGGATCAGACTCTTCCCTTCACTCAACTCCTTAAAAAAGATTTGGAATTTAAATTGAATGAGGATTGCCAGAAATAATTTGAATACTTAAAATAGTATTTATCCAATCCTCCTATTTTAAAACTAATGGCTCAATTAAAACCTTTTATCCTTTATATCTCATCTTCAAATCATGCCCTTGTGGTGCTATTAGCACAAAAGATGAGAATGGTAAAGAACATCATGTGTATTACATTAGTCAAACATTAAGTAATAATGAAACTAATTATATAACGATAGAAAAAAATCAGCTCTTGTGTTCTTGACTAATAAGTTGAGCCATTATTTGTTAAAAGTTGAGGTGCAAGTTATCACAAAATTTGATCTTTTAAAAAACCTTTTTGCTAAAATAGATTTGTCGAGATGCTTAGTTAAATGGGTTATGTTGTTAACTCATCTCTCAAAAATCAATCAAATTACAAGCATTGATTAACCATTTAGCTGAGGATCCTTCACCATTAGCATCACTAAATCATGATTCCTTCCCTAACAAAAGTATGTTGAAAATTGATGAAAATCAAACATGGGAATTATAATTTTATGGTTGTAAGTTTTGAACTAGGTCTAGTGCTAGAGTTATATTAATACCACCTTCAAGGAATCCATTTCCCTTATCCTATCGCTTAAATTTCCTATGTACAAAGAACACCACTAAGTATGAGGCTCTTATCTTAGGATTACATGCAACTTTGTCCATAGGTATTCAACACATTCGTATATTTGGAGACTCTCAATTCATCATAAAAAAAATTAATGGGTCCTATCAAGAAAAACATGATAAATTGTCTAAGTATAAATACCTCACATTAACAATATTAGAGTGTTTTGCATCATACACTATTGATAATGTTTCACGAAAGGATAGTTGACATACAAATGAAATGGTAAGTGTTGATTCCCTTGTATCTCTCAATGGTACTTCCTCATAATTCACATTTATTATTCTCACTCTCACAAAACCATCGATAAATGAAAATAAAAAAGAGACAATAATTTCTAATATTGAAGTTTCCACAATGCGACAAGAGCAAGGAGGGAGGAAAACATAATTATGAGCCTAGAAAAGGAGAATGGTGAGGTGGTGGATGGTGCTTCAAACATAGCAGATGAGATAGTTAAATATTTTCATAGTATCTTGAACAACTGGGATGGATTTGACTTGAAGGCACAAGAAGGGCTCTTAGAAGGTATCCCTACACTTGTTTCAAGTGAAAAAAATAGGATGTTGTAGAGCCCCTTCACAATAGAAGAAATCAAGTAAGCAATTTTCCAACTACATCCAGATAAGGCACCAAGTCCAAATAGCTTCCCACCGAGCTTCTTTGAAAAATTTGGGAACATCATAGGGGTAAAGGTGGCAGAGGCTTTGGAGGAGTTGAGAGATTCAAGGAGGTTGCTTCAAGAAATTAATCATACTTTCCTCGCTTTGATTCTGAAGAAGACAAAGCCTACCATGCTAGAGGAATATATACCACTATCATTGTGTAACACTTTATTCAAAATCCTAGCAAAGACAATGGTGAATAGGCTAAAGATCATCCTCCCATAGATCATTTGGAGGAGAAAATTGGCTTTGTCCCTAGAAGGTTGATTTTCGACGGTGTAATAATTGCATAGGAGGTGTTGCATTCCATGGAGGTAAATTAAAAGCCAAGTTATGTTAGTTAAATTAGAAATAAAGAAAGCATATGATATGGTAGATTGGATTATCCTTTGCAAATTATTCAATGGCTTTGAGTTTGAGTGATCTTGGATAAACTAGATGTTCACCTTCATTTCTTGTCCACACTTTTCAATCTTGGTAAATGGTGAACTAGGTTTTTTTATGTCTCTCATGGATTGAGACAAGGGGGCCCCTTGTCCCTTTTCTTGTAAATTTTAATAGTGAAGGCCTTGGGTAGGGCCATAGAAAGGGTGGCCTCCAAGGGGAAGGTGTTAGGAATCAAGATCACAAGTGGTCTACCCACAGTGACCCACCAATTTTTTTTGAATGATACATTATTGTTTGGAGTTTCTAGGAGAAGGGAGGCTAAAGTTCTAAAAGGGATACTCATATACTATGTGAAGCCTTTTGGTTAAAGGGTTAGCAATGCAAAGTCAAAAAAATTATTCATGAACACATCGATGGAGGTGGAACAAGAGGTGTCAAGGATTCTAAATTTTAGGGTAGGGAAACTACCTATGTCTTGGGACTACCACAAGCAAAAGGGGTAAGGACAACTAAACTATGGGATCCTCTAGAGGTGAATATGAAAAACTGATTCACTACATGGGGGGACAATGACTCTCCTAGGTTGGGAGGGTCGTCATGTTAAAGGTGGTTATATCGGCTCTACCCATATATCTCATGTATTGCTTGGCATTGCTAGCATACAAGGAAAACCAATTGAACTAGTGTATGAGATGATTCTTTTAGCAGGGCACATCAGATCAAAAGAAGTATCCATTGATAACATGGGACTCCATTTATAAATCAAAAGGTGGTGGGGGTGTGGGGCTCAGGAATATACTAAATTAGAATAAAGCTTTGGGGGTGAAGCTGGTCTAGAAAATATATGTCCACAGTGAAGCAAAATGGGCAAAGATTCATTAGAGAAAGTACTTGAAAGATATGAATGCTAATAGTATACTATTATCGAAGAGTCTCCCTCTTGCCTCAATAATTTGGAACTTTATGTGATCATGCCTTCCTCTAATTCAAGAGAACCTTTCTTGGGACATCTACAATGGTAGAACGATAATATTTTGGAAGGATTCTTGGTGTAGGATGCAAAGTTTAGATGAATTCCTTGGTTTGGTGAATGTGAAAACTACCTTGCAACAAGAGTGGGGTTGTAAGTTTAGAAATTACTTGGTGGAGTGATATAGTGAAGGTGGATTTGAATTTGTATGGAGTCCATTGGATAATGACATAATTGTAAAGGATGACATGGATAGGATCAAGAATGATCTAGGGTGATGCCCGATCATAATTTGAGAGGGCTATGACAAGTTGGTGTGGGTTGGCCCAGTGACTGGGTAGTACAAGGTGAAGGAGGGGTACCAAATGCAATGCAATAATGAGGTGGCTATGGATCTTCTAGTGCACTTATGCTGGGATAGGGTGTGCCTTCCCAATGTAAGGTAGCTAAGGTAGTGAAACAAATTCCTACACTAACCTTGAGAGGACAATAATGCAAAACTTTTATAGATCTTTAACAGTTACAAAAAATTAAATAGAAATAAACACAAATACCATGCATACCACAACACAATAATTTACGTGGGGAAAACCCTTTTAGGAGAAAAACCCCACACTCCAAAATTCGCCCAAAATATTATTCAAAAATTAAAAGATTACAATATACTTGCAGAAAAAGATTCTCAGAGGAGTATCACCACCAGAGATCAAGAGACACCACAACCACTATCAAACTCTCAAAATACACCATCTACATACATCCCACCCTCTTATAACAATATTTTTTGGAACCTTCTAGAATTAGGGTTTTACAAGGTCATTTTTCATTTGATGTGTTAATGGAGAAACCTTGGCATGTCAACGAGAAAAATCCTTGATGTGTCAACGGGAAAAATCCTTGACATGTTGCTTACTCAACCACCTAATTGCACCACCAAATAAAGTAAAAACATAAGCATTGGTGGATTTTATACTATCAACATCACCTTCCCAGTCTGAATCCACAACCATGAATATCAAGGGAAATCTCATCTTCAGTCATATTACTATGATAACATAAGAAATAACTCCCACTGCTTGAGCAATGTCTAGTCTAGTACAAACCATAGCATACATCAAACTTCCAGTTGCACTCTGGTAAGGGACTTTTCTCATGTCTTCCATATCTAATTGAGATGTTGGACAATCTAAAATAGATAACTTTGCTCCAACTAAAACAAGAACACACAATGGTCAACAATCCTGTAAATCAAACCTATGTAAAATTTAGTTTACATACTTACTTTGGACAAGCCATAGATTTCTATTCAATCTATCTATTTTAATTTCCATCCCAAGAATGTGTTTAGCTACACCAAGATCTTTCATTTCAAATTTAGCAGCAAGTTGAGATTTTAGTTATGAAATCATACCTTTCCCTCTACCAATAAATAACATATCATCAACATATAATGCAATAAAAAAGAAATCATCACCATTAGCTTTATAATAAATACAATGATTTGATTTAGAATGCTCAAATCCCAAACTCAATGCATATGTATCAAATTTTTGGTACCATATTCTAGGACACGGTTTTAAGCCATACAAATATTTCTTCAATTTGCAAACCAACTTACTTTTACCTTTCACCATGTAGTGCTTTGGTTGTGACATATAAATATCCTCCTCCGAATCACCATGAAGGAAAGAAGTTTTCACATCCATTAGCTCAACCTCTAAATCATAAGCAACAACAATAGAAACAAAATTCTAATGGATTCCATTTTTGCAACAAGAGAAAATATCTCACCATAATCAACACCCTCAACTTTAGAATAACCCTTCTCAACCAACCTTGCTTTGTACTTCTCAATACCTCCATCTGAACCAAACTTTTTCTTGAACACCCATTTACCACCAACAAGTTTTTATCCTTTGGGAAATGGTACAAGATCCCATTTTATTCTTTTACAAACATGCCATTTCTTCATCCATAGCAATCTTCTAGGATTATACATCATTCATACCTAGTGCCTCTTCTATAGATCTGGGTTCATCCATGTTAGTATTCAAAGAAAAAATGCATCTCCAATCATCAAGTGAATACCTTTTAGGTGGTTTTCTATGCATTGTAGACCTACAAACAATCTGATTTGGAGGTTCTTCCTCCTCTTCTGAAGACCTAGAGCTAGATGAGATCTCCTCCACTTCTTGTCTATTCTTGGGCCTTGATTCAAATTTCTTAGAAGTAGAAGGAAATTGAATCACATCTTCCTATTTACTTTGTTCTAGCTGCAATGTAATAAAAGAAGGATTAGTTTCTCTAAAAATAACACTTCTACTGTATATTACCTTCTATGCAACAAGATCCCAAACCTTGTATCCTTTCACACCATAACTATATTTGATGAAGATACATTTCACAACATTGTTCCCCAAATTTGTTCACTTTTCCTATGGCACGTGTGCATATGCCTCGCAACCAAAAACTCTAAGATTTCTTAATGAAGGCTTGCAACCTGAAAATTCCTGTATAGGTGTCTTATCAACAAGATCTGATGTATGAGACTTGTTAATTAGGTAATAGGCAGTGGCAACAACTTCAACCCAAAAAAATTGTTCTAGGCCAACACCACTCAACATACTCCTAGCCTTCTCCATCAGTGTATTGTTCATTCTTTCTACAACTCCATTATATTGTGGAGAATACAGAGTTGTATTTTTTCTATGAATACCACAATCTCTACAAAATCTATCAAAATCATTAGATCAAAATTCACCACCATTATCAGTCCTCAAACATTTTATTTTCTTTCTAGTTTGTAACTCAACCATTGCTTTAAATTATTTAAATCGATTGAAAACTTCAAATTTATTCTTTACAAAATATGCACATGTCCTTCTATTATAATCATCAATAAATGAAACATAATATGTGGATTTACCAATTGAAGGACATCTATAGGACAAAATACATCAGAATGAATATGATCCAATACACCAAAAGGTATATGAGAACTCGAGTAAAATTGAACATTGTATTGTTTTCCATAAATGAAATGCTCACAAAAATCAAATTCAATATTACAATTAGACAAACCTTCAAAAATATTTTATTTTTCAAGGTCCTTAGACCATTTTCTCCAATGTGGCCAAGTCTTTGGTGTCATAACATATTTTTCACTACACGTAACTTTGTCTCAGAAGAAAGAGCACCCTTGGGTACCCAAAATCCATGACCATTTTGTTGGAAAGAGACACTGCACAATTCATATGGTGTTGTCATTGATTGCAACCCTAGTTAGTAATCCCATCCATATCTCAATAATTGCTTATACCAAAAGTCAGACTGAAGATATGTATTATCTGTCAAAGCTAACACAGGGCATCCAATAGAGTTGTGTACATTGACTCATATGTAATTTTTTGTTATCATTTTTTCTTGTGGATCTCAAGGAAGGTCTTTTGATGTATGAACTATATTATCTTTGAATCATTGGGGTTTGCATTGATTGTTGTGCAAGTTAGAAGATCCGATTTATTGATTTTCAATCTAACAATGCAGAAAAGGCCAACTAAGATGAGTGTAGCGTGTTGTGGATCTTGGAGGCATAATTTTTTAAGGTGTTTCGTGTTCAAGACATATTGTTTTGGGTCCTTACTATGTTTTTTGACATTGTTTGATTCATATTGATAATTGTCCATGGATTGGGCTGACAGTTTGTGCACGTTTCATATTTTGTTAAAGACGACATGCAATTGTTCTAATCTCTAGTTGTGGATATATATAATCGATTCTTCATATCATTTTGAAATATGATGTGAGAGTTAGAAGGAATATAGATCGATTGTGTATAGTTTCACTTGAGAAGAACAAATATCGTTGATTTGAATTAAATCAAATAGAGTTTCAAGAGAAGAATCAAACCAAAATGTGAAGAATGTGACCAATGTGCTTAACTGGAACTATAATCAGATATTAGAAAATGCTATCTCATAGTTCATCCATTCCAATTGTCTTCTAGATGTGACTGTAAGATAGTGGGTCTTCTTTTGGGTAGAAATCCTTTTGTATTTGGGAAGTGAGCTCTAGGCAGTGTGCCTGAATGCATGCACATTCCATTTGTAAACACTTATATTGAATATACTCAAATTCTAGATTAACCTCCACTGTGCTTTTTCCCCTAACATGGTTTCGATGTAAAAATCCTTGTGTTATAGTATTGTGGTTGATTGCCTTATGTTCTTGTATCTTTATTTTGGTTCAATGCTATAAGTGGTTTCAAGATCAAGTTAATAAAGTTAAATTTTGTAGAAAACTGATTCACCCCCCTCTTAGTGTTCCTTGATCCCAATAATTGGTATCAGAGCCTAGTTCCTCAAAAGAAGTTGAAAATTTTGGGGAAGATCTAGGAAGGTGATTTAATGGATTCCATTAGTCTTCATCAACAAATTTTTGTGGCACTAGATGATCTTGATTAGTCCAAATTTGAAGTCCAGGAATTGAAAGCAAGCCTTGTGAATGTTGAGAAATTCATTCAATCATTGAAAGAGAAAATCAATAAGTCTAGGGAAAAGAGAAAATAACTTTGTGATAAGATCAAGCATAAAGAGAGTAAAAGCATGGAAGATGAACACCTAAGTCAAGCCTTGAAGGAAAAGAGAGAAGAATGTGAAAAGCTCACCAAAGATAATGTTGTCCTAAAGCATGAGATGGAATCTATTGTGATGAGGATTACCAAGGGGATTGAAGAGAGAAAGAAGAGTGAAGAGAATCTTACTCAATCCTTGAAAGAAAGATCTGATGAATGCAGTAGATTCAATTAATTGGAGCTTTAATTTCAACTATCCAAAAACAATGATGAAGAGCTTCAAAGAAAAAATTTTATTCTTAGGAATGAACTTGTTACTGCAAATGAATACAAGGAGAAGTTCAAGATTAGCTCAACTAAGCTTGATGAACTGATTCAAAGTTAGAAGATTGGAAGTGACAAGAAAGGTCTTGGATATGAGAAAGGAGAAACCTCCAGATTTGGTGAAAGGAAATCAAATGAGAAAAGCTAGAAGGTATCTGGTAAGACAACCCAATGCTCAAAATTTCAATGGATACTATTTTGTTTGCAATAAATTTGGTCATATGGCTACTCAATGTAGAAGTAGAATTAATCCAAGTGGTCCATAATTTTTCGATCGGTGTTTCAATTGCAATAAGTATGGTCATAAGTCAACTGAATGCGGAAATATGACAAACAAAATTTTCAATAGAAATGTTAGATGTTATGCCTGCAATAGATTTGGCCATATTGCTAACTAGTTCAGATCAAGAGAAAATCAATAGAATAACTAGTTTGGACAAGGAAATGTCGTGTGCTATAATTGTAAAAAATCTGGTCACATTGCAAAATTTTGTAGAAATAGGAAGGTTTAGTAAACAAAGGGAAAAATATGCAAAAGGATGATAAGGGAAAAGGAAACATTACTACAAATGAGATCAGGAATCAAATGAAGAAGAGATGAGTGAGGAAGAGTGTTTTTAATGTAGGAAATGAATCAGCACTAGAATCTAGTATTAAAAATTCCTCAAGGAATTATTTTAAGGCCTCTGGCTTAGGGGGAGCTCTCAAGAAAATCTTTTACCCTCTTGCCAATAGTTGGTACTAGAATGTGGAAAATTGCAACGATTGCATCAATGATCTACAAATATTTTGGGAACACTTGTGGAGGAAATTTATGCAAAATTGAAGGTTCACAAAAGAATTTTCTTTCACAGACTATGAAAACAAGGTATACGGAAAACCTAGGGCAAAATCATTTATTGTGATAAAAATTTAGGTTTACAAATAATAAAAGGTTACTTCTATTCCTCATTTGTCACATTGCATTTTGAGAAGAAGAAGTTTGGAGAGCTGTGTAAGTGAATTTTGGTGTGATACAAGTCTAAAGGCGATTTGGCGAACAAACCCTAATTCAAAGAAAGGTATTTATTTTGAAAAACTTGTGAACTTGAAATTTTTGGAAATGGATGATCCATTAGTCATTGATATTAAGGATAGACCTCGCCCAAAATTCAAATGGCACCTATTCAAATCTATTGAGACATAACCATTAGGTACATTTTCTTCCATTTTGTATGGTGTTTTTCACATTGAAGATATTAGGGCATACAATCATGTGAATGTTGAGGAGTTAGGAAGCTTCCAGTTGTTAAATATGTACACAAATCACATTGTGGGAGAACATTTATGTGTAAAGCCTGAATTTAAGACTTTGGAGGAGAAGAAGTTCACACAAATTGTGAAGTTTCCCATGTTTGATGAGAATGAATGGGTTCAGTACATACTAAGTGTTATGCCCTGCATAACCACCCCATATTTTTCCTTGGTCAAAATGGGTCCCCCTTTTTGTTTTCTATCCTTGTTTGTTTTTCAAAAAAGTTTGGAAGGTTTTCTTTCTTCCAACACTTCATTTTGCTTTTGTTCTGGTGGAACCGAAACAAAATCTAGTTTGAAACTTGTTTTCAGGATTCCATTTCGATCCCAGTCCCACTTTTATTTTCCTTGTCTCTTTGGTTTGTCTTTGCCGGAGTCGGAGCCAGAATGGAACCTAACTCTGAACTTTGACTGAGTTTGTGGTTAAGTTTGTCGAAGGCAGAACTGGGATGGAACTAGACTCTAAACTTTTGCAAAGTTTGTTGTTTGGTTCCTGTTCCCATTCCGACTCTAACTCCGCTTCCCGCTCTCTTTTTTTCTTTGTGATTTTGCTGGTTTTCGGCCTAAGGGTTGGTTTCATCCCTTAGGCTTTTCTCTAGTTCGCCTTTTCTTTCATTTTTCGGAGGCAGAACCGGGATGGAACCAAAATTCAAACTTTGTGAAAGTTCATGGTTTAGTTTATGTTCCCATTTCGGCTCCGCTTCCCGTGTCTATGTTGTTTCATGGTGTTCGACCTTCGGGTTGGTTTCTTTCCTTTTGGTCTGCTTCAGTCTTCCCTTTTTTTGCTGGAACCGGAACTAGGATGGAGCTTAACTTTGAACTTTCACAAAGTTCATGGTTTCGTTCTTGTTTCCATTCTGACTCCACTTTCGTCGGGTTGGTTCCATTTCTGTCCCCACCTCCGCCTATTTTTGGCTTCGCCTTCGCCTATTTTTCTCTCCCTTTTTGTTCTTGTTTTGGCTCTGCTCCCACCTGTTTTTGGTTTCGCCTCCGCCTGGGTTTTTGCTTGGCTTTCTTACCTTGGGAATTCTAATAGACCGACTTGGTTTTTGATGATGTATTGATCATTAATGATGGCTCTTTGTTTGTAGGTTGAATCGAGCGGGTTGGTGTAGTCATAAATGACAGGATGGAGTGTGCGTGTTTTGAGGATATGGTGAGATTTGCGAGATCCACCTAGGTGCACTTTACGGCTAAGGGAAAGTTGGGCTCATGTGTGTTGTTCCATTCTTTTGCTTTGGGCTGATGGGACATTGATGGGCAGGATGTGATGGGCTCACCTTGGTTTGGCTTGATCTGAGTCGTTCGTTTGTGGCTCGGATCTGATCGACGGCTTGTGTTCGTGCTATTCTACACACATTGTTGTTCGCATGGGTGGAGCATTGATGGTGGGTGTGGCTCGAGGTATTGTACCCTGGCTTTTTCTAGTCTCAGATCGATCTGATGGGGCACTTTTTGCATTTATGGTTGGACAACGAGTTATTGCAGGCTATCGGGGGGCATTTTGGTTGGTGGTCGACCTTCTTCGAAACTCTAGTTCTGGTTCATGTTGGCAGGTGTTCTATAAAACGGGCATTCTGCCTCTTTTGTAAGGGTTGGTCATTTTTCTGTTCTTTGGCCACCTGTAATATCAAATAGGATTTATTTTACAACTAGGAGCAGAGATACTTGTTTTAGTTGATGTTGGATTTAGATACAGTTTTTATACAGTGATATGTTGGAGTTGAGTTTACTGGATGAGGTTAATGAATCATAATCTGTATGTATGCCAGTGAGTTTTCTGAAGCATAAATGTTTCTTATTTGATGAGAATCAATAGAACGAACCAAATTTCAAAGATTATTTCATTAAATTGTCAATGGATGGAATTGTTACATGTCTGTTGATCTATGTTATTAGCAATGAATGAAATGTTTGTTCTTTTTTAAATCTTAAAAGTACCATGATGAGTGATTGTGATGGTTAAACTAGGCACTGTAGATGCATTGCAATAGTATGGATTGTTCTGTAAATTGCATCATGTTATGGTTTTCTTGATCTATTAAAAGAGAATTCATTGTTGGAAGCATATGTCTAGATATTGGAGAATTTTATTCATGTTTCACTGATTTATGCCTTGGCCTATCTTTTTCTATTTATTTAAACCCCTCCTTTTCATTAAGTATAGGTTGATGAATCCATTGTTGCTTGCATTCCTTATCATCAACAAAGGCCCCTTGAATATTACAGTTGCATGGACCAATTGAGTGACACCAGATAGTCGAGAACCAACTACCAGGACCTTGAGAGTTAGGCTACTATATGTTGTCTTTATTTTTAAGGAGAAATAGGGTAGAAATATTTTATTTAACGTTGTTTGTGGAATTTTCACCATCAACAGATCTGGTGCTAGAAGGAGGGCCAGAAGGAACACGCTAGCTTGGATTGGGTCTTTCTCACTAGAAAAATATGGGAGTATTCTCATATCCTCTATTGACCCTGAACCATTGATTGAACTTCGAACCCCAGTTAAGCATAGACCTCAAGCTCGTGGAGCTTTCATCCCACCATTGTCACCACCACTTACTCCACTTGGATTTCTACCAAATCCAACACCACCCCTAGTTCGACCAATATCACACCAGTTCAACCAATCCCAACACCACCCATGGCTTACTTTGTGAATAACCCCTCTCCACTAGGGACTATCCCTGGTGGGATACATGATCTACCAAAAAATCCTGAAAGGTTTAATCACCAAGTACATGCATGGAGAATAAAGAAGTGTTGAGGAGCATATACAAGCATTCAAAGATGCCTGTACCTATGCTCAAGTGGCTCACCAGGACGTGGTATGTAGATTGTTTCCTTATTTTTTGGGGGACATGGCATACAACTGGTATCTAAATTTTCCCTAAGGATCTATCCTAAGTTGGGAATATTTAGAAAATGCCTTTATTAACCAATTACAGGTCTATGTAGACCCAACCATCTTATATCATCAATTCTCTACCATAAGGAAGGAACCTCATGAACCATTATTGTTGTTCAACATTAGATTCCAAAGGATGTTCTATAGGTTACAAGACCCATACTTAATAGCTGAAAATATTGCCATTCTGGCATATTTGAGAGTTGTTGATCCCCTGATTGGCTTATTTTTATGGAGAACCTATGCTCCCAATGAGATAGACTCCTTGTGAAAATTTTATCACCTAGCCATTAAATTGCAACAGTGGATAAGTCTGCAATCAAGAAGTTTAGGAGGAGCCCTTCCCCCTATGGGTTATCTGATGCCTAGTCCACCTTTGTTCAATGTGGTCCCAGGGATGTCTTCCTACCATTATGGACCTATTTTTGAGTTACAAGCCTCACCTACCATTCCCTTTTTTGCTAGTGGCACTCATGATTCTTCCCAAAAACCTCAAAACTACCAGTAGCAAGGGGGAGGGTCAGCTCTTGTTCACTCTCCATCTGTGGGAAAGACTATGCAAAATGAATGCACTATTCAACTAACCAATGAGGTGAAAACTCTCAAAATGACTCTAGCACAAATGTCTAACGACATGGCACAACTTAGACTTAACCCCCCACATAACCAAAATCAGAATTACCAGAATCAGGGAGGTTATAACAACCAGGGTGGTTACTTTAATTAGAATAAAAAATCAGAATAGAGGATACAATCTAAGGTCCAACAACAACAACAACAAGTGGAACACTGGACTTAACAATAGGGGAGTTCCCCATAATTATTAGTCTGGTGAAGATAAACCACACACTTCTAATGTTGCAAATCTCAATTTCATGACCAATTGGTGTAGACTCCATGATACTACAACACATTATGAGGTTAATTTCCCAAAAATGGAAAAAATGGTCAAGATTGTGCAAGATAATTCCCACCCTCCACAAGGAAATTCCAATCAAGATGGTGGGTCAGTGAGTACTGCTATGAATTATGAGACCATTGAGGAACAATATCAATTTCGCATGTAGGAAGATAATAAATTAGAAGAGGATGTGTATGATGCCCAAGCCTTCCGGTCCAAGGGTGGTCACTTCCTGAGAAATCAAAATAAGGGCCCATTCACTACATCTACACCCCCAAACAACATGGTCCCACCTAATCAAAATGCAGATAATAACCCTCCTCCACCAAAGGGGCCTTCTGACTCTCATAACAAAGGTAATCTACCTTCCTTTCCTAAATATCAAGTTAGGAATGATTCAGAGTTTGATTTCATTGCAGAGCTGTAGAGACAAAATACATCATTATCATTCTTTGAAATTATGAAATGGTGCCCGACTCAATGGGAGGTTGTGTTGAAAGCCCTAGAGGAGGCTGATCATTCAAAAGGAAAAGGTAAAGTGACTCCAGTGAAGGAGACAAATGCGGCCATCTATAGAGGTAAGACCAGTACCCCACCTTTTCTTTTGAATCTAAGGATCTTTGGAAAGAATCTGCATAATTGTTTGTTGGACTCTGGAGCATCAGGTAATGTTATTCCCTTTTCAATTTGTAATAAGTTAGGATTAAGTCCTATCCAGACCAATAAGAAAGTGATTCAGTTGGACAAAACCAAGGTTAATGTGGTAGGGGAACTAAAAAGTATGCATGTACAAGTTGGATCGGATCCAAGGATCCAAACCTACATAGATATCCAAGTGGTTGATATCCCAGAAACATATGGTATGCTCCTGAGTCGGGAGCTAATGAAGAGTATTGGGGGGTACTTGTCTTTGTATTTCACTCACATGTGGCTGCCCTGGAAGGGGATAGCAACACAGATTAGGATTGAGAGTGAACCTAGGCTCAAACGCATGATTACTGAATATAATTCTCCTAATGAAGTAGCATATTTTGAAACCGAGATAGGAGTTTACAAGAGAGAAGAGATCATGACCTTCTCAGTCCTCAATCTTGATGATACACTGCCCCTAGAACAGATTGACCCAATGATCTTGGTCAACCAATAATCTCTAATAAGAAAATTGCAAAGAGATAGGCTAGTATTAGGAGAGGAGACTGATTAGGGCAGTTTGTTGCTTCCTAATTGGTGTAGGATAAATTTTCACAACCATTCTGAGTTGAAATGCCAACCTTGCCTAGATATATTAAAACATATAGGCCAGCCTCAACTAATTTTCCAAGATCAACCTCAAGTACCCACCAATAGATTTCCATTTGAAGCCGGGGACACCACCATCCTTACTAGAACAAATATTTCTCAAGGGGAAGAGCCCTCACAATTTGAGCATACTCAGGTTCTATGCTCTCAATTTTAGGAGGACATTGAGATGTCTCGGCCTTTCTCCAATAACCCTACCCCAGATACTCTACCAATGCCTAAGGCGTTGATGAAAAGTGAATCAGATTACAACTTGATCATTGTTCAGGAAATGATTCTTGAACAGGCTTTAAGACTAGAAGAATCATTGAATGAAGCCTACCCCCAATCACCTTCAACTCTTGATGGCCAACAATAGTCTGAGCCACCACCTATCCCAAGCAAGTCATCTCCTGTTATTAAAAAAAGGAAAGAGCTCCTAACTAAAGACCAATTGTGGAGTCTTAAATTTGATGGCTCCAAATCCAAAGTAGGAAGTGGAGCAAGGATTGAACTAACCAGCCCGAAAGGGAAGATTTACTTTGCATCTTACAGGTTACAGTTTGGCTGCACAAATAATGTGGTTGAATATGAAGCACTCGCTCGTGGACTTATGTTTTCCCATCAAAAGAAGGTCACTGCTCTCATGGTAATGGGGGATTCTGAAGTAATTGTAAATAGGGTACGTAGTCAGTATAATTGTCATAATAAAAGATTGGTTGCATACAAAAATAGAATTTGGAACTTAATTGAAGACTTTGATAATTTTGGGATCACTCTGATCCCTAGAGAAGCTAATAAAATTGCAAATGCCCTTGCTATTGCTGCTAGCACCTTGGAACCTATGCAAGATTATAAGCTAAAGAATTTTTCAGTCGAATTGGTCTCAGTCCAAACTGTCCCGGATAATGTTTGGAATTTTTAGATTTTCAATAATGACCAGCATATATTGGCCTTTTTGGAAAGTTCAGATGTCTTCAAAGGATAGATAATAGATGAATCTAAAAGAGATCAGGGAGATTGGGATCCTAAGAATGGTGATGCAGAAGGGATATTGGAGTTGAAAAGTAATAGTATTCCAAAGGGGATGGTGGGTTTGGAGAGAATATTTGATTCTGACCCACTGGCTCATCAAAGGGTGCCCATAGAGAGTGATGGAGGGAAATATGAATCTATCAATCTAACTCACTCGGGCCTTGAAAGAAATGTACTCATAGGGAAAACCTGTCCCGAAGAAATCAAACAGAAGATAGTCAAAGTTTTGGAGCAGAACATTACAGCCATCGCTTGGGGGTATGATGACTTAAAGACCTTTGACACTTTGGTGATCACACATGCCATACGTGTTAAGTCAGAAGCCAAGCCCTTTCGTCAAAAACAACACTCGATCAATGTTTTGATTGAGCCCCTGATCCAGAAGGAGGTGCAAAAGCTCCTATCTACAATAATAATCTTCCTAGTCAGACATTCTACATGGGTGGTAAATTTAGTTCCTGTGCACAAAAAGAATGGTAAAATCAGGTTATGTGTTGATTTCAAGAATTTAAATAAGGCCTCCGAGAAGGATAACTACCCACTGCTTTCTCTTGATGAGATACTACAAATATTCAATGGGTCCTAGATGATGTCATTTATGGCTGGCTATTTTGAGTATAATTAGATCCTCATAAGTCATGAGGACCGAATGAAGACTGCCTTCACCACCAAGTGGGGAAAATTTTCCTATCGGAGGATTCCATTTAGCCTTATCAATGCTGGAGCAACCTTTCAATGTGCAATGGATGTAGCATTCAAGGATCTAATAGGTAAGTGCATCATTATCTATGTGGATGACTTAACTATTTTCTCAAGGAACCGAGAAGACCATGCTGCAGATTTGGAAAAGGTTCTCAAAAGGTGCATAAGCTATGGTGTCTCCCTTAATCCAAAGAAGTGTGTGTTTGGAGTGTCTGAAGGGAAACTCTTAGGCCACATCATATCAGAAGAAGGGATATCCATAGATCTTGATAGAGTGGAATCTATCTTGAAACTAACAAGGCTAGGAAGTAAGAAAGAAATGAGGTCCTTCTTCAGAAGGATTAATTTTGTCAGAAAGTTTATAACAGGGTTTGCAAAAATTGTCAAACCCCTTAATGAAATGATGAAGAAAGAGGAAAAAATTGAATAAAGCAATGAGGCCAAATCTACTTTCTCATAGATCAAACAGTCAATATCTGAAGCACCTATTTTAAATAGACTAGATTATCTAAAGACTTTTTATATCTATTCTTTCGCGTCTGACCATTCATGTGCAGCTGTTTAACACAACGAAGGGGTGAGGGAGAAGAAAGACCTATCGCCTTCATGAGCTCTCCATTTAAGAATGTAGAAGTTAGGTATCCACCCTTGGAGAAACAAGCCTTTGCATTGGTTCATGCTGTAAAGAAATTTAGGCATTACATTCTTCAAATTCAAGTAATGGCCATAGTTCCAGATCCAACGGTGAAATCTCTCCTAATGTAAAGCGAATTGGGAGAACGAAGAGGAAAGTGGATGGCCATTTTGCAAGAGTTTGACTTGGAGATTCATCTAATGAAGCTTGTATGAGGGTAGGGTTTATCAAAGGCAATGACATATGTAGATAAGAATATTACATGCAAGCAATACATTGTCCAATCATTTACTAGGGACCCCTGGTACACAGATTTGATTTTCTTCCTCCTCAACAATAGATGTCCAAAAGCGATGAATGCTACTCAAAGGAGAGCATTGAGGATGAAGAGTTCTCATTACATGCTTAAAGAGGGATCTATCTACATAAGGAACTTTGAAGGAATTTACCTACGTTGTTTGGATCAGCAAGAGGCTAAGCATGCCATTTCTGAGTTTTATGGAAGACATGGTACGGGACATAGATCTATTGATCCTTTGGCTCATCAAATTCTTAGATCAGGCTATTATTAGCCTTATGTATTTTGAGATACACACCAACATGTCAGGATGTGTCATATATGCCAAACCTCTACACCCAGGGAAATAAATCTAGCAATGCCTTTGCGACCAGTGTATGAGGTAAGACTGTTTGCTCAATGGGCACTTGACTTTGTAGGTGTTATTAATCCAAAATATTTTGTAGGTCATAAATTTATCTTGACTGCAACTGAGTACCATAAACGCTGGACTGAGGCTTAGCTGTGCAAAAACAACACCACAAAGGTGGTTATCAAGTTCCTAACTGAGAACATCACCACCAGGTTTGGAGTACCATTCGCCTTAGTATGTGATAATGGCCCTGCTTTTTCTTCAGCTGAATTTATTCAATGGGCTTATGAACATAAAATAATTTTAAAATATTCATCTAATTACTACCCTTAGGGAAATGGAGTGCTTGAGTCCACTAATAAAAATCTGTTGGAAGTAATAAGAAAATTGTTAGAAAACAATCTTAGGGATTGGCATACCCAGTTGAGATTTTCCCTATGGGAAGATCGAACTCAAATCAAAGCTGCCTTAGGAAATTCACCATTTAACTTAGTCTATGGCCAAGACCCAGTCTTCTCGATCCATTTGCAAATACCTGTTCTTAAGTTTATGCAGGAATTTTATACAAGGGATGATAGGATTGAGGTCAGACTAATCAATTTTCTCAACATGGAAGAATAGAGAGATGCTGCTTTGCAACAATTCTCTAAACATTAGGCAATTGTCAAATGTTGGTTTGACAAAAGGGCCAAGGTAAAGGCCTTTAGGATATCATATCTTGTGTTGTTATGGGATAAATCTAGGGAGAAGAAGGGAGATCACCAAAAAATTGATAGACTATGGTTGGGTCCATATCAAGTGGCTAAGATACTAGGTGAGAATGCTTTTCATTTGAACACCTTAATAGGAGAACTTGTTCCATTGCTAGTTAATGGTCAGTTTCTCAAGCATTACTTTGGTTCATGAAAGGTCTGATGCTTTGAATGAATGTATTATACTGTATCATATGTATTAGGTTTTGGTTTTCCCTTTTTGTCTTTGTTTATGTTTTTATTTGTTCCTTTCTTTGTTCTTTTCTTTGTCTTTGTTTCTATTTGTTTTGTCTTGTTTCGTTGGGGATCTTCATTTTTGTACATTCCAAGAATCAGGGGTTGTTATGCAAAGTATGCTATAGGCGCTAGGAGGGAAATTGATTTAGTTATTTTCAAGGAGCTTCTGTTGAAGGTGTAACATAGGGTATTTTTTCAGTTAGCTTTATTAAAACAAATAAAATCAAACCTATACATACTATGAAGCACAAAAGAGGAAATAAATTAAAATAACAAGAGGTAATATCACCAAAGCTCCTCAAGGCGTCCATGATTAACCTCCATAGCCCCTCTCTATTTTTTGCAATATGTGTTGTGCCTTCAAATTTCTTTGTGAGCAACTATGACTATGACAAGACCATGAAAATGTTGAAGGATTTATCTAAAATGCAAGTAAGAAACTAATCTCTACATGCAAGAGGAAGAAGAAGTGTAGATAAAGTTTAGAAAATAGATAAGAGGTATTAAGAGATGAAATTAAGAGATTTTGAAATGAAGACAAAATTGACATTTTATAGAAAACGCAATTTTGTATGGACGAATGAGATTAAAGATTGACAAGTGCCCTAGAATCTGTGGTCAAGATTCAAGATAACAACCCCTTAATTAGGGTTAGGGAAAATCTAGGATGAAATTCAAGTTGAGTGGACAAGACTTAATTTAAGAAATTAAATCAAGGAATGAGAATAATTGTGATAGTGAGATGAGAATTAGCAAGTAGAAAAAGGATGAGATAGAAAATCAAGTTATTTTAGAAATAACTTACTTTGTGGAGAGAAAAACTATTTTGAAATTAATATTTGAAATTAATTCCAAAATGGTGAATTCATGTGATAGTAAATAATAATAATTTAAAATTATTTACTTGCAAAGAGGGAAATTGCCAATTTAAATAAAATGCTTTTATTTAAATTTAGAAAGAAAATCAATAAGACAATTTAATAATTAAGATTATTCAATTGTGGAGGAAAATTAGAAAGTGGATAATTTTAAATATGATTTTATTTAAAATTAGAAAGAAAGTTGAAGAGGATAATAATTAAATAAATAGTAGGAATTTATTTAATTATGAGTAGACATAAATAATTAATCATGTATTAAATAAATAAATAAATTTTATTTATTTAAATAATCATGAGGAAGTAATGGACTAATAATAATTAAATAAATTTAAGAATTTATTTAATTATAGAGTGACATAAGCATTTAGCGACGTATTTAAATAATAAATGTAATTTATTTATTTAAATAGTCAGGAGGAATAAAATACATAAATTAATTAAATAATTAAGAATTATTTAATTAATAGTTGACATTGGACTATAGGACATAATTGAATATTTTAATTATGTTGAGATGAAGCATGATATAGAAAAATGTGGTTTGCGGGTCTAGGCCATTTTTATGTGTCTTCATTTGCCCCTCTTTGTCATAATGTAGCTTGTCACATTGTGAGAAAAAAAATAAGTCAAAAATATGCCCCAGTGCAAAATAGGATGAGGAAGAATGACGAGGAGGTAGCAGTATGCCCCCTTGAGAGGACAGTTGGGTTCCGAGAACGCTAGTGGGCTCTTGAAATGGATGAAAGAACTAGAAGATGAAAGACAAAAGTATATAGGAAAGATAGATAAGGATGATAATGATGCGGACTAGAAGAAATGTTAGAGAGACAAAGATGAATGTTAGGATAGAAGACATGGATGTCGATATGGGGAAAGAAAGGCAAGTTAATGTGGAAAAAGAAATGAATGTTAGAATCCTTCAACATTTGCCAAAGTACTAATAAGTGTTGCTCGAATCATCATTGGGCAGTAAAAATGACACAAATGGACAACAAACACTAGGGTATGACATAGACCAAGGTGTGCAAGGTCATCCACTTGCAAAATAGACAATCGCAGATAAGGAATGTCCTAACTCATACTAAGGGCCAAGCTGCCTCAGTCTTTTTGTCAAGACAATCCATAGACAACAGTCAAAGAAAAACATAATAGGTCATGAGACGTCATCACACCTCTCAATCCTTAATGGGACATCCTCGAGGTAGCTAGTAACATGACCAAAATACAAGTCAATAAAAAGATAAGATGAAATAGCCAAAAATTAATAGCCATTTAATTATATTGCCAATGTTTGTTTGTGGAAGATTCACAGTTTTGATGGTTTCACGATGCCCAAGGTCAGGAAGGACACATCCTGAAAAGGAAAATGACATTTTGACGAGGTCCAAATCCAAGAAGGACACATCTTGAAGAGGACCAAAAGGTGATGAGATTGACATATTGGCTAATGTTTTAGCAAGTTGACTGATTTTGACTGTATGATTGATTGGCTTATGTTGTCTGATTTTGACCAATTTTGACGAGGATGCTCTGAATGACTGTCTTGTGTCGAGTGCGACTATGTCTACTTTATTTGACTGACGCGACCATGTTTGACTTAGAATTTTGATTTTGACAAACCTAAAAGGATTGACCTAATGTCTCGGGGATTCAAAGATGAATCTTGCCTATGTAGCAAATGCGTAGAGACAACGTAGTTCAGACGTGGATAAAATATTGATTGACATGACTGATGGGACTGACATGACAGACTTTGACTTTTTTAAAAATATTTTTGACACTTTTTGAATGTTTTTCTATTTTCTTCAGGCCATTTTTCAATTTTTATGACTTTTTTCAGGACATTTTTTCATGACTTTTTCTGATTTTTATGAATTTTTTATGTTTTATGAAAATTGTGACAAATGCATGTGAATGATGTTGATGCACATGAATCCAAGACAACCATGATTTTTTCACTATTCAAGCTGAATACCGATTGACAGGTGATGATGGAAATGACAACATTGTTTGACTTGGGAAGGACACATCCCGAAACAATGTGAAGATGACAATGATATGACAAGAGGATAAAATTCTGCAGCAGGGTCAGGGATAAAGTCAAGGAATGTTTTGGATGATGGGCCAGGTTTTCCATATTGTTGCATTTGGAATGAATCGGTTAGGAATAGATGGGATGACGAGGGATCCTTAGACCATTGAAAAGGTAGGAGAGATGGATGACTTCTGTAAAAGATAGGAGACATGAGGACTATTATCATATAGTTGTCAAGGACAATTTCATATGAGGCTATGATGGTAATGACATGGTATGGAAATAGGGCATGGTCAAAGGATAGACATGTCAAAAATTTTCCCAAAGCATGACTTATGTTTGTATCTTAGTCCGTATCAAAGTATGTGGGAAAATAGATGGAAATGACAGGGCTTGGATGGATAGATGGAAATGCCATAAGAAATGTCATGTGAAGGGTATGGGAGATGAGACAACTTGCCCCCAAGTGCAAAGGTCCACATATATGATTTATTCTAAACATGATGCCTGTTTGCCAGGTTTTCATCATGGTACTTATCCAAAGCGCCTGTTTGCCAAGTTTTCACTATTGGACAAAAATTTTCTCTTTACTATTTTCTAAATTTTTATTTATTTTTAGTGTCACCATGATGCTTGTTTGCCAAGTTTTCATCAAGGTGATGATTTTTCTGATTTTTCAATTTTTTTTGTATTTTTGCATTTTGCCGAATAGCCTTGATGCTTTAGATGACCATTGACTGTGCTTAAGTCTTAAATGGAGCCGATGTAGAGACTGGTGCCATGACATGCCAATACTGACCGTTTTGAAGTAGTTTCCTTGTTAGGATGATAGCGCTTGCATATAGTTGATCAATGTCCTTGTGATCCTTGTTGATACTAGAGTTGGCCTTATCAAAATATGCACATCACAATAGAGTGCCATGAGACTCCTTATGATAGAGAGTTGCTTCCAAGATGCGATGGATTTGTGACATGTGATGTTTGGACTTTAAGGAGGATGTAGGATTATGATAGATGATGGTGGACATGGACGAGTTGGTTGGATGTTTGGATGTATTGATTTTTATTCTCCAAACTTTGGGTGTCGGGTTAGGATGTTGTTTGGAACCAACATTTTTATATGTCTTTTTTGATGGCCATTTTGATGGAGGTGGACATGTATTATATGTGGGAGTCCTCTTGTGTGGTGGCTCCACATTTTGATTGAATTTTGGATTTTACATATTTTCTTTGCCTGATTCATTCTTTTCTTGACTTGACCTATTTCATTTTGGGATCCATTTTAGCTTCATTTGTCCACTTGTATTTTTGACTGATTCCATGGCCTTTGGCATGTGATTTTTGATTTTTGATTTGTAAAACTTTTGTTGGTTCCAAATGGAAGGCTTATTCATGATGGATTGATGGTTTGGGGTGTGGAGGGAAGGGGTGTTAGCAACAATCTTATGATAAGGACTACTCATGATACCCATTTTGACATTTGTATTAGATAAAGTTTCCCCTAGTATTGAAGAGGGACCACTAACATCATTATATTTCTCGACTGATAAATAGCCAAGACCTTGATGTCTATAATCTGTCTGAACTTGTACAGGTTATATAATTCCTTGCTCATGTAGGCCTAGTCCTTTTACCTGATAATGCATGTTCTGACAAATTTTGTTTGCAATGGGGTACTTGTTACTTTGGAAGCAAGATGCCAACCCATCCTTATTGTGGAAATTAATGATCGTAATCTTCTCATCTATAAGAAATCCTACTCTGAAAAAGATAGATGATCCTAATTGATAGGATGTTGTAGCTTCACTAACATTTTGGATAGATTTTTCATTGACATCTTCGGTTTGATTTTTTGACATATCAGATTCTGATGATTTTGTTGGTGCTTTGAAGTTGATGTCGAAACCGTCTTCATGGTCATTGTCATTGAGCCCACTGAATTTAGTTATAGCTTGATCATTTGCAAATATGTCCATGCTAGGAGAATCTTGTTCTAGTGGTAGATCATCTATGTGTCCCATGGAGGCAAGTGTCTCACTGTTGAAAGTGTCAATTTTGGAAGCTTGGAGAGGGTCATCTTCAAGTGTTTCATCATAAAGGGCTTAAAGGTCAAGGAGTGGATCATTTTGGACTGCTTCAAAAGTAGTGTCTTGATCAAAGATGGCTTAGTTGGAATGACACGATCGAAAATAGGGTCTTGACCAAGGATAGGTGTCTTCGGTATGCCATGATTGTCTAGGAGGACTTCTTGAATGGATGTAAAGATGGGGTCCAATAGACTACTTTGATCTGGACAAGACGGTGATGTTATGATGTCATGCTTTGGACTTGCCTCTTGACATGTATCCTTAAGTGTAGGTAAGAAGATGGGACTTTGGAGACCATGATAAGATATATTTTCATGAAAAAATGGAGTGTCTTGGAATGGATTGGTGTATAATGAACTAGGATATGACATGGAGGTTTGGAAAGGGTCAGTGGATGAAGGACTAGGATGAGATGAAGGATTAGAATAGGACATGGATGCATGACAAGGATATGACATGGATGGAAGACTAGGATATGATGTGAGTGGAGGACTAGGATATGATGCGAATGGAGGACTAGGATATGACGTGGATAGTTGGTTTGGATTGATGGATGGCTAATTTCCCCTATCAAAGTTAGGGTGGGTATGATCAATGGAGGTTTGTTGTGACTTAGTGCCATGGATGGTGTTAGGGGACTCCTGATAGTAGATGGATAGAGGACTAGGATGCATGGATTGTTGGTAAGATGGATAGATGGATTGAGGGCTAGTGGTTGTAAATTTGGACTTGGATTGGAGGTATAGTGTTTTGAAGTCCCTAGCAAGTTCTACTTGACCATTACTACTGAATTGGCATTCAATTCGACTAGCAAGCATGTCATAGTGATTTGAAGACATGATGGTGGATGGAATGAGACTAAGGCTATGCAAAGTGATAATGAGGACAAAAATGAATGTCAAATGCAAAGTGGTAATGAAGACCAAAATGAGTGTCTTATGTCAAAAAAAAATTAGGAAAGGGTTACTAACCATTCAAAGTTTGGCCAATGTCTCGATTTGGATTGTCAAAGGACTAGTTTGAAGGACAAGATGACAAAATGACAAGGTGATATTTCCACACTAGACTTATGAGTTGGAAATAGCTCACAAAAGGAGAATGACTAAGGATTGATTTATTTTTTATTTGGTTCAATGACAATTTACGTTTTGAGACAATGGTTTGACAAAGGAAGGAAATTTTGCCTATCCTAAAGTGTGCAAAATTAAGGACTTAAGACGTTGCCTATCTTGAAGATGATGATGGATGGATTGCAATCTAAATGCAACTAAAACTGAAAAAAAGGATGACTAAGACAAGTGTTCTCCTAGTTTTGGACAAAGACTGCTGGAAAAAAATATGTTAGGAAAATCTATTTTCAAATGTTTGGTCTCAGGTTTCCAATAGTAATAATGTTTTCTGAGTTGACAGGAAAATGCATCGTTCCAAGAAGAAATTGTGTTGCAGGAAGGCAAATGCGTTGTAGAGCAGTTATATGCGTCTCAGATTCTAGAAAATGCGTTGCAATTTGGCAGATGCGTAGCAAGTTTTAGTAGGTATTGTGCAAAATGGAAAATGCGGCTTTTAGGATTGTAAAAATGGTGTGACAACAATTGGGGTACTTAGTAAATAAAATGCATTGAATGACAGGCAATTACGACATTTCAACTGGCTATTGCAGCTCAAAAGAGCAGATACGACTCAAGAATAGGAAATTGTGGTGCAATATGATGAATGCGGTGTTTAAAATTGTGAATGCAGCTCAACAGCATGATTGCAACTCAGAAATGAGCAATTGAGGTTTGACAGGACGATTGCGGCTCAACAGAGCGATTGCAGCTTAGAAAAAATTTCAGCAGTTTGACCAGTTTGTTTTAGATTTAGGCAAGTTTGATGTTCATGTGTTGAGTTTGTCTGAAAACAATTGGCAAACACATGGTTGTGTAGAAAATGAAAATCAACCACATAGAAGTCATTTTACAAAAATCCTAAGGTTGCATGGATAGTATTCTTATGTATCCCGCCAACCGCATATCCTTAGCGAATGAATTCAGAAGCTTGGCCCCATGAGCTCCCCCTTACAGTGCACTCACTTCTCAGGGAAACCAAGCTTCCAATCTCCATGAAACTCCCATGGAAGATTGATCATTTCTACTAAGAATTGTGTAGGTGCGGGTGTCTTGGCAACAACAGTTGTTGCACCAAAGAATAGAGGGTTTTTAGTTTTCTAACACAAAGGATTTATTTCAAGCATCTGTTCAAAAGGTCATGCAAGAGGCATTATCATCCCAGTCTATAGAGGTCACACTCTATAGGTTTTGATGCACCAAAAGGGTACTTGGGGAGTCAATTGCTGGTCCGTAGGAAGTTCTGTAATGCTAAGCTTTCCTTAACATTCAAATTTATATACCGGTTGGGCGTCGCTTAGCTTTAGCACGTTCCCAGTTTGAGTCACTTTGGGGTGAGTATTTTTTCCCACCAAAGCAGGCCCAAAATATAAGGCTTAACAAAAGAAAGCCAACATATTCATAGTTCAATCAATCTTTGTTTAGAAACAAAGAGAGAGCACATGAATATGCTAACTCACACTCGCACGTTGTTCATTTTAAACACAAAATCAAATGTGTACAAACATAAAATAAATGGTGTTCATTTTATCCATTTGTAGTGTTTTGCAAACAAAGGGGTTTATTTTAATCGTTTGTAGTATTTTCTAACTAAGAGTTAATTTTAAACCCATGTAAAACAAAGTGTATTGTTCTTTTTAGCCTTATGCACTTGCATGTTTGTTCATTTTATCCCATGAGTGAAATGCAAGTTGTGAAATAAAATGAAAGAAACAATCAATTAGATTGGGTTAGACTCTAGCTTGACACATGCTACAAGAAATAGATTAGTAACCCAAAATGTTTAATCTAGAATTATAAAAATCTGACGAAATCTGAAAAAAAAACATAAACACTTTTTCTTTTACCAGTCAGTTGCATCTCACTAGGGCATATGCAGCTCGATACAGTGTTTGCGGTTTAGAGGCTGGAAAATGCGGTGCGACAGGTTAGATGCGTCACTTAGGATGTCAGATGTGGTGTGATAGAGCGAATGCGTCGCAATCGAAGTGAAATGCGACACAACAAAGCAGTTGCGTTGCATGACCTCTCAAATGCATCGTTTCGTACCTGTACCTACAAAAAAATTATGAAAGCCGTACAAAAACTTGCAAAAAAAGTGTTAAAGAAACTTGTTGGGTTCACCAATGTAACATAGGGTATTTTTTCAGTTAGCTTTATTAAAACAAACAAAATCAAACCTATGTATACTATGAAGCACAAAGGAGGAAATAAATTAAAATAACAAGAAGCAATATCCCCAAAGCTCCTCAAGGCCTCCATGATTAACCTCCATAGCCCCTCTCTATTTGCTGCAATATGTGTTGTGTCCTCAAATTTCTTTGTGAGAAACTATGACTATGACAAGACCATGCAAATGTTGAAGGATTTATCTAAAATGCAAGTAAGAAACTAATCTCTACATGCAAGATGAAGAAGAAGTGTAGATAAAATTTAAAAAATAGATAAGAGATATTAAGAGATGAAATTAAGAGATTTTGAAATGAAGACAAAATTGACATTTTATAGAAAATGCAATTTTGTATGGACGAATGAGATTAAAGATTGGCAAGTGCCCTAGAATCTGTGGTCAAGATTCAAGATAACAACCCCTTGATTAGGATTAGGGAAAATCTAGGATGAAATTCAAATTGAGTGGACAGGACTTAATTTAAGAAATTAAATCAAGGAATGAGAATAATTGTGACAATGAGATGAGAATTAGCAAGTAGAAAAAGGATGAGATAGAAAATCAAGTTATTTTAGAAATAACTTACTTTGTGGAGAGAAAATCTATTTTGAAATTAATATTTGAAATTAATTCCAAAATGGTGAATTCATGTGACAGTAAATAATAATAATTTAAAATTATTTACTTGGAAAGAGGGAAGTTGCCAATTTAAATAAAATGCTTTTATTTAAATTTAGAAAAAAATCAATAAGACAATTCAATGGAATGAGATAGAAAAGCAAGTTATTTTAGAAATAACTTACTTTGTGGAGAGAAAAACTATTTTGAAATTAATTCCAAAATGGTGAATTCATGTGACAGTAAATAATAATAATTTAAAATTATTTACTTGGAAAGAGGGAAGTTGCCAATTTAAATAAAATGCTTTTATTTAAATTTAGAAATAAAATCAATAAGACAATTTAATAATTAAGATTATTCAATTGTGGAGGAAAATTAGAAAGTGGGTAATTTTAAATATGATTTTATTTAAAATTAGAAAGAAAGTTGAAGAGGATAATAATTAAATAAATAATAGGAATTTATTTAATTATGAGCAAACATAAATAATTAATGATGTATTAAATAAATAAATAAAGTGTATTTAATTATATAATCATGAGGAAGTAATGGACTAATAATAATTAAATAAATTTAGGAATTTATTTAATTATAGAGTGACATAAGAATTTAGTGACATATTTAAATAATAAATGTAATTTATTTATTTAAATAATCAGGAGGAATAAAAGACGTGAATTAATTAAATACTTAAGAATTATTTAATTAATAGTTGACATTGGACTATAGGACATAATTGAATATTTTAATTATGTTGAGATGAAGCATGATATAGAAAAATGTGGTTTGTGGGTCTAGGCCATTTTTATGTGTCTACAGAAGGATTTCGTTTTAAAACTCATGTCTAATGATCATTTTAGTGTTGGTCTAAAAGGTTATTAAAGAAAAGGTGCATTGTGAATGTCTCATAAATTATGTTTGAAGTCTGTCACAAAATAGATAAACATCTGCCCAAGTAAATACATATTTATTTCGGGGTGGTTGTATCTCTGGTTCAAGTGAAAAATCCAATTCCAAGACTGTCATGAAATCCATTGTATTTCTCAACCCACATTTCAGATCAATTGCATCTGAGTATTGAGAAAAATTCATAAAGAGTTCTGTAGACACATAAAATATACATGCACCTGATTCTGATCCTACTAACATCATTTCATCTTGAATCACACTCTCAACTTATCAACACCTTTCATCCCTTAATTAAATAAATTATTATTTATTTAATTAGGTCTTTCTCCTCTGGTTATTAAATTAATCAATTTAATTTAATTAATCATCTTTCTCCTTTTAATTAAATAAATCACTTTTATTTAATTATTTATGTAATCCCTCTTTAATTAAATAATTCATCTTATTTAATTAAATCTCTAAAGTCCTCTTATTAAATTAAGTAAATTAAACCTTATTTTATTTAATCTAACATATTCCTTCTTGATTAAATAAATCAAATTATTTATTTAATAAACCATTTCCTCTCAATTCTGATTTAAATTAATTCATCTATTTAAGTCTAAATTGTCACATCACCTAATTCTTCATGAAATTAATCAAAACCATGATTAAGTTAATCCATCTCCTTAAAATCCTCTAGAGAATGCAAGTTGCACAATAAATCAATTACTTTGATTTATTAATTCATCTATTTTCCCTCACAAAGCATCAAAAGGGAATATTCCCTCATTTGAATTCAAAAATGCAAGTGGATGGGTACTTCCAACAAGGTATTCAAAGCCTCTTACATATCCTTGTGCATTGAGCCAAGTGACATTAACTCCATTTCTCTTTCCCTCTCACATGTCACATTCAAAATTCAAATTTGAATCTCTTGGCATTTATCATGCACATTGACCAAAATGTGCTCATTCCTCAACCATTCACGTCTTGACAAGTGGCACTTGGCCATTGGATGTTGAATGATCTCACATTGCTTATTTTCACCCACTCTTCCAAGATTGAAATCTATAAATGAGAGACTCTTCCTCTCATTCTATCATCCACAATTTGAGTAACTTACTATACTCAAATCCATCTCCAAGCATAGCCATTTCATTTAGTTTTATCAAGCTCTTAGCTAGGTTATGCAGAAATTCAACCAAAGCGGATCAATCTTCAACAAATCATCAAAGCTTACAAAGGAGTTGGGAAAGGGCCAATTGCAACATCTCATTGGCACCAACTCCCCCATGGGATCAAGAGTTTGCACTTGTTTAAATTAGGATTTCTTTAGTTTTATATGTTTGTTCTTCATTTTCCTATTTTGAATATTTGTAAATGGATTTCATGGGGAATCCTAGTTTTACCTTGCATATTGATCTAATATTGTGATTGTTTGCTTTTTTTATGTAGGTATCAAATTGGGGTTCACATTTTGGCGCTAGAAGGAGGGCAAATCTCGAGTTCAAATAACATTTTTTTGAAAATTCCGCTGTTTTCCCATTTTTTTGTAGGTTACAAGTCCACGGCTCTGTATTACACCGCATTTGTAGGTGCGGTGCTATATAGCACCACCTTATTTCAAACTCCACTGCACCCACAAAATCCTCCGCCATTGCGCTCATTGTTTCTGTAGAGCGCTGCACCTAGAGAACCGCGCAACGCTATATAGCGCCGCACCTGGTCCAAACAACGCCACACCTATTCCAAAAATCACCGCACCTATTCCAAACAGTGCCGCACCTATTCCAAAGATCACTGTGCGGCGCTATAGAGTACCGCACTTGCAAACAGCGCTGCTCCAAAGGGCGCCGCATATGATTTTTTGTTTTTTCACCCAATTTTAAAATGGTCGTATCTTGGTCATTTTTTAATTTTTTTCGAAGCTTTTTTTTTTAAATGGGGTAGAATTTCATAAGCTATCCAATGGTGTAGGTTTTTCTCAACTTGGATAGAATCAAAATTTTCAAACTTTCACCTAATGTCAAAACACCATGAAACTTGGTCTAAATTTTAGGGTTTATATGCTTAATCTTTTATCTAACCCTCATATCTTCTTATTTCTTGATTTCATATAACATTTGAAACTTGTATTGCAGGTTTTAAAGGATCATGAAGCATGGAAATGAAAGAATAAAAAATTATCACATGATTGTAACAAGTGTTTTTTAACACTTTGGGAGAAATTATAATCCCTCTCCAAGGATTTGTTTACTTTCGTGCTCTTAGGACACTCAAATTTCTTTTGGGATTTAAAAAGAACAATACAAATGTTGCTTTCAAATTTTGCAAACAAAAGGCTTAAAAAGAACCTTAGACAAACATACTAGATTTTGTTTAAAGGATAAATAATTGAACAAGGCAAACTCACATTTCATTTGGTGCTTAAGAAGAACTCATCATTACTTTGAAGTTTAAAAATGAACAAGTGTTTTCCATGTTTTGCAATCCTTTTCACAAACTAATATCATTTAAAATGTGTATACCCTTCTCTTGCGCTTCATTGAGATCTTGAGAATCAAAAATATTTTAGTGATATTAGGTTGTTAAAAATATTGCCTCCGCATTTCAATTTGGGTATTTTAAAATTGAACAAAACATGCGAGTGTGAGCACGACATATTGCGGAGGTTCTCCCCTTTGTTTTTCAACAAAGGTTGTGTGAACGACGGGATATGTTAGCTCGCTTTTGTTTATCTTAGAGGGCCTGCCTTGTGGGAAAAAGTAATCACCCAAGGGAACAACCCAATCGGGAACACGCTAAAGCCAAGCGACTTCCAACTGATATATAAGTGTGGATTCTTGAGGAAAGTTCAAGAATCACAAGGATTATTCCAAGGAGATGGACAAAAATGGACTCTCGCCGATGTTGGATAATCCCCCATGAACGGAATGCCCGCATTAGAACCTTTTGTTTAGAAAAAGGCCAAAAACTTGTCTTTCTTGTTGGTGTAAAAGGTCACGTCCTTTGAACCCGCCTCACGTTATACATGCAGTCTTGTTGTAGAAATGGAAGGTATTCCATGAGAGATTAATGGGTACTAATACTTGGCTGACCCGAATAAGTGAGTGTCGTGGAGGGAAGCCAGTGTGGTCAAGCATTTAGCCATTTGCACAAGATATGCGCAGCTGGATTTGTCCAAGTGGGAACCCAACAAGATATTGCCTCATCATCCTAGGATTGTAAAAGTGCTTGGAAGGAAAAAAATACATTGCTTGGTTCCAAAAAAGTGGAAAACAAACATTCAACACTATCATCAAAATTTCAAACCCTTTAGGAAGCAAATACCTTTGGAAAATTTCAAGTGTTATTGCTTGCCCTAGGGATTCTATCCTTAGAGGCTTCTAAACATTTGAATTTATATCTCCATTTGCTCACTAAAGTCAACAATAGGTAACCTTTGCCTTGATTTCCTTGATTTCCACATAATACACTTTGTGGGATGAAAGAAAGTTAGGACATTGGACATTTAGTTTGAAAAACATAATCAAGAAAGTGTGGTAAAAAGAACCAAATCTAAGCAAGATAACAGACAATTGAACCACACATGTGCTTGGTCCCTTTTGAGTCATTTGGTTTTCATGCAATTATTCATCTTTTGGTTTGAGTTACTCCTAGGGAAAAACATGTTCTTCATTACCTTGGTCTTGTAAGTAAGTCCTCATAGGGTCATTTAGGATCAAAATCATCACTTCACCCATCTCTCAAACATCAATCAAATTTCCATCTCACCAACAAGTTTTGGAACCTTGGAAACATCATTTATGCTAGACTTTTGAAAAATCAACATCACCTTGTTTGGCTTAACACACCTAGCCAAATTATCATCTTGTGTACATGTTTTCTCTAGGATAACACAACTTCCTAGAGTTTACAGGTGCATTATCACTTTGATTGGCTTAACACACTTAGCCAATTCATTCTTTTATGCGAGTTTTCCCTAGGATAACACAACTTCCTAGGGTTTACAAGTTTACCATCATCTTTGTTTGACTTAACACACTTAGTCAAACTATCAACCAAATCAAAATCAAATCGAATCAATTCCTAAAGTCTAGCATTGATCCAGAGTTCCTAAAAGTTCAAACACCCATATCACTCACCCTTTCATCCTTCATCTCATCATTGGTCCTAAACCCCTTGGAGGTCAACAAGGTCAAAACACAAGAGGGACATGGAATATAAATTTGATTCATCTATCATGAGTAGTCCAATTCAACCAAGCTATCCAAGCCTTACAATGTCAATTGATTATCAAAACTCACATTTATAAATGGCATCATTATTCTTTCCAAACCTCAAAAGTACAATGAATGTGAGTATGCCCAATCCAAAGTTTGGAACACCTTTCCCAATGGTAGATTTAAATCCAAGTCCAAATTTGCAAATCTATCAACCAAACAATCAATGCATGAGTTTTCCAAACAACATTATCCCACCAAATCCATACATGCCAAGTGCAACTTTACCAAACATGACCATTTCAAATCTACACTTGGTAAACTTTGGGGTAGACATGTTTGCAAATCCCATCAATATCGTTCAAAATCCAAGCAATATGTTGATGACTCTAGGTATTGAACCAAGTGAAGGTAACACCATGCAAAATCAAAGTTACCTAAATCAAGAAAATATGATTCTAGACCACAACAATGTTCAAAATCAACCTCTAATTCCAAATCAAAACATCGTACCAAATCATCCCATTTTTCCATCAACATCACAAAAACAGATGGAAACCATCCAAACAACCCCAACAATCAACACCATTCCCATTCCACCACCACCGCCAAAGCACAACACGACCAATTCATTCTCCATCATGTTGCAAGCCGCACAACAAGCTGCCCGCCAAAAGGCACTCCAAGCCCAACAAGCACAATTCAGGGCACTATTGCAAGCAATCCATCAACAAGTAGCTCAACAACATGACCAACAACAAGCTTTGTTGGAACAACAACAACATGACCAACAACAAGTGTTGTTGGCTCTACAGAAAACGTAGGCTTTACTCCCACAACAGAGCTTGCAACAGATTCACACCATAATTTTCAAAAACAATAATCAAGATCTATCCATCAATGAGCACCTTGAAGATGTTTCCACCTCATCTAATGATCAAATCGACACACATCAAGAGCCATTTTTTAGTCACAATCAAGACCCCTCCTACAAAGATCTATTTCAAGGAGTGTTGATTTTATTTGATCCTATTGACATAAACCAAGATCCACCCACAAATGATCGTGTTGACAATGTCTCTACATCACCTAATGAGTTAGAGGACATATCTCAAGAATTCACTCCAAAGCATGATGAACATCTTTCACCAAGGTCTAGTAATGGTCCCTCCCAAGGCATATTGACATCCTTTGACCTCATGGTTGAGAACAGTGAAAGAATCCTCAACTCACCATTTGATCCAAGTCCACTCAAATATCAAGAGGATATTGAGCCACTTCCAATGCCTTATGACGATGTCCAAGAACCCTTTCAAAGAAATCCATCCTTTGAAATTGACCCATGTCAAGAACTTGATCCAAAGCATGTTGAAAGCAATTCCAACATTAATCAGGATCAAGAATTTTTATATGCAAGATACTACAATGAGGTGATGGCCACCCTCCTACAAGATGTCACAAATGACGATCATATCCATATAGTACATATTCATCCATCCACCCACAAGATGCTTTCTTTGAATGGGAACATAGATGATATTCATGCAAAACAAGAGTCTCATACTCTTAAAATAATTACTGAGAAACAAGAGTCTCCTACTCTTAACATTGGTACACATGATCAAAATATGGAAAAAATTGGAGACATATTCAGAAGTTGTGAATCAAAAACATCCTATAGAGACATACCAAAAATAGATCATGAAGAAGGCTTCTATGAAAGTTGTGAATCAGAAACATCATGTGAAAGCATATCAAGAATGAATCATGAGGAAGACTTTTACAAGGACAATGAAGCACCAACACTTCTTGAAGAAGCACTACAATCTGATATCTCACAAGATCAAACCAAATATATCAATCAAAAGATCATCCCACATATGGAGGATCCTCTCACTTATAAACTTGGATCACTCACCTTTGTAAGGGAAAATCATCTTATCAATAAAAGAGCTATGACCTTTGAAGATCCGCCACAGAGTAGAGAAGGAGTAGCACCTCATTTCCAAGGTAAATCATATCCTGTTACAAATAAAATGTTTCTACAGATGAATTATCAGGGCAAAGGATTAGGTCTGCATGAACAAGGTATCCTAGAACCAGTGCAGATTATTGGCAACCCTAAGCATCAAGGCTTTGGTTATTTGACAATCAAGGAATATAAACATATCAATTATACCTCTATAAAACTGTTGGCAACTTCATCTCAAGCAAACTTCAACATAGGGAGCACGAAAAATCCTTATGATGAAACCAATGCCAATACTACAACCTGCCACATCATGAATCTTCATCCACCCATCACCCCATCCACAAATTGGGACCAACGTCAAAAGAAAGATTCGAATCAAAGGATGAAGCGTGAAGGACAAATAAAATACAAGTGGATACCAAAGAATACAAAGAATGACTATCCCTATCAAACTCCATTAGTCAATGAAACTATGGGGCAAGTATCCATCAAAGATTTCCATAAAGGAAAAACCAGGCTTCTCAAGCAACATACAAAGCGTATCAAGCAGTTGGTCCTAATTCCACGTACACTTCCATATCCACCCATCATTGCTCATCTTCCCAAGTTTGGAGAGTCAAAGGCTCCAAATTGTCAACCAATCCATCTTTTATCCCTAAACACACTTCATCCATGCCTCTACGCATGATATCCAAGTCTCACATTGACCATGTATTGGCAGCGACCCTTCATCATAAGGATTCAGAAGGCACTCTATCACGATGTGTGCACAAAGACAGAGTTAACTCCGGTATCAACAAAACAAATTAGGGATCTCAAAAGTTGCATTCAAGTGCACATGTCTTGGCAAAGCAACTTATTCAAATAGGATACCGATGGAACGTTATGACATAAGCATCTACATTAGCACCACCAGGTGGTTCAGTATCAGCTTAAAATCTATCAGAAAATACAAAAAAATCAAAAAAATCAAAAAATACAAAAAAATCAAAAAAATCAAAAAATATAAAAATCAAAAAAATAAAAAAAAGGATTGAAAACAGTAAAGAAAAAAAAATCTTTTAGTGAAAACCATTTCGGTGGCGCTTTGGATAAGTACCATGATGAAAACCTAGCAAACAGGCATCATGTGTAGAATCGAGCATCGACGTGTGCCAGTTCAGGAGAAAGCATCTTATCACATCCATAATAAAGCCAACATTTCATCCATAATAAATCCAACATAAATTCGTTCATCCATGAACCGTTTATCCAACACATTGTCATTTATCCAACCCTTATCTTGATCTTGATGAAGGTTTGGTAAACACTTTACACTTGTTTATGGTAAACATCTTGACATGGGTCATTTTCATTGATCCTATCCTACCCAACGCTATCTGAGCCTTGAAGCATTATCCAAATGAGCATTCCTTTGTTCAAACTCCTTATCTTGTCACAAGATAATCCTTGGCATCCTTTGCATGCTTACCGTATCCATATCCATTCATCCAAGAATCCACCCATGGCCTTTCAAACATTGCTAGACATTGGGGGCAGATATTTGCATCTTGCTTCGATAATAAATCTTGATCTATATTTGCCAACGTATGTGGTGATCCGAGCATTGACAAACGTAAAATCAAATTGGTTAAAGCATTTGTGAGCACAAATCCAAATCACTAGCCCATGGCATATTTTGACAAGACGATGTTCCTTATCAAGCTTTATATTTCATTGAACATCAATCCAAAACAATGAATATCAGTTGCATCTAATGTGTACTTCAATTTCACATCAAATCATCAAAGCTATTTTGTTCCAAATCAAGCTTCATCATTGATCAATCGAATCCAATCAATTACCACCTCATTTTACTTGACACACTTAGTCAAACTATCATCTTGTGCACGAGTTTACTCTAGCATAACACAACTTCCTGGAATTTACAGGTGCATTATCACTTTTGTTTGACTTAACACACTTAATCAAACTATCAATTCATCAATCCGATTGATCAAAATTAAGCGTGGTTTTCAACAAAATCCCAAATAGAGCACTGATATCTTATCATATCCAAATCGTCAAAATCATGCGAAAAATTCAAAAATCCATCAAAAATCCAAAACATTGGAAAAATCAAAAAATCTTCAAAATCTTCATCATTGAGTCTTGTCAATTTTTTACCTTGTCGAACTACATTGTCTCTGAGCTTGAACATAGGCAAGGTTGATCTTTGATCATCCCCCGAGATGGTTAGAGTCAGTCCTTAGGCGTCTGTCGCATTGGCAATCTGTTTGCCCATCTAGTCTACATCTTAAGTCAGTCCTTTAAGCAATAAAATGGCAACCCATTTGTCCATCTTATCATCAAGTCAATCCATCGCCAGTCGAACTACGTGGTCTCTGCATATATAACGGAGGCGAGGCTAATCTATGGATCAGCTCCCGAGAACCCTAGGATAGGTCTTTAAGTTAGTCCTTTCGTCATAAACCTCAAAAATATCAAAAACAGCCTCAAAATATCTGAAAAACCCAAAATGGTGCATCCATTTCATCTCGCTTTCACCTGTGTTTTTTTGTCACTCATAATAAATCAATCGTCGCCTTCATCTTTGGTGAGTTAGTCAAAAGAAATTTTAGCAGGTTCCAAAGTGAATGCTTAATTGTCAGAGTCTCAAAGTCTAAGTCAATAAGTAAGCAAGTTGATCAACTTGAAGTATCAATAGCTTATCACCCAATCAGTTCCACCAAAACCATGATCATTACATGTCCTAGGATGAATCCTTCCCACGATGGACATAAGCATCAGGTACCCCACAATAGTTTAGTCTTGGCTAGCGGTACGAAGAACGTTAGCTGGTTTGTTTTCTTTATCTATGTCTTTGTGACTTATCTTATTTTGCACTCATTCCAAGGACCTCTCGATGATGCCTAAACAAAACAGGTTTAGAGAGAAAGGAATGGGGCGATGATCATTATCTTTTTTATCTGTTGTGCTTGTTGGATATTCTTGTAAATTAACTTGGCGAATACTTGTTTTGTTGGGTCTGTCCTAGCAAAGTTTTCGTATGTCAAGTGTGAACAAGAGTACTCCTATTTGATTTACGAGTCAAAGTCCACCACACTAGGTACAACACCATCCTGGTCCTTTGTACCTTGATGCATCGTACCTACGTGTGTTATCAAACATAAAGTAATTAGCCCTTTGAAAATCCCAACTCTTGGTAAGCAAATCATCATCATCATAACATAGGCTTCTGTGGATCCTCCTTCCATCCATCTTATTCTTCTTATTCTTCTATCTTTACTAACATTGGTGTGTTGTATCAAAATATACACGAGGCTACCCATGGCCAATGACTGTCTATACATCATACAAATTGTCTACATCAAAAAATTATCTTTCATCCTCTGATCAATAGAACCACTCCTCTCGCATTTTATTGTGATCTCGATCAAAAAATCATACATTTCCGCTCGATCTCTTGAGGGGGCAGTATACCAACATTATCCTTCCACTGGGGCAACAGTGGGGCATTCAAAAAAATCAAGAAATTTTAAACTTTGATCACATCGTATTATTCTTTGAATCAATGCAACAAGTACATTGCTTCAAAGAGGGGCAAAATGTAGACACGTAAAATATACATGCACCTGATTCTGATCCTACTAACATCATTTTGTCTTGAATCACACTCTCAACTTATCAACACCTTTCATCCCTTAATTAAATAAATTATTATTTATTTAATTAGGTCTTTCTCCTCTAGTGATTAAATTAATCAATTTAATTTAATTAATCATCTTTCTCCTTTTAATTAAATAAATCAATTTTATTTAATTATTTATGTAATCCCTCTTTAATTAAATAATTCATCTTATTTAATTAAATCTCTAAAGTCCTCTTATTAAATTAAGTAAATTAAACCTTATATTATTTAATCTAACATATTCCTTCTTGATTAAATAAATCAAATTATTTATTTAATAAACCATTTTCAATTCTGATTTAAATTAATTCATCTATTTAAGTCTAAATTGTCACATCACCTAATTCTTCATGAAATTAATCAAAACCATGATTAAGTTAATCCATCTCCTTAAAATTCTCTAGAGAATGCAAGTTGCACAATAAATCAATTACTTTGATTTATTAATTCATCTATTTTCCCTCACAAAGCATCAAAAGGGAATATTCCCTCATTTGAATTCAAAAATGCAAGTGGATGGGTGCTTCCAACAAGGCATTCAAAGCCTCTTACATGTCCTTGTGCATTAAGCCAAGTGACATTAACTCAATTTCTCTTTCCCTCTCACATGTCACATGCAAAATTCAAATTTGAATCTCTTGGCATTTATCATGCACATTGACCAAAATGTGCTCATTCCTCAACCATTCACATCTTGACAAGTGTCACTTGGCCATTGGATGTTGAATGATCCCAAATTGCTTATTTTCACTCATTCTTCCAAGATTGAAATCTATAAATGAGAGACTCTTCCTCTCATTCTATCATCCACAATTTGAGTAACTTACTATACTCAAATCCATCTCCAAGCATAGCCATTTCATCTAGTTTTATCAAGCTCTTACCTAGGTTATGTAGAAATTCAACCAAAGTGGATCAATCTTCAACAAATCATCAAAGCTTACAAAGGAGTTGGGAAAGGGCCAATTGCAACATCTCATTGGCACCAACTCCCCCATGCGATCAAGAGTTTGCACTTGTTTAAATTAGGATTTTTTTAGTTTTATATGTTTGTTCTTCATTTTCCTATTTTGAATATTTGTAAATGGATTTCATGGGGAATCCTAGTTTTACCTTGCATATTGATCTAATATTGTGATTGTTTGCTTTGTTTATGCAGGTATCAAATTGGGGTTCACAAATTCCCACAAGTAAAGCCTAAGTAAAGAAAAGGAGAAGAGAAAGAAAAGAAAAAGGGGCAATCTCAATATGATGTGGGTGAATCAAGTATCTCTATCAGGGCTATGGACGCCTGTCTAAAAATAGAGAAATGCTTTGAGAGAACTAGAGGTATCTCCGTCGGGGCTATGGATGCCTGTCTAGTAGTGGATCAGTGCCCAAGATTTCATTGCATGATAGTTGAAGGACTCAACCCATGTAGCTTGAATCTTAGGTATAGTTGTTCAGGAGTGGAGAAAGTGTCTATGAAGAAGGATTCACCATATACACACACTCTCAGATTCAGAATAGTTCATGAGAACCTACACCTGAGATTCTAGCTCAACCTTGTTCTACATATCTGATCTTATTCAAGTTAGCATTCTTCATCGGCTAAGTAGTTCTTGGGTGACTGAATTCTTTGAGGTCTTGAAAATGGATAAACTATTTTCCCAACCGAGTCACCATCTTTTATGCCCTACATAACCACCCCATCTTTTGCCTTGGTCAGAATGGGTCCCCCTTTTTGTTTTTTGTCCTTGTTTGTTTTTTAACAAAGATTGGAAGGTTTTCTTTTTTCCAACACTTTGTTTTCCTTTTGTTCTGGCGGAACCAAAACCAGAATGAAATCTAGTTTGAAACTTGTTTTCAAGATTCCATTCTGATCCTGGTCGCTCTTGTCTTTTGCCTGTCTCTTTGGTCTGTCTTTTCTGGAGTTGGATCCAGGACGAAACCTAACTTTGAACTTTGACTGAGTTCGCAGTTAAGTTTTCATTCCCGTTCTACCTTCGCCTCTGCCTTTTGGTTTTGTTCGTCTGGGCCTAAGGTGGGTTTTGGGTTTGGCCTTTGTGTTGGGTTCCTGGTTATTTCCTTTTGCCTTTTGTTTTCCTTTGGTGTTTTTGTTTGGGACCTAAGGGTTGGTTTCCTCCCTTAGGTTTTCCTTGTTTTCCTTGTTTCTTTTGTTCTGTTGAAGGTAGAACCGGGATGGAACTAGACTCTGAAATTTTTCAAAGTTTATTGTTTAGTTCCCATTCCTATTTCGGCTTTGACTTCGCTTCCCACTCTCTTGTTTTCTTTGTCATTTTTTTGGTTTTCGGCCTAGGGTTGGTTTCCTCCCTTAGGCTTTTCTTTGGTTCTTCTTTTCTTTCATTTGTCAGAGGCGGAACCGGGATTGAACCAAACTTTAAACTTTGTCAAAGTTCATAGTTTGGTTTCCGTTCTCGTTCCGGCTCCACTTCCCGTGTCTTTGTCATTTCAAGGTGTTCGGCCTTCGGGTTAGTTTCTTTCCTTTTGGTCTGCTTCGTTCTTTCCTTCTTTCGCTGGAACCGAAACTGGGATGGAACTTAACTTTGAACTTTCACAAAGTTCATGGTTTGGTTCTCATTCACATTCTGACTCCGCTTCCACCGGGTTGGTTCCGTTTCTGTCCCTGCCTTTGCCTATTTTTCTCTCCGTTCCTATTCTTGTTTTGGCTTTGCTCCTGCCTATTTCTGGTTTTGCCTCCGCCTGGGTTTCTTCTTGGCTTTCTTGCCTTTGGTATTCTAATAGACCGACTTGGTTTTTGATGATGTATTGATCATTAATGATGGCTCTTTGTCTGCAGGTTGAATCAAGTGGGTTGGTGTAGTCATAAATGAGGGGATGGAGTGTGCGTGCTTCGAAGACATGGCAAGATTTGCGGGATCTGTCTGGGTGCACTTTGCGGCTGAGGGAAAGTTGGGCTCACGTGTGTTGTTCCATTCTTCTAGTTTGGGATGATGGGGCATTCATGGTAGGTGGGATGTGATGGGCTCACCCTGGTTTGGCTCGATCTAATTCATTCTTTTGTGGCTCGGATTTGATCGATGGTTCGCGTTCACATTGTTTTGCACACGTTGTTGTTCGCATGGGTGGAGCATTGATGGTGGGTGTGGGTCGAGGTGTTGTACCCTGGCTTTTTCCAGTCTCAGATCGATCTAATGGGGAACTTGTTGCATTAATGGTTGGACGACGAGTTATTGCAGGCTATCGGGGGGGGTTTTGGTTGGTGGCCGACCTTTTCGAAACCCTAGTTCTGGTTCACATGGGTAGGTGTTCTATAAAACGGGCATTCTGCCTCTTTTGTAAGGGTTGGTTGTTTTTCTATTCTTTGGCCACCTATGATAGCAGATAGGATTTATTTTACAGCTAGGAGCAAAGGTACTTGTTTTAGTTGATGTTGGATTTAGATACAGTTTTTATACAGTGATATGTTGGAGTTGAGTTTACTAGATGAGGTTAATGAATCATAATCTGTTTGTATGCTAGTGAGTTTGCTGGAGCATAAATGTTTCTTATTTGATGAGAATCAATAGAAGGAACCAGATTTCAAAGATTCTTTCATTAAATTTTCTATGGATGGAATTGCTACATGTCTGTTGATCTATGTTATTAGCAATGAATGAAGAGTTTGTTCTTTTTTAAATCTTAAAAGTATCGTGATGAGTGATTGTGATGGTTAAACTAAGCATTGTAGATGCATGCAATAGTATGGATTGTTCTGTAAATTGCATCATGTTATGGTTTTCTTGATCTGTTAAAAGAGAATTCATTATTGGAAGCATATGTCTGGATATTGGAGATTTTTATTCATGTTTTACTGATTTATGCCTTGACCTATCTTTTTTTGTTTATTTAAACCCCCGCTTTTTATTAAGTATAGGTTGATGAATCAGTTGTTGCTTGCATTCCTTATCACCAGAAAAGGCCCCTTGAATATTACAGTTGCATGGACCAATTGAGTGATACCAGACAGTTGAGAACCAACTACCAGGACCTTGGGAGTTAGGCTACTATATGTTGTCTTTCTTTTTTAGGAGAAATAGGGTAGAAATATTTTGTTTAATGTTGTTAGTGTCATTTTCACCATCAACACTAATTTGAATGCATGCTGAATTCATGTGGTTAAATCAACCCTTGAAGATCACAAGAGAAGCTATAAGCATTGTTGCCGGTCTGAATTCATCTAATCGGTTGCCCACATTGAAATCTATGAAGACGAAACAATCATTGAGGCAACTGGTTCCAATTTTGATAGAAGAGCCATGATAATTAATGACATCATTGAAGTGGATGTAAAATTTGCTTCTATTGTTATTGGATATAAAATCTATCACTCCAGCTGGGATAACTCTATATCTGGTACTGCAATCTATGCAATGTATCAAATGATCAAGGAAAATGTAGAATATGACTTATGCGGGTTACTATGAAGTCAGCTAATTGAAAACCTTGGTAAAATCAAGAAGGAAAAGAAGAAAATTTTCAAGTATGGAAATCTACTGTTATGTATATTCTTCTATTTCATGAATGAAGTTCCAGGAGTTGGTAAAGTGCAATGGGAAGGTGACGAACCTGTAGTTGTTCAAATCAGAGACATCTTATACAGAGTTGGAGATAGCAAAGCAAGGAAAACTACTATATAGGGCTACTTCAAAAGATTTTAGAATGAAATGAAATCTAGGGAAAGGATTCCTAAATCTATTGTGGAAAAGTATAAGGACACTATTTTCTTCATGGTTGACATTGATCAGTGTTTGATGGAAGCAACAAAACCTATAACAGTTTGGATAATGCCTATGGGATATGAGGTTGAAGAGCACATTTTGGAGTTGTATGCTGAAAACTTGTTGAGTAAACCTTGGTGTCATGCCCTACATAACCACCCCATCTTTTTCCTTGGTCAAAATGGGCCCCCCTCTTTGTTTCTTGTCCTTGGGTCTTTTCAACAAAGATTTTGGAGTTGCTCTTAACTCCAAGTCTTTGTTTTTGTTCATTTTGCTCAGGCTGAACTAGAACCAAAATTGAATCTTGACTTGGAACTCATTTGAGTTGCACTTCCTAACTCAATTTTGATCCCGCTCCCACTGGATTCTTCATGTGTTTCCTTTTTCGGTCCATGTTTTTTTTCTTTTTGCGGGGTCGGATTCAGAACGAATCTTGAACTTGGAACTTGGACAAAGTTCCAAGTTTTGTTCCCATCCCACCTCAGCCTCCACCACTTTTGTCTATTTTGTCTCAAGGTTGGTGCTTCCGATCTCATTTTCTTCTTTCATTTGTTTCCTTCTTTCTTTTGTCTTTGAGTGGAATCAGAACTGGAACCGGAACAAAAAATGGAACTTTACGAAAGTTCCCTGATCGATTTTGATCCCGCTTCCATTCCCACTTTCTTGTTTTGTGTTTGCCACTCTACTTCAGTTGCATGATAGTTTTGTGCATGTTCTCGCCATGATTCCATGCCCAACCTACTACATTAAAGACATTTATTACGGACCCTCCACACACACAAAATCAATTTTTAACCTTATTTAACGTTAATTTGCTGGTTATTATTATTGTTTTAAATGGTGATAGAAAATCAAAGTTGAGATAGAGTAGAGGGGCACAATTTCATCGAAGATGAAGCATTTGTGTGCAAATTTGGATCGATTTCCAACCTATTGGGTAGAATTTTGAGGTAGGTGGGCTTCTTTTTTTTTTTTGCTTTGTCACTCTCATTTCTTGTATTTCATTTTGTGTTCTTTGCATGCTTCATGGGTTTTTTCTCTCGAATTTTTGTTTGTCTGCCTTGTTGTATCCCTAGTTATTGGTTTCCCCTCGGTCATATGAGGGATGGGTTTGTACTATTGTTTTAAGCTTCCTCGGATTATTAGGTGACCTCGTTCTAAATTCGTTATGAGTGATTAGGTAAACCTTATGACAAAAGTGTCATACTTAACAGTGGATGGAGTCGGGTCCAAGAATGGTTCTTGTCCATAAAATTTTATTTGAAATACATGTCAAGTTTGGTTCCAAACCCGCTTCTGATAAAATTTAGACTATCAAACATATTTTACTTTATTAGAAGCGGAAGTGGAACGAGATTGGGATTTGGAACTTCCTCATGTATTGAGTCCAATTTCCATTCGTGACCCCGGTTCCGATCGTGATGTTGATCTCGATATACAATTTGTTTATATCTCGGTTCTGATGATGACTTCGATCCCAACCCTAACAATACATGAAGGTTTTCTAGTGATGTTTCTATCTTGATCTCACCTCCGGTGAGTGAGTAATTTTGCTAAGTATGAGGGGGATACTTGAAGAATCAAAGAGTAACAAGGAAGGTGAGTTCTCTAATACTAGTTTATACTTTCCATGGATCTAGTCCCGAGTTGTCAATGTATGAAGTAAACAATGTCAAGAGCCTCTATAGGGACTTCACAAATGGAAGGTCAAGAAGTTGAGAGTTTTAAACAAGTAAAGCCTAAGAAGATAAAGTTAGAACAAATACCTTATACAATGAGGTATAAAAACCAGATGATCACTCCCACAACCAACAAGCTAGAATCTAGGTTGGCAGACATCACATACACCAACTTAGGGACATTTAATTGTGAAGAACTGATTGAAGAAAAAATTTCAATACAAGTTACTGGAAGAACAAAGACGATAGTTCAATCAGGAATTGCCCATGTTACTTTCTTTCCTCTTTCAGTCCAATGTCCAGAGATATATTAGCTACAACAGGAGCATATAATGTCATGTCAAGGAAATATATGGATCAACAAGGGCATGCCATAATTGACTTATCACCACAAATGATGAGGTTGATGTTCAATGCACCTACTCCCACAAATCTGAAGATATTGACAGAGGTTGATGCATTGAAAAGATTCAATTATAATAAGGTTGTCAACAGGAATCACATGAATAAGAAGTGGTTAAGGACTAAAAATAAATATTTGACTAAAATGCCTGATTAGCCAAAAAGAAGGTATTTCAAGAAGGAGGTTGATGATTTAATCTTGATGCTTTCTAGAGTATTTGGGAAAAAGAATTTTGTATGTTTCAAGGAGTGGATGCTCCCATTTATTGAAGCTATATTAGATGGTAGACAAAAATTTGATTGGTGTATGATTTTTTCTGATACTTTGCACAATCAAATGATAAATGTAAGGAAAACAAAGACCTTCTATATGAAATCTTATGTCATTCATGCAGCTACAAGGATGGGTATCTTCCCAGGATTAAATGCAGTAGGAGTGTTGGGAGAAGCTCCTAGACAACAAAAAGTGTGGAACCACTATGATCAATTGAATTTGCACACATCAGAGGAGCATTATAGGAGAGTTAATGATGAATTTTTTTATGTCATCATTAATAAGTTGACTGGTGATGTAGATTTCAGATTAAGTAGGGAGACCATGGCATTCATTGCTCAATACGGAAACTAGTATATCCAATAACCCAAGTTCACCTACTTTAGGTTATCAGGGTTTGATGGACATCCTCACCTACTCCCTAGGTGTTGCACTAACATAATGGTACTCATGGAGTTTATATACTAAGCATTTGGAGTTAATGCAAAGTTCAGTATCAAGCACAAATCATGGTTCCATAAGTTTCCCATGAAGTTGGGAGAGTATTGTTGTCTTCACAATATAGTTGCAAAAGCAATATGTGAAGAGTTGAGCTACTTCAAGTTGGGACTCTATATGTCTCAAAAGCACTTTGATCCAGAGAAGAAGATGAATAAGTTACTTTCCTCCATGTTTGAGAAGCATTATAATTTTCTAGAGGATTTTTGGTGTGATTTGCAAGATGACTTTGATGTGAGAAAGAGAAACTATGAAAGGTTAACCATCCCACAGATGATTGAGTATGGGGTGAAAGAAGATATTCCTGACACACTATCGGATGATGGTGTGATTTTAGACCCAGGATATGAAGCATCAAATGTAGGCATCCAAGGCTTAGATCCAATCAATTGGGAGGAATAAGTGTTTATTGACATTAAATAGATTTCTAGAACAATAATGGATAGGAGTATCCAATGGGTAGTGTTAAGAATATAGGAACCACCTACTCAAACTTTAAAGAAAAGGAAATTTGGGGAAACCAAGGGTTACCAAAGAACCAAAAGGAGAGCAGCCCCCAAAGAGAAATTGGAGTATCTTCCTCCCATCACTGGAAGGGATGTTGTTCCTGAAATACCTATAGAAGAAGCTCCTAAACCACAGGGTGTGGAGACTGCAACATTTGGAGAAGGCTCCTCTTCTCAACTTCCTCTCCCTCAAGAACCTAGTGAGGAAATAATTATGGGTATTCTTCAAGAAGAAGTAGACACACTAAAAGGAAAAGGGCTTGAGGTGGAAATTCATGACATTGACATAGATTCAGAAGGGACACATTCTAATGATGATATGGAGAAAGATGCATCTTCCCGAAATATTGAGGAAGAGAATGTTCTTACTCCTGAGGAGTAGTGAAAGTTATTTGAGGATTCTAAGGCACAAGCCGAGGAATTATCAAAGCAGAAAGAATCAAAGGTTGAGGCACAAGCTTAGGCATTGGCTAAATAAAAGGAGATGGATGCAAAGCCTCAAGCTGATGCATTGCTCAAACAACAACAATTGGAAGCTAAATTCAAAGTTGATGAATTGTCTAAGAAACAACAACAAAAGGAGCAGGAACTCAAAACTAAGGAAGAGAATGACAAATTAGAAATTTTCTAGAAAATCCATGATCTTGAGGAGGTAAAAGATGCCAGGAGGGAGTTAATCAAATTGAAATATATGCAAGAATTTGCCTCAGTAGAATTGAAGAGAATCAAATTTGAGGGTAGTTGGGTAGATGGGCCTGATGTTGATGTCCTTCAACAATTATTCTCTAGTTATGATGAGTATCTCCTTGAGCAGGAAACACAAGGCTGGGCTGACAACAGAACATTCTCCCTTTGGCATACAACTTCCTCTTCTCTCCTACTTTGTAGGGTTTTGACATAGGCTGAACTAAAGGTGCCCATCTGCCAGTTCTATCTTCTTCCTTGAGCATTAGATTTTGGATAGCAACGAAATCACTTTTTGAACTAAAATTAGTTCAGTTAATGCATACAGTTTTGATTCCTTGATTTGTGGATCTAGGTCTTTGATTGAGAGAAACTTATGCATGGTAGGCCTATATGTACTTTTGGGCTCTTTTTTGTAAAGGGCGGCTGATTGAAGAAGGATTAGCCAACTGATATGGTAGTAGACAGGAATGATAGTTTGAATATTTCATAGGTGTAGCAAGATACTTTAAGTTTCAAATTGAATTTGGATACCTTTTTACAAATTTTTATACAGTTTTTATGTTATTGTTGAAAGTGAATATCTTTGATAAAGTTAATGAATCATAATCAATCTGTATGTCAGTGAGTTGTTGTGTCTAAATGTTTTCTATTTGATGAAAATCAATAGGGGAAACCAGATTTCAAGATTATTTCATTGACTTATCTATGAATGGAATTACTACATGTCTATTTGATTTGTGTTTTAGCAAGGAGTGAGTGATATGTTTCAAATCTCAAAGTCTTTTAGTGAATAGTTGTGGTAATTGAATTGAGCACTACAAATGTATGTAAAGGTGAAGATTTCTATGGATTACATCATGTTGTGGTTTTTTGGTCTGTTGAAGAAACATTCATTGTGGGAATGCATGTCTAGATACTGAGGATTTTTATTCATATTTTACTATTTTATGCCTTGATCTATCTTTTTATGTTTATTTACCCCCCCAACATAGGTTAGTTAATCTAATGCAATTTGTGTTCTTTATTTCCAGCAAAGGCCCCTTGAATATTACAATTACATGTGACATTGAGTAACATTAGCATAGTTGAGAACCAACTACCAGGACCTTGGGAGTTAGATTACTATATGTTATCTTTCTTTTTCAGGAGAAATAGGGTAGAGATATTCTATTTTATGTTGTGCACTTTTGACCATCAATAGATCTAGTGCTAGAAGGAGGGCCTAAAGGAACAAGCTGGCTCAGATTGGGTCATTCTCACTAGAAAGGTATGAAAGAGCTCTTAGATCTTCTACAAATCCTGATCCATTAGTAGAACTCTAAACCCTAGCTAAATAGAGGCCCCAAGCCAGTAGAGTTTTGATCTCACCAATGTCACCATCACTTACTCTGCTTGGATTTTCACCACCCTAGCAAGCAAATTCACCCACTTCAACACTGGTTCAGTCGGTACCACCACCACCCATGGCTTTCTTTGTGAATAACCCCTCTCCACTAGGGACTATTCCTAGTGGTATACATGATCTTCCCAAGAATCCAAAAAGATTTTGTCCCAAGTATATGCATGGAGAATCGAGGAGTGTCGAGGAGCACATATACAAATTTAAGGATGCATGGGCTCATGCTCAGGTAGCTCACCAAGATGTCGTATGTAGGTTATTCCCCTAATATTTAGGAGACATGACATAAACTGGTATTTAAATCTGCCCTAGGGGTCTATTCTAGGTTGGAGAGACTTAGAAAATTCCTTTATTAATAATTTCAAGGTCTATGTAGACCCTTGCATTTTGTATCACCAATTTGCCACCATAAGAAAGGAACCTCATGAACCATTTCCATTATTCAACACGAGATTCCAAAGAATGTTCTGTAGGCTACAAGATCCTTATTTAGTTGCTTAAAATATTGCCATTTTGGCATATTTAAGGGTTGTAGATCCCTTGATCGACCTATTCTTGTAGAGGACTGATGTTGTCGCAGACATTGATTCTTTTTCTAAGGTTTATCATCTAGCCATCAAATTTCAATAATACATAAGTCTGCAATCAAGAAGTTTAGGAGGAGTTCTTCCCCCCATGGGATACCAAATGCCTAACCCTCCTTTGTTCAATACGGTCCCAGGGATGTCTTCCTCCCAATATGGACCTATTTCTAAGTTACAAACCTCACCTCCCCTACCATTCTTCACTAATTGTGTGCAAGATTCTTCCCAACAATCCCAAAACTACCACAATCAAGTGGGAGGGTCAAATCCTGTTAATCAACCATCTATGGGAAGGACTGTAGAAAGTGAAAAAACTATTCAACTGACTAACAAGATGGAAAATCTCAAGAAGAATCTATCTCAAATTTGCAATGGCATGGCACAACTTAGAAATAACCCCCCTCAAAATCAAAACCAAAATTACTAGAATTAGGGAGGGTATAACAATCAGGGTAGTTATCCTAATCAGAATTCAAACCAGAACACCAATAGGAACTTCTAGAACTAAAATTTCCCTAATCAGAATTACCAAAATCAGAATAGGGGATACAACCAGGGGTCGAATAAAAATAGAGAGTGGAATATGGGCCCGAATAATGGGGGGGTATATCAGAACTATCAGGCCAATGAGGACAAGCCTCACACTGTAAATGTTATAGATCTCAATTTCATGACTAATTGGTGTAAGTTGCATGATACTGCAACACATTCTAAGGTTAATTTCCCAGAGATGGAGAAAATGTTTAAGATTGTGCAAGCTAACTCCCACCCTCCACAAGTAAATTCTAACCAACATGGTGGGTCAGTAAGCATATGTATGAACTATGAAACCATCGATGAGCAGTACCAATTTCCCATGCAAGGGGAAAATGAGCCAAATGAGGATGTATATGATGCTCAGGCTTTCCAATCTAAAGGTGGTCATTTTCTAAGAAATTAGAATAAGGTCCCATTCACCACATCTAATCCTCTGAATACCATGGTTCCACCTAATCAAAATGTAGATAATAACCCACCTCCACCAAGAGGCCCACTTGATGTTCAAAATAAAGGTAACTCGCCTTTTATTCCCAGGTATTCAAAGAATAGTGAATCAAAATTTGATTTCATTTCAGAAATTTAGAGACAAAAGACTTCCCTATAATGTTTTGATACCCTCAAATGGTGTCCAGCATAGTGGGAAATGGTTTTAAAGGTGTTGGAAGAAGTAGATCATTCAAAAGGGAAAAATAGGGTGACTCCAGCCACTGACATGAATGCTACCATATATAAAGGTAAGACTGGAACCCCACCATTTATTTTGAGTCTTAGGATATTTGGGAAGAATTTGCATAATTGTCTTTTGGATTCAAGAGCATTGGGTAATGTTATGCCATTTTCTATTTGAAAAAAGCTAGGATTAAGTCCTACCTAGAACCAAAGAAGGTGATTTAGTTGGACAAAACCGAGGTTAATGTCGTAGGAGAACTAAAAAATATGCATGTGCAAGTTGGATCAGACCCAAGGATCCAAACTTATATAGATATCTAGGTAGCCAATATCCCCAAAACATATGGTATGCTTCTAAGTCGTGAATTGATGAAAAGTATTGGGGGTTATCTATCCTTGGAATTTTCACATATGTGGCTTCCATGGAAAGGGATATCATCACAAATAAAGATTGAAAGAGAGCCCCGCCTCAAGCACATGATAACTGAGTATGACTTTCCTAATGAGGTTGCATTCTTTGAGACTGAGATGGGGGTATACAAGAGTGGAGAAATTATGACTCTCTTGGTGTTTGATCCTAATTGCTCCCAATCCCAAGAGTCCAGTAACTCCATGAGAAAAGTTAACCAATAGGTTTTGATTAGGAGATTACAACATGATAGGTTGGTTCTTGTGGAAGAAGTTGATTTATGGAGTTTGTTACTCCAAAACTGGTGTTGGGTTCACTATGAGGGCCATTTTGAACAAGCGTGCCAACCATGTGTGGATATTCTGAATTATTTCTATGAGTCAGAAGAGGCTTGTGAAAATCACCCAGTAACATCCCCTAAAAAGTTCTCATTCTAGGTCAAGGATGCAACTATCCTGGCAAAAACACATATCACCCAAGGGGAAGATCCTTCCCACTTTGAGCGGACTCAGGTCCTATGCTTTGAATTCCAATAAGAGACTGAGGCATCTCAATATTTCTCTGTTACACCCACCTTAGATACCCTTCCAATTCCTAAGGCATTGATGAAAAGTGTACTCAATTGTGATATGATCCAAGGAAGTGTTCAGGAAGAAATTTTTGAACAAGTTTTGAATATAGGTGAATCTTCTAGTGAACCCTATCTCCAGTCACTTTTGAATCTTGCTAGCTAGAAATAGTTTGAGCCACCACACATTTCAAGCAAGTCATCAACTGTCACCCCAAAGAAGAAAGAACTGCCAACCCTAGATCAATTATAGAGTCTTAAATTTGATGGCTGTAAATCCAAATCAAGAAGTGGAGTTGGGATTGAATTAACCAACTTGAAAGGGAAGACTTACTTTGCATCTTAAAGGTTACAGTTTGGCTACACAAAAAATGTGGTTGAATATGAAGCACTTACTCAAGGACTGATGTTTACTCATCAGAAGAAGGTCATAGCTCTCATGGTTATGGGGTACTTTGAAGTTATTGTCAAAGAGGTCTGTAGCCAATATACTTGTCACAAAAAAATATTGCCTACATATAGAAACAAAATTTGGAATCTGATTGAAGATTATGACACTTTTGGAATCACTTTGATTCCTAGGGAAAACAATCAGATTGCAGATGCCCTAGCCATTACTGCTAGCACCTTGGAGCCTATGTAGGACTCCAAGATGAAAAGATTTTCAGTTGAACTAGTCTCAATCCCGGTTGTCTCGGATAACATCCAAAATTTTTAGGTATTCGATGATGACTAACATATACTCACCTTTTTGGCAAGTTCCAATGTCTTCGAAGGATAAATAATTGATAAATCTGAAAGAGATTAGGGAGACTGGGATCCTGAGAATTGTGATACAGAAGAAATACTAGATTTGAAGACTAACAACATTCCAAAGGGGATGGTAGTTTTAGAAAGAATATTTGACTTTGACCCATGGGCTCGTCAAAGGGTGCCAACAAAAATTGATGGAGGGAAATATGAATCTGTTAATCTAGCTCATTTAGGTCCCAAAAGGAATGTCCTTATAGGCAAAACTTGTCCTGAGGAAATTAAAGATAAAATAATTAAAGTTTTGAAAGAGGACATTGCAGCCATTGCCTGGGGGTACAAAGATTTAAAGACCTTTGATACTTTGGTAATCACACATACCATACCTCTAAAGCTAGAAGCCAAGCCCTTTCATCAAAAACAATACCCGATGAATGCTTTAATCAAGCCCTTAATTCAAAAGGAGGTGCAAAAGCTAGTATCTCCAAGAATAATCCTCCTAGTGTGATATTCTACATGGGTTGCAAACTTAGTTCCTGTGCGTAAGAAAAGTGGTAAAATCAGGTTATGCATTGATTTCAGGAACCTAAATAAGGCCTCTGAGAAGGATAACTATCCACTTCCTTCTCTTGATGAGGTATTACAAATGCTCAATGGGTCCCAGGTGATGTCATTCTTGGATGGATATTATGGGTATAATCAAGTGCTTGTCAGTCATGAGGAAAAAAAGGAAACTACCTTCACTACCAAGTGGGGCATATTTTCCTATCGGAGGATTCCATTCAACCTTATCAACATTGCAGCTACCTTTCATTGTGCAATGGATGTAGCATTCAAGGATTTTATAGGTAAGTGTATCATCATTTATGTAGATGACTTAACTATCTTCTCTAAAAATAGAAAGAACCATGTTGTAGATTTAGAAAACGTCCTCAAAAGATGTATAAGCTATGGAGTGTCCCTTAATCCAAAGAAATGTGTGTTTGGAGTTTCTGAAGGGAAAATTTTAGACCGTGATAGAATTGAAGCCATCTTAAAACTAACAATGCTAGGAAGTTAAAAAGAGACAAGATCCTTCTTTGGAAGGATCAATTTTGTAAGAAAATTTATAACAGGGTTTGCAGAAATTGTCAAACCTCTTAAAGAAATGATGAGAAAAGATGAAAAAATAGAATGGAGCAATGAGGCTAAATCTATTTTCTCATAGATTAAACAATCAATATTTGAGGCACCAGTCTTCACCAACCCAAATTATCAAAGCCCTTCTATATCTATTCTTTCGCATTTGACCATTCTATGCAGTTGTTTTAAAACAACAAAGAGGTGAGGGAGAGGAAAGGCCTATTGCCTTCATGAGCTCTCTATTTAAAAATGCAGAAGTCAGGTACCCACCCCTTGAAAAGCAGGCCTTTACATTGGTCTGAGCAGTAAAAAAATTTAGGCACTACATTCTTTGGAGTCCGGTTATTACCATAGTTTTTGATCCAATTGTAATGTCTCTCCTTATGCAGAGCGAAATAGGGGAGAGGAGAGGAAAATGGATGGCTATTTTATAGGAGTTTGATTTAGAAATTCATCCAATGAAGCTCATCTGAGGATAGGTCTTATCAAAGTCTATGGCATATGTTGACAAGAGTATTACTTACCAGTAGTACACAAATGCAGTCTTTCACCAAGGATCCTTGGTACACAAACTTGATCTTCTTCCTCCTCAATAACAGATTCCCAAAGGGAATTAATGCTACTTAGGGGAGAGCATTAAGGATGAAGAGTTCTCATTACATGCTCAAAGGAGGATTCTTATACAAAATAAATTTTGAATTAGTTTACCTGCGTTGTTTGGATCAACAAGAAGCCAAACATGCTATGTTTGAATTTCATGGTAAACATGGTATAGGGCATGAATCTACAGATGCCTTGGCTCATCAAATTTTTAGATCAAGTTATTATTGGTCCCACATGTTTTGAGATGTACATCAACATGTTAGGACATGTCATACATGTTAGACCTCTACATCTAGGGAAAGAAATCCAGCGATGCCCTTACAATCGGTGTACGAGGTAAGACCATTTGATCAATGGGCACTAGATTTTGTAGGTGTCATTAATCCAAACTCTTATGTAGGTCATAATTTCATCCTGACAACAACTGACTATTGCACATGCTAAACCAAGGCTTAGCCTTGCAAAAATAGCACCACAAATGTGGTTATCAAATTTCTGACTGAAAGCATCACAACTAGGTTTGGAGTACCATTCACCCTAGTATGTGATAATGGCCCTGCTTTCTCTTCAAATCAATTCATTCAATGGGCCTATGAACACAAAATTACTTGAAAATATTCATCTAATTACTACCCTCAGAGAAATGGAGTAGTTGAGTCCACCATCAAGAATCTGTTGGGAAATATTAGAAAATTGCTAGAAAACAATCCTAGGGATTGGCACATCCAACTGATATTTTCCTTATGGGAAGATCAAACTCGAATCAAAGCTACCCTAGGAAATTCACCTTTTAAGTTATTCTACGGCCAAGAGCCAGTCTTCCCAATCCATTTGCAAATATATGTCCTCAAATTCATGCAGGAATTCTATACGAAGGATGATCGGATCGAGGTTAGACTAACCAATCTGCTAAACATGGAATAATAGAGAGACGCTGCTTTGCAACAGATATCCAAACACCAAGTTCTTGTCAAATGATGGTTTGACAAGAGGGCCAAGGTAAAGGCCTTTAGGATATCAGATATTGTTTTACTATCGAATAAAGCTAAAGAGAAAAAGGGGGACCACCAGAAGTTTGATAGAATCTGGTTGGGTCCATATCAAATAGCTGAGATACTAGGTGAGAATTATTTTTAGTTGAGTACCCTAATTGGAGAACCTGTTCCATTTCTCGTTAATGGTTAGTTTATTAAACATTACTTTGGCTCATAAAGGTTTGATTTTCTGAAATGACTGTATTATATGTACCATATGTAAATAGTTGTTTTTTTTAAATTTTGGGTGTTTATCTATTTCTTTGTTTCTTTTCGTTGTTCCTATTTTGGTCTTGTTCATTGGGGACCTTCATTTCTATCCATTCTGAGATAAGGGGTTGTTATTCAAAGTATGTTGTAGGCACTAGGAGAAATTAATTTAGTTATTTTCAAGGAACATTTGTTAAAATATTTCGTTCTAAGCTTATGTCTTATGACCATTTTAACACTGGTTTGAAAAGTTATTAAGAATAAGGTATATTGTAAATAATCCCGTGAACTATGATTAAAGTCTATCACAAAATAGATAAACATCTGCCTAAGTAAAATGCCTATTTATCTTAGGGTGGTTGCATCTCTGATTGAAGTGAAAAATCTGACTCCCAAGACTATCATGAGGTCCATTGTAGTTCTCAACCCACATTTTAGATCAATTACATCTGAGTATTGAGAAAATTCAATAAAGAATTTCCATAAGTAAAGTCTATTAAAAAAAATATGGGAGAAAGGTAAACTCAATACTAAATGGTTGAATCAAGTATCTCTATCAGGGCTATGGATGCCTATCTGGCAGTAGAGAAATTCTTTGAGAGAACTAGAGGTATCTCCGCTAGGGCTATGGATGCTTGTTTGGCAGTGGAGCAATGCCCAGGACTTCATTGCATGACAGTTGAAGGATTCAACCTATGTAGCTTGGATATTAGGTGTAGTTGTTCAAGGGTGAAGAAATATTTTATAAAGAATGATGCACCATATATGCACACACCCAAATTAAAAATAGTTCATGAGGACATACATTTGAGATTCCAGCTCAACCTTACTTTGTATATCTGATCTTATTCAAGTTCACATGATTCATAAAATAGTGGTTCTGCGTGACTAAATTCTTCAGTATCTTGAAAATGGGTAAACCATTTTCCAAGATGATTCGCCATTTGTTATTCCCTTCATGACCACCCCATCTTTTACCTTGGTCAAAATGGGTCCCCCTCTTTGTTTCTTGTCCTTGGGTCTTTTCAACAAATATTTTAGAGTTGTTATTTTCTCCAAGTTTTTTTTGTTCATTTTACTCTAGCGAAGCTGCAACCAAAATTGAATCTTGACTTGGAACTCATTTGAGTTTCACTTCCTAACTCAATTTTGATCTCTCTCCCGCTGGATTCTTTGTGTGTTAACTTTTTCGGTCCATGTTGTTTTATTTTCGCGGGGCCAGATCTGAAATGGATCTTAAACTCAGAACTTGGACAAAATTCCAAGTTTTGTTCCCATCCCGCCTCTGCCTTCAATCTCATTTCGGTCTTGGGGTCAGTGCTTCCAATCCCATTTCGATCTCGTTGTCTTCTTTCATTTTTTTCCTTCTTTCTTTTATCTTTGAGCATGACCAAAACCAAACATGGACCTTTAAAAAAGTTTCCTGACTGATTTCAATCCCGCTTCCGCTCCCACTTTCTTGTTTTGTGTTATCCACTCTACTTCAGTTGCACGATAGTTTTGTGCCTATTCCCGCCGTGATCCTACGCCCGACCTACCACATTAATGGAATTTACTGTGGACCCTCCACACACGTAAAATTGATTTTTAACCTTAATTAAGGTTAATTTGTTGGTTATTATTATTGTTTCAAATAGTGATAGCAAACTAGAGCCAAGATAGAGTAGAGGGGCACAATTTCATTGAAGATAAAGCATTTGCCCACAGATTTGGATCGAGTGCCAACCTATTGGGTAGCATTTTGAAGTAGGTGGGATTCTTTATTTTGTTTCCTTTGTCACTCTGGTTTCTTGTGTTTGGTTTTGTATTCTTTGCATGGTTCTTGGGTTTTTTCTCTTGAATTTGTGTTTGTTTTCCTTGTTGTTCCTTTTCCTTGTTGTCTCGTTTTGCTTTTTTTTTTTTGTCTTTTCTCGTTTGTTCTATTCTTCATGGTCATTTTCGTATTTTATCACATTTGAACCATTGTGCCCTAGGGTTTAGGGTGTTTTTTTAGGGAAATTCTAGGGTTCTTTGTGGTCTTTGATCCGTTAAATAGCTTTCCCATCCTTTCGAATTTTGATTCATTGATTTCTGAGTAGGGTTTTGGATGCCTTAACTTCTTAAGTTGATAGGTTTTGTATAAGCTAGGGTTTTCACGTCCATGTCAGTTTAAAGTAGAGCCCTAGTTATTGGTTTCCCCTTGGTCGTAATAGGGATGGGTTTGTAATGTTGTTTTAAGATTCCTCGGCTTATCACATGACCTCGTTCTAAAGTCGTTATGAGTGATTAGGTAAACCTTCTGAGAAAAGCATCATACTTAATAGTGGTTGGAGTCGGGTCCAAGAATGGTTCTTGTCCATAAAATTTTATTTCAAATATATGTTAGGTTTAGTTTCAAACCCGCTTCTGATAAAATTTAGACTATCAAACATCTTTTACTTTATTAGAATCAAAAGTGGAACAAGATTGGGATTTGGAACTTCCTCATGTATCAAGTCTAGTTTCCATTCGTGACCCCAGTTCTGATTGCGATCCTGATCCCGATATACTATTTGTTCAGATCCCAGTTCTGATGATGACTCTTATCCTGACCCCGATGATCCTTGAAGGTTTTCTAGTGATGTTTCTATCTTGATCTTGCCTCTCGTGAGTGAGTAATTTTGCTAAGTATGAGGGGGCTACATGAAGAATCGCAAAGTAATAGGGAAGGTGAGTTATCTAATACTGGTTTATACTTTCCATGGATCTAATCCTGAGTTGTCAATGCAGGAAGTAAACAATTTCAGGAGCCTTTGCAGGGACTTCACAAATGGAAGGTAAAGCAATTGAGAGTTCTAAACAAGTAAATCCTAAGAAGATAAAAGTAGAAAAACTACCTTATATAATGAGGTATAAACATCAGATGATCACTCCCACAGCCAAGAAGCTAAAATCTGGGTTGGTTGACATCACATACACCAACTTAGAGAAATTTAATTGTGAAGAACTGATTGAAGAAACTTTTTTCAGAACAAGTTACTGGAAGAACGAAGAGGATAGTTCAACCAGGAATTTCCCATGTTACTTTATTTCCTCTTTCAGTCCAATGTCCAGAGCTAATCTTAGCTACAACAGGAGCATATAATGTCATGTCAAGGCAATGTCATAATTAAATTATCACCACAAATGATGAGGTTAATTTTCAATACACCTGCTCCCACGAATTCGAAGATATTGACAGAGGTTGATGCATTGGAAAGATTCAATGAGAATAAGGATGTCAACAAGAATCACATGAATAGGAATTGGTTAAGTACTGAAAATAGATTTTGAATAAAATATTTGATCAGCCCAAAAGAGGGGATTTCAAGAAGGAGGTTGATGATTTAATCCTGATGCTTTCTAGAGTATTTGGGAAAAATGATTTTGTATGTTTCAAGGAGTGGATGTTCCCATTTGTTGAAGCTATATTTGATGGTAGACAAAAAAATTATTGGTGTATGATTTTGTTTGATACTTTGGACAATAAAATGATAAATGTAAGGAAAAAAAAAACCTTCTACATGACATCTTATGTCATTTATGCAGCTACAAGGATGGGTATCTTCCCAGGATTAAATGCAGTAGGAGTGTTGGGAGAAGCTCCTAGACAACAAAAAGTGGGGAACCACTATGATCAAATGACTTTGTACATATCAAAGGAGCATTATAGGAGAGTTAATGATGCATTTTTGTATGTCATCATTAATATGTTGACTAGTGATGCAGGTTTCAGACTAAGTAGGGAGGCCATGGCATTCAATGCTCAATGGGGACACTAGTATATCTAGTACCCCAAGTTCACCTACTTTAGGTTATCAGGGTTTGATGGAAATCCTCACCTACTCCTTAGGTTTTGCACTGACATAATGGTCCTCATGGAGTTTATATACCAAGCATTGGGAGTTAATGCAAATTTTAGTATAAAGCACAAATCGGGGTGGCATAAGCTCCCCATGAAGTTGGGAGAGTATTGTTGTCTTCATAATATAGCTGCAAAAGCATTATGTGAAGAGTTGAGATACTTCAAGTTGGGACTCTATACGTCTTGAAAGCACTTTGATCTAGAGAAGAAGATGAATAAGTTACTTTCCTTCATGTTTGAGAAGCATTATAATTTTCTAGAGGATTTTTTGTGTGATTTGCAAGATGACTTTGATGTGAGAAAGAGAAACTATAAAAGGTTAACCATCCCACAGATGATTGAGTATGGTGTGAAAGAAGATATTCCTGACACACTATCAGATGATGGTGTGATTTTAGACCCAGGATATGAAGCATCAAATTTAGGCATCTAAGGCTTAGATCCAATCAATTGGGAGGAAGAAGAGTTTATTGACATTAAATAGATTTCTAGAACAATAAAGGATAGGAGTATCCAATGGGTAGTGTTGAGAATTAAGGAACCACCTACTCAAACTTCAAAGAAAAGGAAATGTTGGGGAAACCAAGGGTTACCAAAGAACCAAAAGGAGAGCAGCCCCCAAGGAGAAATTGGAGTATCTTCCCCCCATCACTGGAAGGGATATTGTTCCTGAAATACCTGTAGAAGAAGCTCCTGAAGCACAGGGTGTGGAGACTGCAACATTTGGAGAAGGCTCCTCTTCTCAAATTCCTCTCCCTCAAGAATCTAGTGAGGAAATACCTACATGTAGTATTCATGAAGAAGCAAACACACTAAAAGGAAAAGGGCTTGAGGCAGAAATTCATGACATTTACATAGATTCAGAAGGGAAAAATTCTAATGATAATATGGAGAAAGTTGCATCTACCCGAAATATTGAGGAAGAGAATGTTCTTACTCCTAAGGAGCAGTGGAAGTTATTTGAGGATGCTAAGGCATAAGCTGAGGCATTAGCAAAGCAGTAAGAATCAGATTTTAAGGCACAAGTTGAGGCATTGGCTAAATAGAAGGAGATGGATGCAAAGGCTCAAGTTGATGCACTACTCAAAAAACAACAATTGGAAGCTCACAACATAACATTATCTCTTTGGCATACAACTTCCTCTTCTCTCCTACTTTACACGGTTTTGGCGTAGGCTGAACTAAAGGTTCCCATCTTCCAGTTCTATCTTCTTCCTTGGGTGTCAAATTTTGGACAACAGGGCAATCACTTTTTGAACTAAAATTAGTTCAATTCCTACATTCAATTTTCATTCCTTGATTTTTGGATCTGGGTCTTTGATTGAGAGAAACTTATGCATGGCAGGCCTATATGTACTTTTGGGCTAATTTTTGTAAAGGGTGATTGATTGAAGAAGGATTAGCGACCTGATATGATAGTAGATAGGAATGATAGTGTGAATATTTCATAGTTGTAGCAAGATACTTTAAGTTTCAAATTGAATTTGGATACCTTTTTACAAGTTTTTATACAGTTTTCATGTTATTGTTGAAATTGAATATATTTGATAAATTTAATGAATCATAATCAATCTGTATGTCAGTGCGTTGTTGTGTCTAAATGTTTTCTATTTGATGGAAATCAATAAGGGAAACCAGATTTCAAGATTATTTCATTGAATTATCTGTGAATGGAATTATTACATGTCTATTTGATCTGTGTTTTAGCAATGAGTGAGTGATCTATTTCAAATCTCAAAGTCTTTTAGTGAATATTTGTGGCAATTGAATTGAGCACTATGAATCTATGTAATGGTGTAGATTGTTCTATGGATTACATCATGTTTTGGTTTTTTGGTCTATTGAAGAAACACTCATTGTGGGAATGCATATCTAGATACTGAGGAGTTTTATTCATATTTTACTATTTTATGCCTTGATCTATCTTTTTCTATTTATTTACCCCCCCAACATAGGATAGTTAATTTGATGCAGTTTGTGTTCTTTATGACCAAAAAAGGCCCCTTGAATATTACAATTACATTGGCCATTGAGTAAAATCAGAATAGTTGAGAACCAACTACCAGGACCTTGGGAGTTAGATTACTATATGTTATATTTCCTTTTCAGGAGAAATAGGGTAGAGATATTCTATTTTATGTTGTTGTGCACTTTTGACCAATAACACGTGAGATTTGATAGAAGAAAGGTTTGGTACCTTTGAAAAGAAGGATATTCAAGTGTACATGATCAACTGAGGAAGCCTGTGATAGTCGATAAGGTGAGAAAGGAAGTTGAAGCAGTGAGGGAAGCTAGGAAGAAAAGAGAACGAACTGAAAAAGGGGAGCCTACTATACCTGAGTTAGCTAGTCTGGTATCATCCTCTTCCAGATCTAGATCTACCAGGAGCTCTGCACCCTCATCTAGTCCTACAAAGAAATCAAGCCTAGTAAAAGCTCAAGTCAAGACATCCGGAAGAGAAGGAAAGAGGAAGAAGGATAAAAGCACAAGAGTCTATGTTGTTGTTGAAGATGATGAAGAAAATGAATTAGATGAAAAAGTAAGATAAATCAAGCATAAGGGCACAAAGGCATCAAAATTCTCTAAGGAAAATCCCTTCAGTGAAGAAAAAGCCAAGAAAAAGGTGAAAACTGATAAATCAGGTATGACTATAGAGGAAGTTGAAAAAGATTTAATTAAAGATGGTAATCTCAAACCACTTTCTGAATGGTATGACACTTTTAATAGTGTTAGTAAGAGAACTCTTGAAGAAGCCACAATAAACTATTTGAATATTCTCAATATAACTCTCATAGAAATAATGTCAGGGTTACCTAAAGGGTTATATTAAGTCTTAGAAATGAGGAGATTAAATGCAAGAGCTAAAGATGAACGAATAAGAGATCTCATACTCTCCAATCTATGTTCGGTAATGTCAATAGAAGAAATGAAGAAAATCCTCAATGATTCTAAAAAGGATTTTAAGAGAAAATCAAGAGTGAATAAGCTTATGATCGAGCAGATTAAGGATATAGCAAAAGACACTGAGAAAATTCTTAAGGAACATCTGTTGAAGAATAGATATAGTTTTTTCTTCAAAGAAACTCATGATGAAGATGTTCCATCTGGTCTGAAAGTTCAAGATGTTTAGGATAATATTGATAAAGTGAAAGAAGACACAATTAAGGACACTCAGAATCCTCTAGATATGGAAGATATTGAAATTCCCATGGAGACTAAAGCTCCTAAAGATATGTTAGCTAAAGAAATAAAGATTCCCAAAGTCAAGTGAGAATCTAAGATTGAAGAAAAGAAGGCCGAGGCAAAGGAGGTTGCTATGGAAGCAAGAGATACTACAAAGGTAGTAAATAATATTTTAGAAGAACAATAGGAGGAGTTTGACCCTGAATTGGTTGAAGGTCCTATCGACTTGGCCACTCTATCTCCTATTCAGAAGCTGAAGGTGGCATCATTTGCTCAGACCAAGGCAAGGGAAGAGATATTGAAATCTCACATTAAGGACAATGAGTTGCTAAGTCTTGCATCTGGTATCTTGGAGAAGATCATACACACACATGTCAAGGACTCATCTGATTCTCCCCCTGGTCAGGTGAAGAAACTTGTCAACTCTGTAAGTACTCACTTTGTGTCTCTTGAAAAGTCTATTAAGGATAAGGTCCATAAAGAATTTGATGCAAATAGGTTTAGTAGATTGAAGTGTATGATTGATAATGATAAATCCTTATTATCTACCTGTGAAAAGAACATTCAAGGTGCATTATCTAAGGGTGGAAATATCTACAAGTCATGCTTATCCTAGTCAAAATTCATTGAGGTCATTGAGAAGAAAATGAAAGAATATGAGAAATAGTTAGCAGATATTTCTCAAACCTTTGATCCTCTAATCATTTCTATGAGTAAGAAAGAAGGTCAAATCATATCCCTGCTTGAAAAAATTAAAAGTTTGAAGCATGAAGAAGATTTTTTTTTTGAAAGGGTATGTGAGCTCAGAGAACTAATTGGTCCTAAAATGGAGACAATTCTTAGTGCATTGAAGGAAGGACATGATGCTATGGTTTTCAGTGATCCAGAAAATCTTGAGTCAGCAGAGATGCAATCTTACCTATTATGTGGTCACATGACTATAGAATTTGTGAAATACAACTTCAAAAACCTTGAAGATCAGTTGCATGTAAACAATATGTCATAGAAAGAAGAGATGGAGACAAAAAAACAAGGGTGCTCTGAAAGCTAGAAAAATGTATTAATCAGAGAGTTGAAATAAAATACAATGATCAATCCTTATAAAAGAAGATTGTGAAAACCTAAAAGTAACCCTAATAGGTAGACATTTAATAATTAATATAATTATTAAATGTCACAATATGCAAACTAAAAGGAAATATTAAGAAAGGAATAAAGGTAACTTAATTAACATAATTAAGTTAAAACCTTTACTCTAATACCCCCCTTAAGATGAGAAAGAGTGGAACTACAAAAATGTGCAAGAAAGAAAAATTAACTAAAATGCATGAAAGTAAACATGGGTCCCAACAACTAGGCCTGATCGGGTACCCATTTACAAATGCAATGCAAACTAAAGAAATAGGGTAAAGGAGAAAACCTTGTGGGAAAAAACTCCTCCCCAAAATAGAATGCAAAGAAGGAATGCAATGAACTAATGAAAGAAGGATAGGAGGTGGATTAAATGATACCCCCCATTGAAAAATTCTATCATATAAGTACATGTACAATGGTCTCCATAGGAGAGATAGAAAGAGACAAGAACACCCCCCCACAAAGAAGAAACTTATTTTGTAATGGTAGATGCCTGATGTAGAATCCAAAAGGAGATCTTGAAGTGGAAAATGATATTCCTCCCCTTGGGAAGAAATGGATCCAAAGGAAAATGTCGAAGAAACCCTATGAAGAGTGATGAACCAATCTGTCTCAAGATGTGTGCCATGATCAGATGCTGAAGAATCTCTTTGTGTGAACTAAAATAAATGATGTCAAATCCAAACTAATGTGGAGAATCCTGAAATACAACCTCTGAATGCACTGATAATGGTGGGCATATAGTGATAACCTGACTATCAAGGTAGAGGAAATGAATGTTCTCAAAATAATCCTCCAAATCTGCAATATAGAACTCCACAAACAAGAAAGATATGTCTGCAACATAAGAGTCCAAAGTAGCTATGTCTGGAAAATGTGTGATTCCCTACTACAATAAGTCAGGAACAACAGGAGATTTTGATGAAGTCTCAATCTGAAGAGTAGGAACTATGAGACAAGCCTCTGATCCATCAGAACATATAAGGGTGTCTAAATACTCAAGCTCCTCTAGAGTATCATGATCAAAAGGTGTATTCTCTCTCCAAGCAATGGGTAAGAGACAATTTGAAGCAGGATCCTCTGGGAATGGAGAGAGATTGAGGTCTCCATAGATCTCCCAAAGACGTGTCCAAAGTGGGTGAGGAAAATCAATGTCTGATATAGCCCACATAGTATCATGATCAACACTAGATAACAAAAGTCCTACTATGTGATTTCTAATGATATCCCAAGCTAACTTTCCCTTTCAAGTGGTTGGTTCAGGTATGAGATCATACAAATGAGGCAAAATATTAAGCCACCTACAATGTGTAAGTATGCTCTTTGCCCATTGTATACACCTAAAATTGTTCTGGAGAATCCGATTAATTAAATATGATTTATTTGATTAATTATCCTAAATTCCTCTACTATTGAATAATAGAAATATTTATTTATATAGTTCATGTTTACATTCTTATTTAAATTCTTCTAATTCTTCTATTATTTCATCTTAATTAAATAAACAAAAATAAATACTTTGTTTGATTTAATTATCAATTCCTCTATTTTATTCTATCACATCGTGTAAATAAATTAAACAAAGGTTAAATACTTTATTGTTTAATTATCATATTCTTCTATTTTAATTTAATAAACAACTTCTATAGTTTGTTTTATTAAATTAGTTATTCCTCTCTTGATAATTTAAATAAATCAAAAATACTTAAATAAAAGCATAAAGAATATTCCTCTATTTTCATTCAATTACCAAATTAGATATTATATGTCTAATTTATGTCAGAATTATGTCTAAATTAATTGATTCATTCTTCATGGGAAGATTTGGAGACAAATTGGAGATAAATTGGAAATCCATCTCTCAATCCTCTTCCATCAATCTTTCCAATCTTCTTGCCTAGTGTTTTTATGGGTCAGAACCAGTCCCAAAATCTTCTCTAGCTCCTCCATCTCTCATCATTCGATCCTCAGATTGAATCCAAGCCTCTGTTTGTTTCCCCTATGCAAATATGCTGCCTAGAAATCAATAAATACAACCCTGTACAACAAAGAAAGGATCCCAATTTTATGCAAACTTATTCTGTAGCAATAGCATCAAGCATCAAGCATCAAAATTTTAACAATAGCATCATAGCTTTAATTCATAATCATGGCTGCATTTAGTTTGTTGTAGCTTTGTTTTATCTGAATTCATGTCAAGTTTAGTATATCATCATATAGGATTAGTTTCATGCATTTAGCATCATTCTTGTTCTTCATATTGTCATTTTAAATGGTCATAGTGCTTACACGATCTGAGAGCCACAATTATTTGATAAATCTTTGGAGATAGAGAACAATAGGATGCTTTCAAGAGTCTTTTTGTTTCAATTAGATTAACTTTGATTAATTCTCTTGATATAATGTTGTATTAAGAAGTGTATTTATTTATTGTTTACTTATTCACACTTATAATTCGGTGCCCACCGTGGGGCATAACCCCATATTTCACAAAAAAATTTCTGAAAAGTGTCGCACAGGTTTCCAACATGTTCAGTTTAGTGCGAGTGAGAGACTTTCTGGCGCTTCCAAAAAAACTATAACGCTTCCATGGAAAACTATAGCACTTCCAAGCTTTGTTTCTGCACTTCCACAAAACTATAACGCATTCGAGAGCTATTTTAGCGCTTCTGAGAAGGAAACTATAGCGCTTCCATGATCTGTTTCAGTGCATCAGACACCCGTTTTCAACACATTTGATATAGTGCTTTCGTGGAAAATTGTAGCACTTTCAATCTTTGATTTAGCGCTTTCAACTATAGCGCATCTGTTATAAACTATAGCACTTCTATTCTCTATTCCAACGCTTCTGTAATTGCTTATCTGGATCCGACGCGACCGTGGCCAAAATTTTATTTTGATGCATTAAGATCAAAATTTATCAATCCTAGGGTAGCCATTTGATTTAAAATTTATCAATCCTAGGATAGACATCACACATTTTGCTATATCAGTTAAAATTGACACCATGACTTTTGTGAAGCAAAATCTTCACATAGAATAGAAAAAAATGTCTTTTTTGGGTATTAAAATAAATCATTGATTATTGTGCTTATGTGGTGAATAGGCTTATGCTCTCCCCTTAAATGGGTGATCGAAACGCCAGACTCATCCTTTATTTCCATACAATTTTACACTTTTTTTAAAACCTTTAGAAGGCCTTCCATAGTGGGAAAAAGTACTCACCCTACAGGAATGACCTAAGTGGGAATGCCTAAAGCCAAGGATTCCAACCCACTCTAAACAAATGTGAGTTGTTGATGAAAGTCCAACTCGATGGTAGTGTGCAAGATAACCATCCCTAAAATCTTTGTTCTAAAGATTGGGAGGTCTCCTGAGGGAGTTTATCATTTGCGGCACCGCACAAAAACCCTATCTAAGAACCATAACATAGTATCCAGTTGAGTCAGTAACCAAACATTGTAATACTTGCAGTGCAAGGGGAGGGTAAAATCTTCTCCCAAGACACTCACCATATAATTTCCAAGGACCGTTTGCTCAAGGGACGAGAAATCCAACTTTGTGTACGCACCTAGAAACGACAAAAACACGAGTGACCTCTAGGGGGTGACACGACTGTGTGAGTCAACACAATTTTAAGATGTGGGTTGTTGAGTATAACGATGACCTTTTTGAATTTAAGAGTGAATCTGTCTGAAGTGTATCTTTGTTAAAATGAAACCAGTGGAAATTAATAAGGACCATTTGTGGTTCTTGAACATACACTATCTATTTAGATTCTAGGATTAAAGACAACTATTATACAATTTTCTTGCTATGTTTTCAAATCATTGTAACTTAGATAAAAGATCATCCTTAAAACCACAAATCAAATCAAGTTAGAAAAATTCATGATTCGAGATTGGAAATCCAAAAATTTTGTCAAAAAATCCATCAAAATCAAGAAACCCAAGAGACCACTTGGTTACAAGAACCTTTTGAGAAAAAGACATTTCTTGTGTCAGAGTCAAAAAATCTTGCTTCATCATAGAAATTTCATACATAGGTATCACGATTTCACTAGATGTTATACTGGTGATTACGCCTTAGAACCTCTTTATTCACAAGCCTTTTTCCAAAGGAGAGCTCTTACACAACATCATAATCATAGTCAACCCATACGTCAATCCTCCATCCCACAACTAATGATAGAATATTCCACCAGGCCAAATCAAATTTTACAATAAGGAAAATCTAAAATAGCGCTTCCAAGGTTTGTTTTAGTGCTTTTGAACAATGTTTTAGCGCTTCAACAAAATAGCACTTCAATCAAATATTGCAGCACCTCCAAACTCTGTTTTAGCATTTTCCACCAAATAGCACTTTAGAGTGATGTCATAACACTTCCGCATTTTGTTTTAGCGTTTTCTGACAAATAGCGCTTTAATCAAATATTATAGTGCTTTTGACTTCTGTTTTAGTGCTTTTCACAAAATAGCACTTCCAAAAACCATCATAATGCTTATAAGTTTTGTTTTAGCGCTTCCGCAAACTAGCGCTTATGTGAACTAGCGCTTCCAAAAACAACAAAAAATAGATAGCTTACAAACAGATCAATCAGTTTAGTTAATAGCTCTAAGACGGATTTTTTTCAATCAGAAGTATCTTTTCAACATAGACACTGTCTAGAAACCATAAAAAAATAGGTTCCTATAGGTTAACTGTCTTTTCAACTAAAACTCAGATCTTGCAAACCATAAAGTGTCAAGTAAATCAAAAAAAAATCTTGGTTATTTAGCTAAATTTTCATCATTAGGATATTATCATCCTACTATCACAAAATGAGGCATAGTAATAATATTTTTAACCTAGTGTTATCAATAGGATGTATCATCCTATTTGACTTTGTTAAAAATTCACTTGACATTTATCCAACATAGAAGATCAAAAATTGGTAGCAAAAAACAAAACACTTGTATGCCAATCTTCACCAGGTTACAAAAATAGAGGCTCTTAGAAAAAGAACTTGAAACATCAACTACCATGGCAAAAGAAAATCCCTAGAATAACTTACATCAAAGTGACAAGAATGAAATAATAGCAGAAGACATACAAAAAGCACAACAGGATCCAAAATTCCATAAATTCATGGAAAAAATATTAGAACAAGACATGGAAAAATATCTCCTAATGCTAGCTGACTCAGGTGCCAAACTTCCCAAAGACTTCGATGTCAATCACTTGAAAGAAGCACCCAGAACAAGTGAAAACAAAATACCACAACACACACAAGGTGTAGATCTGATTGTTGCTTTAACAAACCAAATGCAAAACTTACAACAACAAATACATGACATGACAAAAGGAAACAAAAAAAGGTATACATTATAGGACATTTGTCCTTATCCTTTTGACCCAACAGTCGACATGATACCTTTCCCTAGACACTACGAATTTCCAAAGTATGACAAATAACATGGTAAGATGGATCCAATCGACCATATAAGGGAATTCAAGACCATGAGCTTAGAATTTACGCAAGAAGAAACTTACCTCATGAGGTTTTTTTCAAGAAGTTTAGGAGGGCAATGTATGGAATGGTTTTCCAAATTGCAACCAGGTATACGAACCTTTGAAGAGCTTGTCAATAGGTTTATATCACAATATTCTTTTAACATCCAACATGATGTCACAATAAAGGATCTCTATAACATGAAGCAAAACAAACGGGAGACATTATTGTCCTTCTTACAATGATGGTGAAGACTATTTTCTAGGTATCCTCGCCCCATACCTAAGGAAGAAAAGATGGAGTTATTCATAGACAATTTGACTGATGAAATGAGCTATAGGCTCGAATTACAATGTCCTCCAACATTTGAAAAGGTCATTGAAGATGGCCTTAAAATCGAAGAAGAATTGGTAAAATGAGGGGTGATCAAGCACTACAATGAAAAATAAAACAACACCAGCTCCTCAAATCAACACACCAACAATTACAAACCGAAATTCTGGCAGAAGAACAAAAATACTGGAATTAACGAAACTGCAAATGATTTACAAAACGCAAAACCAATTTTTAACTTGACAACGTCTACTTCAAAGCCAAACCAAAATAGTGATCAAAACATCAAGTCAAATGCCAATCAAAACAATGGAGACTCAAAACCTCAAACATATCAAACATCATCAAACCGACATAAGTTCACACCGTTAGGCCAAACATTGGAATCAACAATGAGGGAACTAGTTGCAAGTGGTCTTATCACTATACGAGAAGCATGATTTTGGGATCCAAAAGTTAAACCACCATGGTGAAATGACGTAGATTATTGTAACTTCCACAACAATAAGGGACACAGGACAAATGATTGCATGGAATTAAAACATATAGTTCAAGATCTAATTTACAACAACAAGGGATACATAGAGGGACACCAAAATAACAATGATCATACAGCCTTTAAAGACCCTTTACCAAATTATGACAAGGGAGCATCATCTTCTACAAACAATAAAGGTAAAAATGTCAATCATGTTTACGATACCATGATCCTTCATCTTACCAAAGTAGAAAATGATAATGTCATTGGTCATCACATGGACAACAACGAAACCAACAACATTATACCACTGGATCTAATCCCAAGCATACAAGTCTCTAAAAATCAAGTAAATGTGTTAAAAATTAGAGAACAACGAGACTATCAACCAGTTAATGTAATGACAAGGGGGAAATCCAAGGTAATTTTAAAAGGAGTTGCACCTAAAAACACAACTCCACCTCCAAGTCAATACAACATTGTCAACCAACTTCAGAAAATTCCAGCACAAATATCAATACTTGAATTCCTTAAACTATCACCATCACATAAGGAAGTTCTAGAACAAGCACTTGTTGCCACCGAAGTACCCAACAGCCTAGATGTTTCTCAATTCCAGGCTATGGTGGGACATTTGACCACACCACATTTTTTATCACTCTCTAAACATGATGATGTGTCACTTAATCATCCACATAACACCACCCTCCATATTGAAGTTCCCATCCACAATCATCGTGTTAAAAGAGTCCTAATAGATGGGGGATTTGGTTTGAACATTTGTACTTTAAAGTTAATCTGTGCACTAGGGTATTCAGATAATACTATTGATGCCTGAAGGAAAATGACAATAAAAGCTTATGATGAAGAAGAGAGATCTTCTAAAGGACTGATTGTGCTACCCATTCAAGTGGGACCGATGATGAAAAACATAGCATGCCAGGTACTAGAAAAAGAGTTAACCTACAATATACTCTTAGGATGCTCGTGGATTCATGAAATGTCAGCAGTACCTTCAACCTATCACCAATGCTTGAAATTTCTAGTTAATGGATAGGAGGTGACTATATCAGCAGATTATAACCATCCTCAACATTGTGACACACTTAGAATCTTTCAAGACACCTTTATGCCTCATAATAGGGAAGCAAGCAATTCAAATTCATCAAATGAAGAAAAAAATCGAAGTATTATATCCAAGTGGGTTGCAAAAAAGGATAAATCAAAAGATGAAAGTCTTGTTGAAACTAAATTAATAGACAATCAAGATCCCCAAAATTCTTTATCACAAAAATTCCAAGAACAAGTCCAGTTGACAGACAAGGGAATGGGACAATATTTTATTGAACAGGCTCTTAATCTTTCACAATTTATGCCATCTCCAAAGTCATATGGACAACCATCAATGATCAAATAACAACCATCACAACATGCCACAATTCTATAGGAAATATTTGTGAAAGCTGGTACTATTGAGGATGAATCAAAAGACAAAGCTATCCTCAATTGGTTATAAAAAGATGGAGAAACATCGACATCAACAAACATCAACATCAACACAGATAAGTATGGCAAAGGAAAGGCTATTTTAGAGAAAAATGGGTTATGAAGGATAGGGACCTATTGGAAAAAGGAAAGTAGGCATCATTGAACCTATTCAACCTCTTACTCTTCATTCAAAGGATAAGATAGGACTGGGATACTCAGAAGAAGAAAAACAAGAAATGACAAAGAAGGTTGTTGAAAGAATCCTTCAAGTAAGAGATAACTCTGAAACAAATTCTAATGAATATGAATGGATTCTATGTTCTAATATATCTTACACAGATGTCCAAATTGATGTCATAAAACAATATGAACCTACACATGAGGAGGGACAAAGCTCTGGATCTAAATCATTTGTATTAGGATCACAAAATATCAATGACTCAAGTGAGGAGGAACATACATCGAGTGACCTAGATAATATTGAGGAGGGTACCATCATTGATCTCGACATCCCTACTAAAAACTTTGATGACATACCTATCTGAACCCTTACCACCATTAACCTAAGTCAATCCGATGACTTCATGCCTTTAGTCCATCCCAAACTTATTGACCAAGATTCCATTGAACCTATAAATGTACCCATATTTGCAAACGATAATGCTATCGTAAATTTCCTATGTTGTGACAAACCTGATACAAGTTCTATCCATAACTCTCATAACAACGTGACTTAGCAGGAGGGTGTCAAATCTTCTAGTTGCAAAAATAAAAACAGGAATAATGGATCTAATGGTGAAAACCATTCTATGGTAGCATTAGATCTAGAAAAAGAGAAAATAAAGAACGCATCTGACGGTGAAAACCTCTCTGAGGCACTGAAAGATGGGAGATTTGACACTCTTCCGGAGCATTATCATTTTAGGTCATCAATTCTGGTGGAGCCTACACAGTCTGTAAACATTGGCACTGAGGAAAGAGCAAAGATTTTACATCTAGCAGAATCTATGACAACACAAGAAAGACCTGAATTTATCAAATTCTTTGAAGAAATAAGCAATAACTTTGCTTGGTCATACTTCAATATGCTAGGTTTGGACCCAAATATTTTAATGCATCATCTATGTTTTCCCACTAGAATCGAACCTATAAAACAAAAATTGAGAAAGATGCATCCACACATCGCACTAATGGTAAAGGACGAGCTGAATAAATTATTGGATGCCAGTTTCATTAGGTCTATTGATTATGCCGAAAGGATATCAAATATTGTACCTATATCAAAGCTAGATAATAGTATCAGGATATGTACATATTTCAAGGACCTAAATAAGGCATTCCCCAAGGATGATTTCCCCTTACCTAATATTGACATCATCATAGACTTAACAACAGGGCATGCCATGTTGTCAATAATGGATGGTTTCTCCGGATACAACCAAATCAAGATAGCACCAGAAGATCTGGAGAAAACTGCATTCACATGTCCATGGGGAACTCTTTGCTAGAATTTCATGCCCTTTGGTTTGAAAAATGCAAGGCCAACTTATCAAAGAGCATTGACCACTATCTTTCATTATATGATGCACACCTTTATGGAGGATTATGTAGATGATATTCTAGCTAAATATTATTCTAGGGAGGGACATCTAGATATCCTAGGAAAAAATTTCACGAGGCTAGAAAAGTTTAATGTTAGACTAAATCCTAAGAAATGTGTCTTTGGGGTTACATCAGCAAAACTCTTAGGATACATAGTCTCAGAAAAAGGTATCGAAGTAGATCCAAAAAAGGTAAAGGCAATAATGGAAATGCCACCACCCAGAAACATTAGTCAACTAAGGTCACTACAGGGAAGGCTACAATTAATCTGGAGATTTATCTCCCAGCTGGCAGACAAAATTCACCAATTTAATCATCTATTGCCTAAGAATGTTGTATTTAAATGGGATAATGGGTGTGAAACAACTTTCAACCAAATAAATAAATATATGATGTCACCGCCTATTCTCATGCCGCCTATAGAAGGAAGACCTTTAATACTATACATTGTAACAACAGATATTTCTTTAGGAGCACTATTGGCACAAGAAGATTATGAAGGAAGGGAACAAGCCATTTACTACATCAGAAGAACTTCAAATGGCTATGAAATAAATTACACCTTCATTGAGAAATATTTTTTGGCGGTGGTATTTTCTACCCAACAGTTGTGACATTATATGTTGACTCACACAATCAGGCTCATAGAAAAAATCGATCCATTAAAATATTTAGTCAGTAAGGCTGCTTTAACAAGTAGACTAGCTAAATAGGTCATGCTTTTAAGTGAGTTTGATATCTAGTATGTAGAAATGAGAGCCATCAAAGGTCAAGTGATCGCTGAACAATTAGATGAAGCTCCTTTACCAAATGATCGACCTATGAAAATGGAGTTTCTTGATGTAGACATTCTGATAGTAATACCACAACAATGGATACTTTACTTTGATGGATCATATACACAAAGAGGATCTAGTGCAGGAATTTTTTTCATTATACCCCAAGGACACACTATCCCAAAATATTATAGACTAATGTTTCAATGTACCAATAATGTGGCAGAGTATGGGGCATTAATCATTGGAGTCAAAGTGGCAATTGAATGGAAAATCATAGAGTTACAGGTATATGGGGATTCTCAATTAGTCATTTATAAAGTAAATGAAAAATATCAGATGAAAGATGAGAAGTTGATACCCTATAAGAAGTTGATAGATGATCTCAAACAATAATTTGTCAATATCAAATTTGACCAAATTCCAAGGGAAGAAAAAAAAGCGACAGATGCTATGGCAACAATTGCTTCTCTTTTGCAATTACCGAAGAAATGTGGTCGTTATGAGTTTATGGTAGAAGAAGTATCTAATCCTTCTTATAATAGTTTGCAAACCCAAACCGTATACCATTTAGATATCGTTGAATCCTCCATCTATGAAAAAACCTATGCATACCTAAAGGACAACATCCTCCCCCCTGATCTTTCTAGAAACCAAAAATGCAACTTCATCCGCCAATCCACCCAACATACCTTAATCACCGACATAGTTTATCATTGAGGTCTAGATGGTACTGTTCTCTGATGTTTAGAATATAACGAATCTCAGATAGCCTTACATGAGGTTCATGAAGGTATTTGTTGAACTCATTCAAGTGGTATAACTCTAGCAAAGAAACTCCTCCATTTAGGGTATTATTGGCCAAGTATGGAGAAGGAGTCTTATCAGTTTTTCAAGAAGTGTCAAAAGTGTCAGATTCATAGTAATCTGATCCACACACCAGCTCAAGAATTACATCCATTCACATCAACATGGCCCTTTTGTCAATGGGGACTGGACTTGGTAGGAAAAATAAATTTTTCTTCATCCAATGGACACAAGTTCATAATCACAACGAAAAAATACTTTACAAAATGGATAGAAGTAGTTCTTCTCACAACTATTACTAGAAAATAGATCTCGTCATTCATATTGAACTACATAATCTATCGGTACAACATACCTCAGTCCATTATCACTGATAATGGATGACCATTTAAAAATTAGGATGTCCAAGAATTGTGTGACAAATTTCATATCCAACATCATTTCTCAACACCATATTATCCTCAAGGAAATGGTCAAGCAGAGGCCTCAAATAAGACAATTCTGAAAATACTCAAGAAAACGGTTAACGATGTTGGACGAGATTGGCATGTTCAGCTCAATCCTGCATTATGGGCCTACAAAACTAGCATCAGAACACCAATGAGAGTTACACCATATGTCTTGGTATATGGATTAGAGGCTATACTACCTATTGAAGTAGAGATTCCATCACTCTGTGTGTCACTAAAGGAATCATTTCAGATGAGGACTATAGAGTATCTAGGCTTCAAGAACTGGAACTATTGGATGAGCATCGTCAACCAGCTGTCAATCATATAATGACATACCAACAAAGAATATCAAGGAGCTACAATCATAGGGTAAAACCTAGAGTCTTTCAGGTTGGTGATTTGGTTCTAAAAGAGAACCCTAGAAATAAACAAGATAGAGAAAAGAAAGGGAAGTTTGAACCTAACTGGCTAGGTCCCTTTGTCATCATATCTGTGGATGGATCAGGAGATTGTCAACTATCAACATCAGAAGGGGATCTGTTTGATGAACCTATCAATAGTATCCATCTCAGAAAGTTCTATACTTGAATCACCTAGTGCACGGTTGAAAATCCCAAAAATGATTGCCTTGATGAAAACCTGGCAAACAGGCGTCTTGGTAACAGGAAATACAAAATACAAAAAAAAAAGAGAAGAAAAATGAGAAAAGAGAAAATACAAAACAAAAGTACATTTAAAACATATGGTGAAAACCTAGAAACAAGCACTATATGTGATTTTAACCAACTTTCCCATCTATTTATATACATATCATGATCATTAATCTCACCATTATTGTGCATCCATTATCATATCCATTTCAAATGGTCATGTCTCACTCTAGCTTGGGGGCAACATCTAAATCTCATTGGGGGCAATAAAACATCAGCTTAGCAAAAAGGGGACAAACAACAGTATGGAAAACAAAATAAAAACAATGATCGAAACACAATCCAAGACAAAGTAGAACGTCAAATCACCATCGAAAACACATCAAACATCCATATCATATTAGAAAATCCCAAAAACAAGTCAAAAATTCAGTATCAAAAATCCAAAAACATGAGTCTATGTTAGTCGAACTACATGGTCTCTGTGTGTGTAGTGTAGGCAAGGTTAATCTATGATCAGCCCTCAAGACCCGTAGGATAGGTTAGTAGGTTAAGTTTGGTCCAAAATCTTGGAAAATCACAAAAACATCACAAAATCAAGATGGATGATCTAATCTGAATAATGATTGAAACACTTTAAGTAAAACGTAGATGCATTGTTTTCAATTTTTGGTTATTATTTATTTGGAGTAACTCAATGATGTAATGAACTACAGAAACACAGAAGAAGAATGGCATTTTCGTTGTCTGTTGTTTCAGAGTTAATTATTTAAATGTGTGAATTATTATGGGACGTGATCTACATATTTATCACTGATGACATTCAAAAGACACACACTAAAATAATTGATCCTTGTCTGTTTACGCAAGAAATGCTCAGGTCATCTCGGTTTAATTATACCTCGATGCTTGTGTTCACTTGCAATATCAAAAATCATGACAATAGTACTCAGGTCGTCATTGGTCTAACATATACCATTGATGCTTGTACTCACTTTCAACATTTTAAAAGCTCTATGATGATACAAAGCAAAAAAGTACTGTTAAAATGTCAATAGTTTGCATATAGTTTTTGCATACTAAAATTAGATTGCATTCATAAAATATTTCTACATCTGCAGAATGTTTTGTTATAAAAAGGATTGAAATCGATGATTATCTTTTCTATTAATAAGACTGAGTATACTTGACATAAAACAAAAACATCATCATAACCATGTAGTTGCATCAACATTTTTTCACATTATGAGGCATTTTCTATTCATCATTCATACATTTTAAATCAAATCATGTTGCATCTATATCATATAAAAGTTCTAAAAAGAAAATTTCAAAACTAGATCATATCATTGCATTTTTCATCCATCCACCAATTATTTCTTCCATACATCAAATACATCATACATCCATTCATCATTTTATTATTACATCATATTATTGCATTTCCATCAATTCATAGTTTATATTATACATCATCTATTTTCACATTCATATCAACATAGGAATGCCATCTCGTTAGCATCACATCATTACATCCACATTCATCTATAAAAAGAAAATAAATCATGCATCCATACATTGACAACATGCATCCATACATCGACAACATACATCCATACATCATTCATTAATTAGATCATACACCATTACATCCACATTCATCAAATAAAAATCATAATTAGAATCATCACATGGTATATAGAACATTGAAAATAAATGTATCCATCATGGAATCATACTAGAACCATCATAGATAGATAAAAATCTGCTGCATATCATATAAATCATATAATAATCAATGTCAAGTATACAATGAAGTCTGTAATGAAAAATAAAAATCATCAAAACTGGTTGAGTTGAAGTATACATCATATCTCAAAAGTATGTCATAAAATCATATAGGGGCAGCTAGGATCTGTTACTGCTAGATGGTGTAGGCATCACAAGACCAGTACCTCCCCCACCAGAAGCCCTAGGATCTCTCGAATCTCTCTGTGGAGGCTGCATCACACCCTCACTAACTGTCTGGTATGTTTCCTACCAGATCTGGAAGGGGCATAGCTCACTCTTCGCTCAGTAGGAACTGCATCATGATAATGGCCTTTGTAGAACTCTGCCTCTCAGCCAACACAGAGAACCCCCCTCATATAGTCACCAACGGTGGTACCATCAACTATCCTCTGTAAGGTCTCGATAGTCCCTTGTGCCCGCTCGATGATCTGCCTAACACTGTCTCTCTCTGTTGTCAGTGTGGCAACCTATGTCTACACAACTACCAACTGTCCCTGAACCTGTGCTAAAGCCTGTGCATGAGCCTGTTCCTGGGTCTCTAACTGTGTATGTGTCTATACAAGTAAACCCTATGCCTGAACAAGTTGACCCTGCAAAGTTTGTATCTGCACCTATAGGTTGGCAATTTGTGGCTGTTGGTCTAAAGAAGGTATCTCCACTGCTCACCTCTTATGAAGCCTACTAGAAGATGGACCTACGTTGCCTGCCGCAACCTCTCTGCCACTATCATCACCATCATCTCCATCATCACTACTACTCTCCCCACTACTGCTCTTATCACTGCCACCCACATCACTATCATCCCCACTATCCTCCTTCACATCGATATCCTCCTCCACCTCAACAGCTACGGTCGGATCCTCTGCAATATCCTCCTATGCATCGATATCCTCCTTCGCCTCAACAACTACGATCGGGTCCTCTGCAATATCCTCCTCTACAGGTAGGGGCATTGGCTCATCAAGAATGGGAATCCAAGGACATGGATGTAATGACAGATATTGGGCATACTCTGCAGTCACTGGTGCCTCTACAATATCCTTATGCATATCCCAAGCTGAAGTCTGTAAAGCGCGGTATCCCTGTACTATAGTATCATAAGATAGACATGGCCTCCAATCTGTTATATCACTCTGACATCAGGCATAATGTGCAATGCCTTGAGGCATGCATTGAACAATATCGTACTATCTATAGACTCTCCGCAGAAAGAATCTCTCTAGTACAAAGTGGGTTATGCCAATCAGATACATGGAATTACACAAATAACCGAGCACTACATCATCCTCCTCCCAATGCTCACAATCCAAATATGGGCACCATGTGATAGCCTCTAAATCATCCAATACATGCCTCCAGTGCTCCAACTTACCCATTTTGAACTGGGCAAGTCGACCTCTGTATTTGAAAACATAAGGCTTGGTAGCAGGTTTATCTCGTACTGGCAATGGTCACGTGATGGAAAACTGCTCCCACACCCAAACCTAAAGCAAAGTAACTCCCATTGACAGGCTGTGTCCTCCCAAATATATAATTGAATGTAAATCATGATAAATATGTGCCAACATACACATTTGCCAAGCATATCAAGTCCCATGCACGACCATGCTCTCAAGTATATGGCCCCAACTAACAAATAATCCCTTTGACCTGCAATTAGGACACAAGAAACCTCGAATGAATCCATCAAGCACTGTCGGTAAAGTAGTGTAAGCATCGGCCATCGTACACCACCGAACACATAATCCTACAATATGATTATCCTGAAAAACTCTACGGAGGGCATCTCTCCCACCAGCCTCATGTGAATCATACGCTACAATCTTCCCAATAAATGATATACGTAATATCCACCACACATCCTCTGGAGTGACTATCATCTCACCAGTAGGTAGGTGGAAGGTATTATGGTCATTGTAACACCACTCGACCAAAGCTATGAGGAGACCTCGATTAATCCTAATCTGGGGCATGTTAAGAAGAGAGGAAAGACCACATCGAGTAATAATCTGAATCTCATTTGTTATTAACTGCGGAATCAAATCAAATGTCCATGGAAAATTCTCTCGCATCTGGAGGTTACCTAGATGCTCCTATCATCATGAAATGTTTTAAATTAGTACACTATGCCAAATATCACATGTCATTATCCTATCCTATCAAATCTAATCAAACCTAATTTATCATGAGGTCATCATTATCAATCTAAATTGTACTTCACCTACATGAGGTCAATTTATTTAAAATCAACCTCGCCTATCATGAGGTTCATCAAAATTGATTTTATTCCTCACCTATCATGAGGATAATCAAAGTCTTATCTATCATCAAAATCAATCATCAAGGTTATTTTCATCAAATCATATCAAACCGAAGAGTGGCCATGATAAAAAATGACAAAATCAAGTTTAAAATTTGACAAATTTTGTAAATCTAACTTGGATGCGCTAAAATAGGCATTCAAAGCGCTAAAAAATCAGATGCGCTATTGCATGGCTTGGATACACTAGAACAAGCATTCAAAGCGCTAAAAAATTTGAAGCGCTATTTCATCACACAGAGGCACTAGAACAGGCTTTCGAAGCGCTAAAAAACCAAAAGCGCTCTTTTGTCACTCGAGAGCGCTATAACACGATATCAAAGCGCCACATCAATCAAAATGCTATTTCTGAAGGACAAAGTGCCGAAACAATATCTCGAAGTGCTAAACACTCTAGGTGCTAATTTAAACTATAGAAGTGTTATTCTATCCTATTAAAGCACTACTAGTTTCAAAGAGTTAATCTATCCTATCAAAGTGCTAACAAATCTAATGGAAGCACTAAAACTACTAAAATTTTTGAATACGAAAAAGGGCACAAAAATCAAAATTGCACAAAGTACGAGGAGAATTATGGGTAGGTACCGAAGGTCCATAAACGGTTGGGCGTTGGTGATGTCGTACATGCTCAAACTAGTGGGTGTGGTAAGGAATCAACATCCTACTCCAAGTGGCTCAAATATGTCTCTCTCACAAAAATTTCAAAAGTCAATTGCACAAATGATTATGAAAATGACCTTTTTGACCTTTTATTACTTTATTAAAAGTGGAATTTTGTGGGATTTTCAACATCTTTAATTAATTTTATTTGGGAAATTAATTAGAATTCATCTGAGGGCCAAACTTTCTTCATCATTATTGGGAGATAAATTATTTCATCATCAAATCTTCATTAAATCTTCATGAAATCATTGAAAAATCATAAAAACAAATTGAAAGATTTCCAAAAATCCAAAAAAATCATAAAATCATAAATTTATCTCCCGAGGGGGCATATTATCATCAATCATCTAAAAATCAATATCTGGGGCATATCTGGGGCATGTCTGGGGCATACTGAAATTTTCTCATCAATACTGGTGCTAGCAGCAAAATTTTCTTTGAAGCAATGTGTAAACACATCACTTCAAAGAGGGGAAAAATGTATACACCTAAAATTGGTCTGGAGAATCTGATTAATTAATTATGATTTATTTGATTAATTATCCTAAATTCCTCTACTATTGAATAATAGAAATATTTATTTATATAGTTCATGTTTAAATTCTTATTTAAATTCTTCTAATTCTTCTATTATTTCATCTTAATTAAATAAACAAAAATAAATACTTTGTTTGATTTAATTATCAGTTCCTCTATTTTATTCTATCACATCATGTAAATAAATTAAACAAAGGTTAAATACTTTATTGTTTAATTATCATATTCTTTTATTTTAATTTAATAAACAACTTCTATAGTTTGTTTTATTAAATTATTTATTCCTCTCTTCCTAATTTAAATAAATCAAAAATATTTAAATAAAAGCATAAAGAATATTCCTCTATTTTCATTCAACTACCAAATTAGATATTATATGTCTAATTTATGTCAAAATTATTTATAAATTAATTGATTCAATCTTTATGGGAAGATTTGGAGACAAATTGGAAATCCATCTCTCAATCCTCTTCCATCAATCTTTCCTATCTTTGTGCCTAGTGTTTTCATGGGTGGGAACCAGTCCCAAAATCTTCTCCAACTCCTCCAGATTGAATCCAAGCCTCTGTTTGTTGCCCCTGTGAAAATATGCTGCTTGGAAATCTATAAATACAACCATGTACAACAAAGAAAAGATCCCAATTTTATGCAAACTTACTATGTAGCAATAGCATCAAGCATCAAGCATTTTAACAATAGCATCATAGCTTTAATTCATAATAATGGTTGCTTTTAGTTTGTTGTAGCTTTGTTTTATCTGAATTCATGTCAAGTTTAGTATATCATCATATAGGATTAGTTTCCTGCATTTAGCATCATTCTTGTTCTTCAGATTGTCATTTTAAACATTCATAGCGCTTACACGATCTGAGAGCCACAATGAATTGATAAATCTTTGGAGATAGAGAGCAATAGGATGTGTTCAAGAGTCTTTTTGTTTCAATTAGATTAACTTTGATTAGTTCTCTTGATCTAATGTTGTATTAAGAAGTGTATTTAGTTATTGTTTACTTATTCACACTTACACCCATGACTCATAATTACCCTATTCCAAAATTATAACTGAAGGGTGAGTAGAAAAACCCATGATACTCACTCAAAATAAAAAATCAGATACTAAAACTCTCAGAAATAATAAATCAGATCAGCATAACCCATCTCACGCAAATAGATCCCATGTAGGTGTCAGAACGTCCAAGTAACTGAGCAAAGTGTAAAAACAAACAAAGCTGAATAAAATTTACTTGGTAAATTTTTTGATTAAATATACTACAGATCTAGAAAAATCATTGAAACACCTTTCCAACACCTTTTTTTTGGTGCAAAACGGAGCTCGGATGCAAAAGATATGCCTCCCAAAGTGCAAAAAACATTATATGACTTTGATTGCGAAAAAAAGAAACCAAACTGCAATATTTTTGAAAAAATCCTACACCATCATGACTGGCTTAGAGCTAAATTTCCAATGCCTATTTTCATTCGAAAATCTAAGCTAAAATGCCCATTTTATGCCTGATTTAGTGAAAACAGCTAAAAAAGCTCAATAAGCCCTCCAACAACACCTGGGGCTAAAAAAATAAAGCACCTGGTCCTCTCAACGACCAAGGGTCTAGGCATCAGGGATCTATGGTGCAGCTCCTAGTCACATAGGTGACCACCGGTGAGGGCTAAACTCCTAGGAGGGCTGGAGCTCTGGCTCCTGGCCCTCCAAAGGATCGGGACCAGAGCTAAGGAGCCTACGGTGGTGGTGGAGTGAGAACCATCGGTGGCGGGTGCTAGTGGTGGCGTGATGGTGGTGAGGCCTAGTGGCCACCACCTAAACCGATGGTGCTATTCCTTTATAGGGTAGTGCCCCAAAAATAAATAAAAATGTGATTTTTAAATTTTTTTTTTTTGAAATTTTTGACTTCGTAAATCGTGCCTTGAGGCTATATGGCCTTAGGGCAATTTTTTTTTTCTTTTCGATCAACAGAGGCTAAATTGGACAAATTTTATATGAAAATAGGGGGTTTGGGACACTGCAGACTCAATAGCGAGGTTTGTTTTGTCCAAAAATACCCAAAAAATTAGGCGACCCCCAAATCCCCAATTTGCCTTTCTGAAACCCTTGCACAGAAGAAAACTCTGTAAGCTGAAAAATCTTCAAAAAATGAATAGGTAGACACAGGTCTAGAGCTCTGATACCATGTAGAAGTTGTGAAATCCAACTTCACAGACTCCAAAGATCACCCACACGTAAATAACCCGTCACAGAAAGAAGAGATGGAGACAAAAAAACAAGGGTGCTCCAAAAGCTGAAAAAAATATTTTTCAGAGAGTTGAAATAAAATACAATGACCAATCCTTATAAAAGGAGATTATGCAAACCTAAAAGTAACCCTAATAGGTAGACATTTAATAATTATATAATTATTAAATGTCACAATATGCAAACTAAAGTGAAATCTTAAGAGAGGAATAAAGGTAACTTAATTAACATAATTAAGTTAAAACCTTTACTCTAACAATGACTATTTTGGAGAGTTTCAAAAAGGGTTGGGACACTAGTTTAAGCCTATTGAAGAACAATTTTACAGACAAATTCAAGTCCATGTAAGCTAGAAAAACATGTTTGTACATATACATATTTTGTATGATTTTTTTGTATGTCAATTCCCATCTTTGCTATTGATGTCAAAGGGGGAGTGTGGGATAGTGAAAAATATCATATTCATCTTAGGGGGAGTTGTGAATAAATATTTTTTGAAATTTTGAGGATTGCAGTGTATTCATGTTGGTACTGATTCTGACAATTAGTCATTTTTCACTAAGTGTTGCCATCAATGCTAGAGGGGGAGATTATTGGCAAGAGACACTACACAAGTCATTTGGTGTTGTTATTGATGGAAACCTTAGTCAGTAATCCCATCCACATCTCAATAATTTCTTATACTGAAAGTCGGACTGAAGATATGTGTACATTGACTCATATGTAATTTCTTGTTATCATTTTGTGTTGTGGATATCAGAGAAGGTCTTTTTATGTATGAACTATCTTATCTTTGAATCATTGAGGTTCATACTGATTGGTGTGCAAGTTAGAAGATCTGGTTTATTGATTTTTCAGTCTAATAATGCAGAAAGGCCAACTAAGATGAGTGTAGCATGTTGTGGATCTTTGAAGCATAATTGTTTAAGGTTTTTCATGTTCGAGACATGTTGTTTTGGGTCCTTACTATGTTTTGGCTGACATTGTTTGATTCGCATTGATAATTGTCCATGGATTGGGTCAACAGTTTGTGCACGTTTCATATTTTGTTAAAGCTGACATGTAGTTGTTCTAATCTCTAGTTGTGGATATATATAATTGATTGTTCATATCATTTTGAAATATGATGCGAGAGTTAGAAGGAATATAGATCAATTGTGTGCAATTTCACTTGACCAAAAAAAATATTGGTGATTCAAATTAAAGCAAACAGAGTTTCAAGAGTAGAATCAAATAGAATGTGATGAATACAACCAATGTGCTTAACCGAAACTATAATCAGGCATTGGCAGATGCCATCTCATAGTTCATCCATTCCAATTTTCTTCTGGATGTGACTATAAGATAGTGAGTCTTATTTTAGGTAGAAATCCATTCGTATTTGAGCAGTGAGCTCTAGGGAGTGTGCTTGAATGCATATGCATTTCATTTGTAAACACTTATATTGAGTATACTCAAATTGTGGATTAACCTCGACCATGTTATTTCCCCTAACAAGGTTTCCACATCAAAATTCCTATGTTATGGTGTTGTGGTTGATTGCCTTATGTTCTTCCATCTTCGGTTAGGTTCAATGTTATAAGTGGTTTAAAGATCAAGTTAGTAAAGTTAAATTTTACAAAACACTGATTCACCCCCCCTCTTAGTGTTCCTTGATTCCAACACATTTTCTGAAGGTGAAACCCTCACTTCTTCTACATAATTTCTTTTCACAAAAGTACTATTACACTCAACAATGCATGCATCAAGCTTTTACAATGTCACATATTTCACACCTCTAGTAATCATCTTAGCACTGCTAACCATCTTGTATCCTACATCAAAAAATACTACCTGCACACCCACATCTATTAGTTTTCTCATAGATAAAAAACTTTGTGCTAATCTAAGGATATGCAACAAACCATTAATCCTTTTTATTCTACAATCAAATTCTTCATATTCACAAAACCAATCTCTATTAAAGGTCATATAAAAAGATGCACCTAATTCAATTAATCATGCATCATTACCTACACGAGTTTCCAAATTTGAAATGAATGTGTCACCATCTTCCTTCTCTGACTTAGAATCATAATCAAATTTCTTGTTTTTCTTCTTCTTCTCTTCTTTGCATTCCTTACAAACATTTCCATTCTTACCGCGGTTCCAACAAATAGGCTTGGACTTACCAAGAGATTTAGATCTCCCATTGGACTTGGATTTTTCATGCTTCTCATTCTTCTTGCCTTTTTCCTTAGGTCTTCCATGAACATTTAGGGCCTCCTTGGTAGTTGTTGATGGTGTTTTTAAGCACTTTTCAACACAGGCAATGTGTAGGTGCATTACCTCTCTTGATAGACAATCTTCCACAATCAAATTGCAGAACACTATCCCAAGGTCTCTTAGATGTCAGGTGATGATGATGCTTGGAATATATTAGTTGATTTATGATGTGATTTTCTGAAATCACAAAGTGGTCTTACGTGAGTCAAAGCTGTAGGAGAATCAGATCTGCGAATAGAGTTCTTCGAATGGGAAATTGTTGCACTTTTTTCTACAGGTTCAAACAGCAGTCTCAAACTCCATCTTATCCTTGAATTTCGCTTGACAATGTACCATGAACCTTAGCGTAGGTTATTTCTAAAAAAAAGGAAAAGGGAAGAGAAGAGAGAAAGTTCCTGGACTTGCAACTACCGATGAACAATGATCGTGGAGATCAATGCTGTGGACATTTTTCTCAAAACATAATTTCACTTAACCATAAATTTCACAGTATCATGAAATCTATGCTATCCTCTAAGGCCTGCAAATGTTACATCATTCATTCGCTATATAGATGTGAATAAAGACAAAAGTTCAAAGAGAAGCTATAAAATCATAGTCCAGACTAACTTTGCAGAGTCACTAAAAGTATTTGACAAGGAAAGCACCAACACATCAGAGATATCCACAATCACAAACAACACTACGAAATCTACCAAAGCTAATGAAAGGAAACAAGAACAATAAAGAAAATCTAATGGAATATTTAACTTGTGGAAGAAGAATCATGCAACATGGGAAGAAATCCAAAAATACACCAAGTCAATGTATTTCTATTAAAATTTCTAAAGCATGCCTTTACAACAACTCAACTCTTTTAAAATGAGAGGAGACCCCTATTTATAGTTTCTAAAACACAAAATGAATGGCCAAGATTCACTTTACACTATGGTTTCACCTACCGCCAAATATATCACATTTTAAAATACATCTTTTGTCTTTTCCCTGTTTTGTCATCTAGTGGCAGCAATGTAGCAATTTTGTCTTTTTGTTGATTGCTCTTTGTTGCAGCTACTCTTTTATAAATTCTTCATCAATGACAGGGTTGCCCTCCTGCTTCTTCAAAAGCTACACATTCAATAAATTTCATAATCACTAACCGGAACTTGTCCACCTCAACGATGTCACACCTCAGTATCTGGTAGTTCCATTCCTTGGAATTGTTAACGAGCTTTTCCTAGTCTTTGTCATACTTGGCAGCGTTGTCCTTGACCAATTCGGACTAGGCAAAGGCTCAGGTAGAAAAGCTCATAAATTATGTGGCAGCCTCAGCTAACATCCCATCTTCCATTCTCTTTAAGAAATGAGGCTTTATGCTCTCTGGATTGATCTCAACAACAAGCATCTTGTGCCCTGTCATCATCTTGAGGTACTTAGCACAATCCCCTCTAGCCTCCTTGGCCCGTTCAATATCCAAAACTACTCATTCCAAGATGTGCTCCAGCCTCACTTTTCGATGATTAAAATCTCGTTTCCACACATCCACTAACCAGTGGTCATCATCCTTGAAGGAAATGTCCTTCTCCCAAACCTCACTCGGCAGTGCAGGGATAGCCTCGATCTTCGAGTAGGCAACTCTGTACTTCTTTGAGAACTCCTCACAAATTTGCCTCATGCCATCAAGAGACTTCTACATTTCCAAGAACTTGTTTATTGTTTGAACAACCAAGTTGATGCCCATGTTCCCAATGTCCAAGACCTGCCGAAACTAGTTTTCCATGGTCTTATCCAAATTCCTCGTTCTTTCTAGCTTGTTGATTTTCTCCTAGGACAATAACTGTGGCAAGGTCGATGACGTGGTAGGTAGTTCATCTTGGGATGCCCATTGCCGAATGTAGGCAAGCAGATCAGCCACCTATGCCTTGAGTTCTTCTTTTGAAACCTTATCCTGTTGGATAAGGTGCACCACCATGGTGACTAATTCTAGGAGGATCTTTTAGGGTGGGAGTCTTTTGTTTAAGCTGATTCTCTAGCCATTCAGGCATTGGGGCCCCTCTTTGGGTGATTCACATTGATCCTTGTTGTCCTCCACCCTAAGCTCAATGGCTTTGACATTAAGGGCCTTCTGCTCAACCCTTGTATCCTCCTTCTCCGCGTCGGAATCTTGTACGATCATTATTCATTTGGTAGGAGATTTGGTGAGCAATTGCCTATTAGAGGGGTCTTCCCTTTCGACATCCTTTTCTTCTTTATCTTGATCATACTCATACTCCTCAGGCTTATAATCCTATTCATATTCATGGAGGGATGCTTCCTCATCATGCTTCGAGGTTCGATCATGTCTTTCCATAAGAGACCTACTACCCTCAATCTCCGGAGCAGCAATTCTTTCAATCGTAGGCTGTCCTTCAGCCTCTTAGTCCTCGATCTCCTTGAGTTGCTTGTTCCACTCTGCTTCAAGCTCTGGATCAGCTGTCTCTTGGATTAATTTTGTGTCAAGCTCCTTGCTGCAATCATTGGAAGATTCATAGGTTACCTCATCGATTAATCGATGCTCGAACATCGGATGCTCATGATATTCAAACTCTTCATCTTCAGGCCTCTTGGCTGCCTCCAAGTGCCATCGCTCGAGCTCATCCAAGATTTGCATTGTAGCCTCCATTTTAGGTGGTTCTATAGGAGGAGTCAAAGCTGGGGCGTTAACCATTGCCTGGGAGATTGCAGCTTGCACCATGGGATTTGCAAGCATTCCCGAAAGCTCGGATGGCAAATTTTGCAAGTATTTGATTAAGGACTCTCAGAGAGTGAGGGCAGGCATTGCAACAACAAATGAAGTGAGTGGAAGGGAAGGAGACATGGAGGATGACGAGACCGGTGAGGTTTTGGCGGAAGATGAATCCACCGATATGACTTGCATGATCAAAGAAGCAAAGGCAAGGTTGACAAAAATGTCCACCGCAGGCATCGAGGAAGTAGCTATTGCAAGTGAAGTGGGTGGGATAGTGGAAATAGCACCAGCAATTGTAGTAGATGAAGCAAGTGGAGACCTTGGTAGGTCAGCCTCCTCCTCCTTGCCCTCGAGTAGTGGATCTTTAGGTATTACTGGCATCTCTGTAACGTTGCCTGTTCTTCTGTTCTTTTTAGGAGGCTCACCCTCTGAGGCCTTTCAAGCATACACCTTTGGGTTGGGTAGCTATTCACCAACCTCCTTTCTCTTCTTAGATTTGACATATGGTGAGGATTTGGATGTTTCTCCAGTTGTAGTAGTAGCCACCCCACCATCAGAACCACTTGGCTCATTCTTGAGTCCCTTGAATGTCAAGGCGACTCCTTGCTGCTTTAACCAAGCGACCTTCCCACTGATCCATGCCCTTGTATGATCCTCAATGGGCTTGGTGATTATATCGAGGTCATAAACCTCTTACTCATCCCAGTCAATTAAGGAAAGTGGCAGATTGGTGATAGCATTATACATTGGGTCGATTATTGTGCTCTCATCTTCTTCTAGCTGATCCAGAATTTGGCACAAGTTTACTATTTTCACGAAGTAGGTGTTCATACGCATATAATGTCGTATCCACACTTCAAATTCATCTTTGCAATTTCCCCAAAAGTCCTCAACGTGATAGAGGTGGGCATACTCTAGTCCAAGTGCTTTTCTGATATGACCATATGGATCCATTCGCGGTCAAGCTGTATGTTTCCTGAAGTGGTACTCAGCCAACTCCTTTTCTTAATTACCTACACATTGGGAGGTATGAATTTTAAACATTCCTTGGCCAAGCCTGATAGGATAAGGTGTCCCTATCAGATGTTTTTTGCTCAGAATATTGTGGATCTATCGCAGCTACCAAGTTAGTTCCAATAGTATGATCCGGTCATTGGGGTACCAGGGTAGCTTATTTGGCCTTTTCATGAATCCTTGGGCATGAATGTAGGTGAACTTGGGGAATTTTATGAATAGGAAGGCATAATTCTTAAGAAGGTCCCTAGCACTGTGAGAGATTCTTCTCTCAAAGTCACCTCCAAGAGACCGAATGATTTAGGCAGTGAATGCATCGTTTACCCTATAATAGTCCTTCTTGAAGTTCCTGTACTGCAGTTGTAGATATTTGTCATAGGGCTTGAGTTCCCTTCCCGACACTTCACTGGGAATTGCAGTCAATCCATTATAATGTTGTTGATCTACGAGTGAATAGACTAGGTAGGACGTCATGTAGAACTTGGAGGTTTTCTTCACATTGATAAATTGCTCATGCAATCAATTGCTGAATATTTCCCCCCAATATAAGGGAGTGTCATCACCATGAAGAATTTGTTCAACAAAATATAACATCCACTCCTAGAAGAAGGCCGCAGCGGGAAGGCCCATTACTCTACTCAGTAGGGTGATCAGGTTGTGATAATCTTCAAAGAAATCACTACGAAAGAGCTCCTGAGGGACTTTCCCAACACTGCCCCGCCTGTCTTTCAACCAATACTGATTAATTAGTTTCTTGCATCTTATAGGATCTTGATCCCATAATGCCTTACACTCCTCTATGGTTGGGGTCTCCATGCTTTCAAAGGCAGGGATGTGGAAATTTTTAGTTACCCCGAGAGGGGACATATCAACGAGGATGTTACCATCTCTATCCGCTATGGTTCTGGTTTCAAGTTGATACACCTCCCGACATGTCATTACCAACTCGGGGGCCACCAACGCTGGTGGGAAACCTGCAGCCTTGGCAAGTCTGTTGCTTCTGATTAATTTTGCATTATCTATTTTCAGGTCCACCCTGACTCTCTGTGTAAACTCATCAACATCGACATGCCCAATATTGGTATCTATGATGTCTCTCCAAAGAGTTGTAACTCAGAGTGTAATGACACTCCCTAGAATTTGTACCTCATTTGATCCTTGTCCTCCTTTCCTCGAGGCACATTGGCAGTTCCATTCCCCTTTTCCTTTGCAACACCAGAGGCTTCTGCGCCGAATTCCATAAATCCTGCACAAAGAGATGGGAGTTAGCAAAATCAACCATGTAGATGCAACCATAGACAAATCCCTACAATCATGGTTAGATCCACAACAATCATTATAGAAAATTCCAACACTTGATCATAATAATTTTGGGAGGCAAATGAATGACCCAGGCTCGAACGGCTGAAATTCCCTTGCAGAATGTTGTTTGGAAGGGCAAACAAGGCAAGGCACTCCCAATGACTTTCCCAGTCTTGGATTTGATCAATAAAGGGTGGGTGTGAAAGAAGGCCCATTTTTGGCAAGTGGGTCGAAGTTCGTTTTCAATCTGGAGTCCATTTTAGTCACCATTTAGGCATTCGGGTTTCAATTGTAGGAAGGTCGTTTGGAACGGCACAGGGAAGACAACATTCTAAGAGTCGGGTTCCAGAGTCCAGGTTGCCAGAGTCAGGAAGCTACTACGGGATAGCCGTGAAAAATGGTGAAACGCGGATGAAAGTTCGAAAGGTTACACTTGAGGCAAACTTATTAGCTAGGAAAAGCTCAGCGGTGGACCAAGGGTCGAAGCCCGGCAATCAAAAAGATGGTCAGCTTAGGCCATTTAGAATAGCAAAGCGAGGATGGAATTCCAGAGTTCATAGTCTGGATAGCGTTTGGATGTTTCCATTTTGGATTTGGATTTTGTAGAGCGTAGGGGCAATCGGAGCCCAGGAGCCAGAAAGACGAAGTTTGGCAACCATTTGGAACAACGAAACCAAAACGAAGACCCAGGGATGGAAGTCCGGATGCCGGGGCTCGACGACAACCTTTGAAGTTCAATTTTCTTTGCAATTTGCGATGGAATTTGCATGCCTGAGGGCTGAGTGTCAGATGGACAGAGTGCAGTCACCGTTTGGAAAGGTAGAGCCGCAACAAAATCCCAAAAGGGAAAATCCAGAGGCCGGGACCAGAAGGGAGTTTGGCCACATGGTATATTTTATGTGTTTTCAACAACGGTTGTAGGAAAGCCCAGGCCTGAAAGGCACCATTGCCTATTCCGAAGAACATTGATGAAGTGGTGAAGTTTCGATCTTTGATTTCATCCTTCAAACGATCAATTTTTTCAATTTTGGATTTGTGGTTTTTTAGGCTAAGGTACTATCCTACCAAGTTTCGAGTTTATTTTAATTTTTTTACTTGATTTAAACCCTGATTTTGAGGAAAAAAGACAAGGCATGCTGTGAACCCCTAAACCTGCAAATGCACAAAGACGCCAACAATTGTTAGTGTTAGATCAAAATGCATACAAGAGTGAAGGATTCCCCATGAAATCCACCTATTTAAGCTAATATTAGGAAATGAAGAACAAACTCAAATAACATGAAAATAAATCCTAATCTAGCCAATAGAATGATCATCTTATGGGGGAATTGGTGCCAATGAGATGTTGCAATTGGCCCTTTCCCAATTCCTATGTTGCAATGTGAGTTGATTGAATCAATTGTCAAATCTCCAAAGAGATTTGAGCATAGCCTTGTTACAATTTATGAAAATGATGGATGCTTGGATGAAATGAGCAAAATTAGTTCTCAATTGAAGAGAGTAACTTTGCATGTGAATTGTGGATGATGATGGATTTGAGTAGAGTAAGTTTACTCAAATTGTGGATGATTGAATGAGAGGAAGAGTCTCTCATTTATAGACTTGTATTTGGAAGAAGCGAGCAGGATTGAGCAATGTGGGATAAAAGATAATCAAATGGCATTGTGCCACTTGTCCACATGTGATTGGATGAGGAATGAGCACATTTTGGCCAAAGTGCCAATAAATGCAATAAGGTGGCATTTCAAATTTGAGAAATGACTTGTTGAAGAGGGAAAAGGAATGAAGTTAATGTCACTTGGCTCAAGGTCAAGGACATGTAAGAGGCTTTAAATGCCTTGTTGTAACGACCAAGTCCACTTGGCCTTTTTGAATTCAAAAGAGGAATATTCCCTTTTTGATGCCTTGTGAGGGAAAATATAAGAATTAATAAATCAAAGTATTTGATTTATTGTGCAACTTGCATTCTCTAGAGGAATTTAGGGATTGAAATTAACTTAATCAAGGATTTGATTAACTTAATAAAGAATTAGGTGATGTGACAATTTAGACTTAGGTTTGTGAATTGATTTAAGTCAATAATTGAGAGGAAATGATTTTATTAAATAAATGATTTGATTTATTTAATCAAGGAGGAATATGTTAGATTAAATCAAATAAGGTTTAATTTATTTAATTTAATAGAAGGACCTTAGAGAATTTAATTAAATAAAATGATTTATTTAATTAAATAGGGATGCAATGGTTAACTAAATTAATTGATTAATTTAATCATTGAAAGGGGAAGACTTAATTCAATAAATAATGATTTATTAAATTAATGGATAGAATGTGATGAGATGTTGAGAATGTGATTTAGGAGGAAATGTTGTTAGTAAATCGAGATTAGGTGTGTCAAAATGAATTTGTACTTTTTTCATGTCTACACATGCAAATGGAAAACATACCTCAAAATCTCGAAGAATATTTCTGCTAAATTCATGAGAAATGGTGAAGCAGGGGCTCGGGTGCGAAGGCAAAAATTGTTGGGGTGGTGCTGGGCTTTTTGATCGCTTCTGACATGTGAAAATGATAATTGAAAACTTGTTTATATAGCCCCAAATTCAATTAATGTTGTAATTAAATGCTTGGTACGACGACAGTTGTGGTAGCTGAGTTCAAATTTCAGGACGACGGTTGGAAGACCGAGGTCCAAGGTCTAGGAAGACGTAGATGGATGACCATTGAAAAATCTGCCAAGTGAAATGCAAATGGCGATGGGAGCTCCGGGGTCCAGTGTCCTGAAAGATGGAGGCTGGCAGCCATTTGGAATGACAAAGTCCAAAGAGAAACCTGAGAGGGGAATCCTAAGAGGTTAGGCCCAACGGGCCAGAAGGATGAAGTGTGGCAGCCATTTCGATCGGCAAAACCAGAATGGTGGCACGAGGATGGAAATTCAAGGGTCCGAGCTTGAAAGGAGCCATAGATGTCAGAAAGACAATTTGACAAGGAAAAAACCTAAAAGGGCTCAAAACTTAGCAAATTTCTCAAGGGAAAAACTAGGTCAACCCTAAAATGGGACTTTTGAGAATGTGTTGACCATCAGGGACCCCAAAATGGGGCACGCAAAATGAGGCAAAGAAAAAAGGACCCGGCAAGCCAAAAATAAAGAGAGTATCCCCATTCTGAATGGGGCGTGTGTGCTATAGGCACAACAAATGGTGACTCCGTAGGGAGAATGCTCTCGACGTTCTAAAGATAAATCTTCATTGCAAACCCATGATCTCTAGTTTCACAGACCGAAAGCCAATTCCTAGGGTTGAACTAAGAGCAAGTTGAGTAAGGTGAGTTTGAACCGTGTTGTGATATTTTCATGGAAGTGTGTGCATGGTGAGTTCATTTTCTTTCCTTGGAGATAGCATGGGCAACCACTGATCGAGAGGGACAAGCTACGTAGCTTGTCTAACCCCCAAAGTAACTTGGACATTGCTGCGCTACTAGTCAGGCATCCATAGCCCAACAGAGTTGTCATTGTGACCCCACGAACATAGATCTACTACCAGCTAGGCTTCCATAGCCCCAGTAGAGATATTCACACACTACTTTCATTTTCTATTCTTTTCATTCAATATTTTCTTTGCAGTACTTTTCTTTTCTTTCTGTTCAACCGTGTAAGCAATGAAGCTCACTATGGGCTTGGGAACCATAGTGGTCACTGGAGTAGAATTTAGATTTTTCACTTATCCAACCTTCTCAGTAATCACCATACCATTCTTTGGAAACTTTAAAAGGTGTGTTGTTGTGTGGTCCATGACAAATGCAGGAAATTCAAACAGGACACCGTCCTAGGTTAGTTCGAAGTTCAATAAGGGAAAAAATGTCTTTGGGGATTTCAGAGATTTTCAATAGGGAATTAATGCTTATCTGGAGAAAAAACAAGAGCGGGCAGTAGGTAAAACCATTCGTCAAGCCAAACATGGCCACCGCAGTAGAACAAGGAGACTCTCTTCAAAATCAAGACAAAACTGTCGGGAGATGAGCAAAGCAAAACAAAACAAGACAGCGAAGCAAGAAAACCTATCCTAACATATGTACAGGTATTTACAATGATAGCTCTGAAAGAGCTCAAGCCTGGAAGTAATGGTTAAGGTGCTACCCATTGACAGGCAATGGGACATATTCACTAGTTAAGGCCTTTAAGCGATAAGTATTACCACCAAGGATTTTAGCAATCTGAAAGGGGCCAAGCCAAAGCTTGTCAAATTTATTATGTCCCCCCTTTTTTTCGTGGGCCTTGTCCCAATAAACGACTAGATCAGAAATTTGGAAGGCCTTAATTTTGGCTCAGTGATTGAACCATCTTTTAACTATGCCCTGATGTTTGGCAAAATTTTCTATTGCACGATCTCGTATTTCTTCCAGATGCAATACCTCAGCGAAGTGAGCTTCTCTGTGGTCTCCTCCTTCATAAAAATAGTTGATGAACCAAAGGGTAGGGATCTTCAGATGAATGGGAAATATGGGCTTGAAGCCATAAACTAGGTGATGCGGGGAATCCCCAAGGGCAGCCTCGTGACGGGCGCGGTCTGCCCAAAGGGAAAAACGGAGCTGGGTATGCCAATCTTTAGGATTCTTATCAAGCAATTTTCTGATTACTGTGATTAGGTTCTTATTGGTGGATTCAACAAGGTTGTTTCCTTGAGGATAGTAATTGGAAGAAAACTTGAGGATGATACCATAATCAAATGCCCAACCCGCAAATTTCAATGAAGCAAACGTAGGGCCATTATCGCATACTAAAGCATAAGGAAAACTGAAGCGATTTAAAATGAAACTTTCTAGGAAATTAGTAACAAGTTCAGTGGTACATTGACTACATGCAATTTATTCCATCCATCTAGTATAGTAATCAGAGGCGGTTAGAATGTACCTATGTCTAGCAGATGATGGAGGACTTACCAGACCGATGAAGTCGAGGCCCCATTGTGCGAACGACCTTACCTCCAACACAGGCTGCAAAGGGACAACAACATTCTTCTCACGAGCGGTCGTGGTCTAGCATACGTGGCACGTGTGAACATGACTATGGGCCTCCTTGAAAATTTTTGGCCAATAGTACCCAGCCCTCCATATTCGATGCGCAGTAGATAGGTCAGAACTGTGACTAATTCCAAACCTATCATGAAATTCCTTGAGGACCCAATCAACTTCCTCTTTACCAAGGTATTTGAGGTAGATACCCTCATGGTTCCTTTTGTATAACATGACACCTTGCAGCATGTAACTACTACTTTGAAATCTAAGGGATCACCTTTGGACCCCCTGTAGATGAGGGAGACATTTATAATTCAACAAGTAATATACTAGGTCATCGTACCATTCCCCTGGAGAGACATCCTCCAGTTGGTACTGCTGCACTATGAGTTTGGGCCCAACCTCAAGAACTACTTCTACCATTGTTTTGGCAAGGGCTTGTCCTCTTACTAGCCTCATTCGTTGGATTTCCATATCATACTCCTGCAGCAATGCAAACCATTTTTCCCTTCACTCTCCTAGGTCGTTCTGCATGAGCAATGTCTTCAGTGCAGGGTCAAGAACTATAGCAAACACTTTGTTGTGTAACATCTAATGCCTGAAATTATTGACCCCCTTAACCAGGGCATAGGCCTATTTCTCAATGTTGTGATAGCGTAGTTCAGCGTCTTTCAAAGGTGCGCTCATGAAGGTGATCGGGTGTTCACTCCCCTCGTCATCCTTCTATGTCAAGATACTGGCACACGAATGATCTGAAGCAAATGAATATACGTAGAAGGGCTTCAGATAGTTGGGGCTAAATAGCATAGGGGCATCAGCAATTGCTTTCTTAATCTCTTTGAAAGCCTTTTTTTCTTCCAGAGTCCACTCAACTTTGGCATCTTGCTTCAACATGGCATTGAGTGGTTTGATAATTTCCGCAAAGCCCATGAGAAATTTTTGAACAAAGTTGATCTTTCCAAAAAATGATTTTAATTCCTTTTTGCTACTTGGAAACTAAATCTTCATGATTGATTGGATATGCTCAAGGGGTATGGAAATTCCCCTCTCTAAGATGACATGTCCAAGGAGCTTCCCTTCAGTGACACCGAAGATACACTTCTTCGGATTAAGGGAAACCCCGAATTCGTGGCACCTCTGAAAGACTTTGCATAAGTCAGTGACATGATTACCCTGCTGCTTTGAAAACATTGTCAAATAATCCATGTAGATGATTATGCACTTGCCAATCAGCTCCTTGAAGGAAATATCCATGACGCGTTGGAAAGTAGCACCAGTATTGATTAGTCCGAATGACATTCATCTATAAGTGAAGGTTCCCCATTTGGTGGTGAGTGTCATTTTGTGTCGATCTTCGTACTGGACCATGACTTGATTGTACCCCGAATATATGTCCAAGAAGGACATCATCTGGGAACCGTTTACTATTTTCAATACCTCATCCAATCAAGGTAAAGGATAGTTATCCTTTTCTGAGGCTCGGTTGAGGTTGTGGAAGTAAATGCACAACCTGATTTCTCCATTCTTCTTTCTAATAGGAACCAAATTTTCCACCCATGTGGAATGTCTAACCGGAAAGATGATCCTGGCCAGAAATTTTTTTTGTACTTCTTTGTATATTATTGGTTCCAGCAAAGCATTGACAGGGCATTTCCGCTGTCAAAATGGCTTCACATCTAGTTTGAGAGGGATGGTGTGGGTGATGATTGATGTATTGTATGTTTTGAGATCCTCATAGCTCTAGGTGATGATGTCGTGATACTTCTGCAGAGCCTCAAGTATACCCTTTCTTTCCTACGGAGCGCACACCTTACCAATAAACACATTCTTAGCATTCTCAGCCGTTCTGAGGTTGTAGGTGTCTGCCACTGATGGTATCCTTCTTAGCCTGCTGATCTTGATCTTTGATCTGATCCAAGTCAAAGATTCACTTTAATTGGACCATCCCCCTAGGGATGGTATTGGTCTTCAAGTTGATGATCCCCTCTATATCTAGGTAGCCTCTTGAGGCTCAGCCTCATCGATTATCTAGGTAGCAAACACATCTGAACTAGTGATAAAATCCATAATGTGTTTGTCATCATTGAATACTTGGAAGTTGGCTACATTATTTGGTACTGATGGGATAGAGGTGAGTTCCACTGTGAATCTCTTGAGGCCTGACAAGGACAACGGTTGTAGTGTGTTGGCCGCCTACGCTAGGGCATTGGTAGTATGATTCCAGGAGCGTGGGATCAATTGGATATTGAATGCATCCAATCCTTCTAGTAGATCCCATACCCAATGCCTATAGTCTTTGAGTCTTCGGTCATAGCAAGAATAAAGATTCATGACTTGCTTAGTGACTAACTTTGCATCCTCGAACACTTGGAGCATTTTGACACCTTTTCTTACTGCCATTAGGAGGCCTAGGACTAAGGCCTCATATTTTGCTACTTTATTGGTGCAATAAAACTATAGTCTATGAGCAACAAAGAATGACTTACCTCCAGGGATGATTAACTGGAAACCTACTCCAGCCCCGTGCTTGGACTTGGACCTGTCAAATTGTAGTGCCCAGAATCTAGGAGAATCTTTCAAAGTAGAGCGAATAGTTCCATCTCTTGATTGTGATGGAAAATTCATTGTAGCGGCCTTTTGAGGACATGTAGGGGCCGGAGGGGTTTGTTTTGGCAATGTCGATTTATCCTCTCCCTTCAGAGTGACTTGTTTTTTAATGTGCTCAATTGTTGTCTGGCATAAGCAACACTTAAACTCAGAATGAGCAGCATTATCCACCCTGCACCAATTAGGCAGCAAGAGTTCTTGAAAGTTCATTCTATCTCCCAGACTGAGCTGGTCCTAAGCACATTTTGTCATGAAATATTGGAAACCATCAAGCAGTCCAAGATTATCATCCTCTCCTAACTCTTCATCATCGGATTCTATCATAATTTTAGTGCTTTGAGAGGTATTGGCTAAATTAGCAGGTGGGCTACATAATACAAGGAAAACCTTGCTTGTTCCCTCTTCTTCAAGGCATTCCTGCTCATTCAGATATGATACTGGGGAATAATTCCCCAAATCTGTTTCAGCAAACAACACCTCATTCGTGTTGTTGTATTTAGTGATCATAAATCTCATCTATGGTTCCCGATCGATCTGAATCTGATTTGGCATTCCTTTCCATGACAACCACATGTGTGAGTAGTCATTCGTAGCATATTCGTTTAACACCCTTGTGAAATCCCTTCCTAGGATTATACCATACATATTCAGGATATCAGCTACCTAAATATCTACGGTTTGTTGGATTTGGGGATCAACAACAATTTGCATTGGTATTCTGTTAATTTCACCTACTATGTTGATCTTAGTTTTGTCAAGTTGTCTTACCTTCCACTGGGAAGGAGTTGGCGTTATTCCGAGTGCCTTGCACAAGCTTGAGGGCATGATATTGGTAGAAGCTCCCGAATCCAGTAGGCAGCTATGGAGTTTCTTCCCAAATACATGAATGGTGGTCAGAAGGGAGGAGTTTCAAATTTCCCCTGAAACAATCCCCCAGAAACGTCCACTTGGGCGACTTGGCCCTTGTCCTTCTCATTGCCCCTGCTTTGGGTTGGTGTCTAACTATTTACTTTGTTAGACTGCTTGTTCACTTGCTGACCTGCAGACAGGTCAGCCTTACTATTGAAGATCTGTCTAACGACCGACTCATTCTGTTGATCGTCAAAGGAGACCCTCTTAATTGGAGTTTCTTGAGTTGAACCGACTAGTGGAGTCTCATTTATCATTCTAAAAAAGGCATTCCTGATAGCAAACAAATTTAATAGCTCAAAGGTAGACATGCTTAGCTTCACCTTTTTAAATTCCTCAACAATATACTCCCCCATTTGCTTGACTTCCTGATCATAGGAAACACTTTGGGAGGAGCTAGCGGGTTGGACCTGGCTACGGTTCTATTGTTTGTTCTTGTTGAGGTACCTCGTGGGTGTATGGGGAAAACCCGAGTTATTGCTCGCATTTGGATCAGGAAGGGTGTTGAAGTTATTCAGTGGAGTGGAAGTTGTAAAATGACCTCCAGCATGACCACCAGCCTATCTATTCCTGAGGTTGTAAGGGGTAGTCCATTGGTGAAAAATTTTGACCTCACCTTCCCTAAGCTCTTCTTCATCTTCTTTAGGACCATTATCTATTGAATCGAAAAGTTGAGCTAAAGGACTTTCAGAACATACCTCTTCCGCTTTATCATTGTTGCTCAAGTTGACACCCTCCTACTCTGGTGTGTTGCACTCGGATTTTGGGAAAGGAGCTTGATTCACCACCAGCACCGAAGAGCCATACGGATCGGACAGGACAATCTCTCTGCACCCTGAATTTTCTACAACATTCTGGACCTCAACTTGGAAGATGTCGGCAACAGTTTGGAACTTTGGACAGTCCAACTCAGAGTGCCGACTTGTTTTGTGTATGCAACACCAACCAAACAAAGCATCCTCAGCCAAGTAAACCTCACTTGTAGTGTTCTCATTGATGTTAGGTTGATCAATGGGCCTGGGGATGTTGCCATTGTTGGGTCTTGTGTACCACATTCAGTTTTTCCTTTGGAAAGGCCTTCTATCAAAGTTCTGACCTGAATTCTAATTTCTATCATAATTCTGCCCGGATGACGTGTTCACATCCTGACTATCCTAAGTCTCATGATGATCTCGATTATCACAATTCAGGTCAGCCTGGATGCTCTTTTGTGACACTTGCAGCTAGTTATTCTGATTCCTCAAGTGCGTCATTTTTGTGGACATCTTTTTGATCATTTTAGTGAGCTCATTGATCCGATCTTTCTCCAAATTTTTGGGCTATGGGGTGGCATTCTGAAGGAACGTCGACTGAGCCATTGGCTGATTTTGGTGAGCTGGCAGAAATTCAGACATCTAGAGATACGCCAATAGTTGGGGAGGCTGAGGATGGATTTGCTGCTACTGGGGCAGCAAGTGGTGATGAACTGGAGGTGCCTAATTCATTGGTTGCCTAGGGTGTGGGACCATAGGTAGTTGTGGCACTAGGTTCAATAGGGGTGTCTGATGCTACAAGGCTTGGGTAAGCCCTTGAATCTGAGTGGGGTGTGCGATTTGTCTAAGAGATGGCAACCAACCAGAAATATTCTGCCCCAAATCTGTGCTAGCAATAATGGCCTCAGTGTATGCATCGACCAACCTGGCAGGATGTGGTGGAGTTCTTTTTACCAGATCTAAAGTAACGTTATCCAATGCTGCATAATAAATAAGAAAAACAACAACTTCATTGAAAATGAACGGGGCTTGTAGTCATGTGTATGCTCTATGGAAGTGATCATTAAATGAGTTGATCAATTCATTAATATCCCTTTGAATCGACATGAAGTGTTGGTACGAGTCTACAAGGTTGATCGATGTCTTGAATTTATGTAGGAACACATTCTTCAGAAGGTCCCATGTATTGATAGTTCATGTCAGCAAGTTCACATGCTAGTAGAATGCCTCCTCTTTGAGAGAATAAGGAAAGAGCCTGCAAGCTGCATCCTCATATATAATCTGCATAGTCTTCAGAGCAATTTAAAAAATCCTGACATGCTCCTCAGCTATCCTCTAAGGGTCTCGGGCACTGAATTTTGTGCAAAAAATTTTGGGGTTCTTTGGCATCTCATGGTAGAGATTGAAGGCCAAAGGAGATGGTTTAATACCCAACCACACCATTGAAAGAGGTGGTGGAGGTGGCTGAGCTAGATTGACTTACGACTGTGGAGAAATAGCAGCGGGGTTTGAGACTGCATTCAGCTGAGAGGCAGAATTCAACCCAATGGGAGTGGTACCCTGAAAAGTTGTTTCGAGCAGATGAGTGGAAGGCGGTACTTCCAATGGTAGTGGAGAAGAAAGAGGTGAAAGAGAAATGAGCTGGTCAGGTGAACAGGAGATGGATGGTTCCCTTTGTTTATCTCTTTCAGCTCGGACAAGGGGCTGTAATTCTTGAAATTCCCCTTTATTTAGTGTAGACCTCAATACTTGATGAAATCTCTCAGAGGAGAAAGAGCCGATTCGATCCAAATTTATCTCCAAAAATCCCTCCCTCTAGAGCCAATTTTTTTGATGATTTTTTTATGCACTTCTCAACACAAGCAATGCATAGGTGCATTACCTCTCTTGAAAGACAATCTTCCACAATCAAATTACAAAACACTATCCCAAGGTCTCTTGGATGTCAAGTCATGACGATGCTTGGAATATATCGGTTGATTTATGATGTGATTTGTTGAAATTAGAGGCGGTATTACATGAGTCAAAGCTATAGGAGAATCGGATCTACGAATAGAGTTCTTCGAATGGGAAATTGTTGCACTTTTGCTACAGGTTCAAACAGTAGTCTCGAACTCCATCTTATCATTGAATTTGGCTTCACAATGTACCATGAACCTTAGCACAGGTTATTTATAAAAAAAAAAAGGAAAAGGGCAAAGAAGAGAGAAATTTCCTGGACCTACAACTACCAATGAATAGTGATCATGGAAGTCAATGTTGTGGACATTTTTCTCAAAACATAATTTCACTTAACCATAAATTTCATAGTATCATGAAATCTATGCTATCTTCTAAGGACTATGGATGGTTCATCATTCATTCGCCATATAGATGTGAATAAAGATAAAAGTTCAAAGAGCAGTTATAAAATCATAGTCAAGACTAACTTTACACAATCACTTACCAGCAGCAAATGACTAAAAGTATGGACAAGGAAAGAATCAACACAACATGGATATCCACAATCACAAACAACGCTAAGAAATCTACAAAGCTAACAAAAGGAAACTAGAACAACAAAGGAAATCTAATGGAATCTTTAACTTGTGGGAGAAGAATCATGCAACATGGGAAGAAATCCAGAAATGCGCCAAGTCAATGTATTTCTATTAAAAATTTTGTAGCATGCCTTTACAACAACTCAACTCTCTTAAAATGAGAGGAGACCCCTATTTATAGTTTCCAAAACACAAAATGAATGGACAAGATTCACTTTACACTAGGGTTTCACCTACCCCCAAACATATCACATTTTAAAGTACATCTTTTGTTTTTTCCTTGTTTTGGCATCTAGTGGCAGCACTATAGCAGATTTGTCTTTTTCTTGATTGCTCTTTGCTACAGCTACTCTTTTAGAAATTTTTCATCAATGACAGGGTTAACCTCCTACTTTTTCAAAGCTACATATTCAGTAAATTTCATAACCACTGACCGGAACTTGTCCACCTCAATGATGTTGCACCTCAGTATCTGGTAGCTCCATTCCTTGGAATTGTTAACGAGCTTTTCCTAGTCTTCATCATACTTGGCAGCATTTTCCTTGACCAATTCGGACAGGGAAAAGGCTCAAGAAAAAAAGCTCATAAAGTCTGTGGTAGCCTCGGCTCACATCCCATCTTCCATTCTCTTTAAGAAAAGAGGCTTTATGCTCTCTGGATTGATCTCAATAGCATGCAACTCATGCCCTGTCATCAGCTTGAGGTACTTAGCAAAATCCCCTCTGGCCTCCTTGGCCCATTCAATATTCAAAACTACTCATTCCAAGATCTGCTCCAGCCTCGTTTTTCGATGATCAAAAGTTTTTTATACACATCCACTAACCAGTGGTCATCATCCTTGAAGGCAAGTTCCTTCTCACAAAACTCACTCAACAACGCAAGGATAGCCTCAATCTTCAGGTAGGTGACTCTATACTTCTTCGGGAACTCCTCGTAGATTTTCCTCGTGTCATCAAGAGACTTCTGCACTTCCAAGAACTTGTTTGTTGTTGGACATCCAAGTTGATGCATGTGTTCCCAATGTCCAAGACCTGCCAGAACCAATTTTTCGTGGTCTTATCCAAATTCCTTGTTCTTTCTATCTTGTTGATTTGCTCCTGGGATAGCAAGTGTGGCGAGGCTGATGACGTGGTAGGTAGTTCATTCGGGGATGACCATTGTTGAATGTAGGTAGTTAGATCAACCACCTATGCCTTGAGTTCATCTTTTGAAACCCTATCCTATTGGATAAGGTGCACCACCATGGCGACTAATTCTAGGAGGTGGTCGACCTTCTGCTCCCTGGTGCCCACTCCCAAGTCGATGGTGGAGACGTTGTAGGTTATCCCTTGTTCTCCAACCACCAACGTAGCTATTTGCACTACCCTAGATCTGGAGGCATCCAATTTTACCTTTGATCTAATTCTTGGCTTCTTCTCCTTCTTGGCACTTATCTATGCTCTGGCTAGTATTGCCTCTAGCCTTGCTTTAGGATATTTTAGGGTGGGAGTCTTTTGTTTAAGCTAATTCTCTAGCCAGTTAGGCATTTGGGGCCCCTCCTTGGGTGATTCACATTGATCCTTGTTTTCCTCCACCCTAAGCTCAATGGATTTGATATTAAGGGCCTCCTACTCAACCCTTGCATCCTCCTTCTCCTCGTCGGAATCTTGTATGAGAATTATTCGTTTGGTAAGAGATTTGGTGAGAAATTTCCTGTTGGAGGGGTCTTCCCTTTCAGCATCCTTTTCTTCTTTATCTTGATCATACTCATACTCCTCACCCTTATCCTCCTGTTCATCTTCATGGAGGGATGCTTCCTCATCATGCTCTGGGGTTCGATCATGTCTTTCCGTAGGAGACTTGCTACCCTCAGTCTCCGGAGCAGCAATTCTTTCAATCGTAGGTTGTCCTTCAGCCTCTTGGTCCTCGATCTCCTTGAGTTTCTTGTTTTGATCTACTTTGAGCTCTGGATTAGTTGTCTCTTGGATTAATTCTATGTCAAGCTCCTTGCTACTCTCACTTGAAGATTCATAGGCCACCTGATCAATCACCCAATGCTCGAACATCGGATGCTCATGATATTCAAACACTTCATCTTCAGGCCTCTCGGCTACCTCCAACTGTCATTGCTCGAGCTCATCTAAGATTTGCATTATAGCCTCCTTTTTAGGTGTTTTTGTAGGATGAGGGAGAGCTAGGGCATTAACCATTGCCTGGGCGATTGCACCTTGCACTATGGGATTTGCAAGCATTCCCAAAAGCTTGGATGGCACATTTTGCAGTATTTTACAAAGGACTCTAGGAGGTGAGGGCAAGCATTGCAACAACAGATGAAGTGAGTGGAAGGGAAGGAGACATGGAGGATGACAAGACCGGTGAGGTTTTGGTGAAATATGAATCCACTGATATGACGATCGGAGAAGCGAAGGCAAGGTGGACAAAAATGTCCACCACAGGCGAAGAGGAAGTAGCTACTTCAAGTGAAGTGGGTGGAACAATGGCAATAGCACCAGCAATTGCAGCAGATGAAGCAGGTGAAGACCTTGGTGGGTCACCCTCCTCCTCCTTGCCCTCGAGGAGTGGATATTTAGGTATTATCAGCATCTCTGCAACATTGCCTATTCTTTTGTGCTTTTTAGGAAGCTCGCCCTCCGAGGCCTTTCGAGCATACACCTTTGGGTTGGGTAGTTGTTCACCAACCTCCTTTCTCTTCTTAGACTTGATGGATGGTAGGGATTTGGATGTTTCTCCAATTGTAGCGGTAGCCACCACACTATCAAAACCACTTGGCTCATTCTCGAGTCCCTTGAATGTCAAGGCGACTCCTTCTTGCTTTAACTAAGCGACCTACCTGCTAATCCATGCCCTTTTACAAGCCTCAATAGGCTTGGTGAGTATATCGATGTCATCAACCTCTTGCTCATCCCAGTCAACTAAGGGCAGTGGAAGATTTGCGATAGCGTTATACCTTGGGTCGCTTATTGTGCTCTCATTTTCTTCTAGCTGATCTGGAATTTGGCACAAGTTTACTCTTTTCATGAAGTAGGCAGTCATACACATATAATGTCGTATCTGCACTTCAAATTCATCTTTGCAATTGCCCCAAAAGTCCTACATGTGATGGAGGTGGTCATACTCTGGTCCAAGTGCTTTTCTGATATGACCGTATGGGTCCACTCGCGGTCGATCTGTATGCTACTTGAAGTGGGCTATGACCAACTCCTTTTATGAATTACCCAAACATTGGGAGGTATGAATTTTATACATTCCTTGCTAAGCCCGATAGGATAAGGCATCCCTACTAGATGTTTGTTGCTCAGAATATTGTGGATGTGTCACAACTACCAAGTCAGTTCCAATAGTATGTTCTGGTCATTGGGGCAGCTTATTTGGCCTTTTCATGAATGTAGGTGAACTTGGGGAATTATATGAACAGGAAGGTGTAATTCTTAAGAAGGTTCATGGCACTGTGAGAGATTCTTCTCTCAAATTCACCTCTAAGAGACCGCATGATGTAGGCAGTGAATGCATTGTTTACCCTACAATAGTCCTTCTTGAAGTTCCTGTACTGCAGTTGCAGATATTTGTCATAGGGCTTTAGTTCCCTTCTTGACGCTTCACTGGGCATTATAGTCAATCCATTATAATTTCATCGATTGATGAGTGAATAGACCAATTAGGACGTCATGTAGAACTTGGAGGTTTTCTTCACATTGATAAATTGCTCATGCAATCAATTGCTGATTATTTTCCCCCAATAGAAGGCAGCGTCATCACCGCGGAGAATTTGTTCAAAAAAATATAACATCCACTCCTGGAAGAAGGCCACAGTGGGAAGGCCCATTACTCTGCTTAGTAGGGTGACCAGGTCGTGATAATCTTTGGAGAAATCATTGTGAAAGAGGTCCTAAGGGACTTTGCCAACACTACCTCGCCTGTCTTTCAACCAGTGTTGATTAATCAATTTCTTGCATCTTATAGGATCCTGATCCCATAATACCTTGCACTCCTCTATGGTTGGGGTCTCCATGCTTTCAAAGGCGGGGATGTGGAAATTTTTAGTTATCCTAAGAGGGGACATATGAGCAAGGATGTTGCCATCTATTTCTGCTATGGTTCTGGTTTCAAGTTGACACGCCTCCCAGCATGCCAATACCAACTTGAGGGCCACCAATGTTGTCAGGAAACCTACAGCCTTGGCAAGTCCACTGCTTCTGATTAATTTTGCATTATCTATTTTTGGGTCCACCCTGACTCTCTGTGTAAACTCATCAATATCAACATGCCCGATATTGGTATATGTGATGTCTCTCCAGAGAGTTGTAACTCTAGAGTGTAATGGCACTCCCTGGAATTTTTACCTCTTTTGATCCTTGTTCTCCTTGCCTTGAGGCGCTTTGGCAGTTCCTTTCCCCTTTTCCTTTCTAGCACTAGAGGCTTCTGCACCAGATTCAATAAATCCTGCATAAAGAGATGGGAGTTAGCAACATCAAACATGTAGATGCAGCCACAGACAAATCCCTGCAAATCAAGATTAGATCCACAACAATCATTTTAGAAAAGTCCAACACTTGATCACAATAATTATGCGAGGCAAACGGATGACCCGAGCTTGAAAGGCCAGAATTCCCTTGGCAGAATGTCGTTTGGAAGGGAAAAAAAGGAAAGGCACTTCCAATGACTTTCTCGGTCTTGGATTTGATCAATAGAGGGTGGGTGTGAAAGAAGGCCCATTTCTAGCAAGTGGATCGAAATCCATTTTCAATTTAGAGGCCATTTGAGTCACCATTTAGGCATCGGGTTTTAGCTGCAGGAAGGCCATTTGGAACAGCGTAGGGAAGACAACATTCCGAGAGTCCAGTTCCAGAGTCTAGGTTGTTGGGGTCGGGAAGTTGCTATGTGATAGCCGTGTAAAATGGCGAAACATGGACGAAAGTCTGAAAGGTTACACATGAGGCAAACTTATCATCTAGGAAAAGCTCAAAGGTAGACCAAGGGTCAGGGCTCAGCGGCCGAAAAGATGGTCAGGTTTGGTTGTTTGGAATGCCAAAGCGAGGACGGAATTATGGAGTCCGAACAGCATTTGGACATTTCTGTTTTCGATTTGGATTTCGCAGAGCGTAGGGGTGACCAGGGCTCGGGAGCCTGAAAGATGGAGTCTGGCGGCTATTTGGAACGGTGGAGCCACAATGGAATCCCAAAAGGGGAAATCCAAAGGCTGGGACCTAAAGGGAGTTTGGCCGCATGGCATATTTTCTGTGTTGTCAACAATGGTCGCGGGAAGGCCTAGGCCCGAAAGGCGTCGTTGCTTGTTCCGAAGAACAACGACAGAGAGGTGAAGTTCCAGTCTTCAATTTCATCCTTCAAATGATCAATTTTTTCAATTTTGGATTTGTGGGATTTTAGGCTAAGGTACTATCCTACCAGGTTTCGAGTTCATTTTAAGATTTTTACTTGATTTAAACCATGATTTTGAGGAAAAAGAGACAAGGCACGTGGATGGTAAACATACATCGAAATCCCGAAGAATATTTCTACTGAATTCATGAGGAATGGTGAATTAGGGGCTTGAGCACGAAGGGGGAAATTGTTGGTGCGGTGTTGGGCTTTTCGATTGCTTCTGACATGTGAAAATGACAGTTGAAAACTTGTTTATATAGCCCCAAATGCAATTAATTTCATAATTAAATGCCTGGTATGATGACAATTGTGGTAGCTGAGTTCAAATTTCTAGAAGCGGATGGGAGGACTGGGGTCTGAGGTCCAGGAAGACGCAGATGGATGGCCGTTGCAAAAATTTGCCAAGTGAAATGTAAACGGCGAAGGGAACTTTGGGGTCTGGTGTCCGAAAAGACGGAGGTTGGCAGTCATTTGGAACAGAAAAGTCCAAAGAGAAACCCGGGAGGGGAATCCTGGCAGGTCAGGTCCAATAGGCCGGAAGGATAGATTTTGGCGGCTGTTTGGAACGGCAAAACTAGAATAGTGGCCCAGGGACGGAAACCTGAGGGTTCGGGCCTGGAAGGAGCCATAGACGTTAGAAAGACAATCTGACAAGGAAAACCTAAAAGGGCTCAAAACTTAGTAAATTTCTCAGGGGAAAAACTAGGTCAACCCTAAAATGGGACTTTTGAGAATTTGTTGACCATCGAGGACCCGAAAATAGGGCACGCAAAATGAGGCAAAGGAAAAAGGACCCAGCAAGCCAAAAAGAAAGAGAGGGTCCCCATTCTTAATGGGGCATGTGTGTTATAGGCACAATAGTAGTGATGGATACCTTCCTCCTCATATCTCCAGAAAGCAAAGAACCCACCACATGTTCAGTCTTCAATATAACAAAAGTACTCCCAATAGCCATAACAAGAGAATTGCATGAATCAAGCAAAGAACAAAGCAAGATCTGAAATTTCTCCTCATCCATTTTGACACCGACTAATGCCAATTGTGCCACCAACATATTGAATGCTTCTAGGTGGTCTGTGATTTTTCCACCCTCTTCCATTCTCATGGCATACATCTTCTTCCTCAAGAAAATATTGTTCACTAAATATTTGGCTTGATACATCTCACCAAGCTTCTTCCATAGTTTCTATGTAGGGTCTCTTCATGGACATTAATTGAAACAAATTCTACCAAGCATAATCTGATTAGACCTCTGGCTTTATGATATATAACATCATATTGAGAAGCTTGAGTAGGATCTACAGGCCTTGCAATATTCTCATCAACAACATCCCAAAGATCTTGATCTATCAACAAATCCTCTCTCTTTAGCTTTCACATCTCAAAATTATTTACATGAAATTTCTCCACCTCTATTCTCCATAATGAACTTGCGATCTGAAAATTCTTGCAACAAGATCACAAAGTGTCTTTTTCACAAGCTCCCACTCAAATTTGTATTAGTTCAAAATACCCAACCCATAATTGAAACCAAAGGTGATCAAGCTTCGATACCACTTGTAAGGAAGCTAAGGTAGCGAAACAAATTCCTACACTAATCTTGAGAGGAGAATAATGCAAAAAATTTACAGATCTTTAAGAGTTACAAAAACTTAAACATAAACAAACACAAATATCATGCATACCACAACACAATGATTTACATGGGAAAACCCTTTTGATAGAAAAACCCCACACTCCAAAAGCCACCCAATATATTATTTAGAAATAAAAAGATTACCATATAATTACAAAGCAAGCTTCTCACAGGAGTATCACCACCAGAGATCAAGAGACACCACAACTACTATCAAACTCTTAGAATACACCATCTACATACATCCCACCCACTTATAACAAGATTTTTTGGAACCTTCTAGAATTAGGGTTTTACAAGGTCATTTTTCATTTGATGTGTTAATGAAAAAACCTTGATGTCTCAGTGGGAAAAAAAACTTGACATGTCAACAAGAAAAAACCTTGATGTGTCAGTGATTTTTTTTTTGGGGCATTGCCCTGAACCCCATGTCTTCTGATGAGTGTACAGTATTTTCATGATCAGTCACCACATACCAACATACATCCTATCAATAGATCATTTATAATTGCAAGGTTGAGACACATTTTCCCAACACCCAAAGAAATAACTTTCACTTGGGTAGCACTCCAAAAAATCATTCTCATCATAGACAAATTCAGGAAGATGGGGTGTGCAGGACCATCAAGATGTGAGATGATCAAGGGGAGGAGGAGGATGTTGATCACCTGCTAGTCAGTTTCCCATTTGCGTAAGATTTTTGGAGGTGGTTGTGTGCTCATTTGGGCTAGAGTTGTGCATTACCAAATGACATACTCACGTTGTTTTCTTCATGGTCGTTACTCAAAATTTCACTCTCTCATTATTTATGGGTAATCAATCTCTCATTGGTGGTTGGGAGCTTTGAAAGGAACACAACAGAAGGATATTCATGAACAAAGCAAGGGATTTTATGAGATTCATTAATAGAGTAGAGGCAGAAATAGTAGAAGTGGTGAATGGGAAGGTGGCACAAGGGAAACCAGACTCCTAGAATTTCATAAGTTCGTATTCTAGGATGAGAGAAACTTGGTTTGTGGTAGTGGTGCCCAACCCTAGTTCAAAACATAAAATGGGAGGGAAGGAGAAACAAAAGGCAGTGAAATGGTTTCTACCAAGGCCTAGGTGGTACAAATTGAACTTTGATGGAGCTTCACATGGAAATCTTAACATCTTGGGTGCTAGATGTTGCATAAGAAATGAGGATGGGAGGGTGGTGTCAGAAAAGGTGATGCCTTTTTTTGAGGGGACTAACTCGATGCAAAAAATCAGACCCCTAGTGTGTGGGTTAAAACTATGTAGGGAAATGAAGTTGAGGCTCATTGAGATAAAATGTGATTCAATGGTGACTATTCAGGAAATGAGAACATGAATAATGGTGAATTATAAATTGCAACCACTCCTAGATGAAGCACTCAAATTGGCAGACGGTTTGGTAGCATTCTCGGTGAAGCATGTCTACAAGGAAGCTAATGTGGAAGTGGATCATTTGGCTAATGCAGGGGTAGATTGTGTTATAATTTCTTGCTTAGACAGTCAAGCAAAGGGGATTGGTTCAGTGACCATTATGGCTCCTATGACAACTAGGTGGGGAATATGCCACATATTGTTGTGGACATTATAGAGCATTTCCTAGTTGGCGCGTTTAGGACGAAGGGTGAGGTTTGTGGAATAAATGCTCATACCTTCATGTGTGTTGTGTGGCTGGATTCTAAGCCCTGTAGGAAGGTGGCTAATGGTGAGCAGGTGATCATTCCAACATTTTGAATGTGGTGAAGGTCTAGTGCATAAGGTGTAGCTATGGAAGCCTATGTGTTTGGTGGTCACGTGAAAGATTTTGGGATTTCCTTGGAAAAATAACAGAGAATCATCTTTGTTTAGTGTTCAAAGAATGGGACTCCTTGCTATTGGGGGTTGTATAATTGGTGTTGGAGAATGAATTTATGGTGTTTGCGGAGCATTATAGAAACAACATGGATTTTGCTTCTAAGTTCATTGTGGCATTGCTCAACCTGGAGTTGCCAAAAGCCATGGTTCTGCTCATGGCTAACAAGCTACTCAAGGAAAACTTTATCAGTGGTGTAGAAGATGTTATAAGCATCGTTGAATTAGGTTTGTGGATACCATATCCTCGTGGCATGGGGAGGGAGATCCTACTAGGCATTCATGTCAAAAGATATACGTTTCTTCTAGATGTTAAGGGGTACAACCTCGAAGAACATAGGTTGCGGGCAAGGTCGGGCATGGATTTTCTAAGTCTTTTTGTATCTGGAGGAGGCATCGAAGGTGAGCTAGAAGGGGAATTTTAAGGAATACTTGTGGAGGAGGGGATACTACCAAATTAAATACATGGGTTAAGCTTCATTTCTTGTGTTGTATTGCAATGGTATGGTCTAGTTAGGTATTGGGATTATTTTTGAGTCTGTAGCATGGTTAGTCTGATCTATGGTGGTTCCTTGGTCTCTGGTCTACAATGTTGATTCTGGTTTTGGGAAAAAGTCTATGGGTGGTTGGTACAAGTGGATTTGGTCTGGTATGGTTAACAATATTACCAAACAAAATATTGTAAGGGAAATGCAGGGATGTTTTTTGGGGGGCTAATTTGAAGCACTGAACATCTCCACTGAAAGGCTGGCACACTATAAAAATGATTTCTAATATCAATATACAACTGATTTACAAACCAAAAAAAAATGAAGTTTCCAATAAGTGGTATGTGATAATATTTAATTATTTAAAGGATGGCATATTCCCTAAACCAACCACTAAAAACACTAGGGCTCGTATACGAAAGTTGGTAGCTTGCTATATAATTCTAGTTGATATGTTCTATAGACAATAATTCAATAGTCCCCTCTTTTGATGTCTAAAAAAGTATGAAATTACTATATCCCTTGAGGAAGCCCATACTGAGGAGAATTATGGAGGATGATATTTGGTTCAAAATTTAATTCATATCAATTATTATTGGAAAAACATGGAACAAGATTACTTTGATCATGTTAAGAAATGCCACAATTTTCAAGAACATAAAAATTTAATTCATGCTCTTATGTTGAAACTTTGTGATCAATTTTCTATTTGGTCATTTTTGGTTTGGGGTTTGGTCTGATTGGGAATATATCCCCTCCCTCATCCTCAAGACATACATTTATAATCATTGCTACAGATTATTTTGCAAAGTGGGTAGAAGCAATTCATCTTCATTCCACAACTATTGATGTAATATGACATTTTATCCTAGAAAACATTGTGGCTCGATTTGGTATTCCTTATGTAGTTAGGGTAAAAATTTAGGGAAAATCCATAAAAAAATTATAATGAAACCCTAATAATGCACAATGAAGGACAAGTTAACATGAAAATAAAAATAATAAATTCAAATGCAAACCGATCTCCATGCTAAACTTGATTGATCTCCATTGCTCTTCTCAACCTTGCATGAGAATGCAAGATTTCAAAGGATTGTTCATGGAGGAATTTTGGTTGGTCACTGTTGTAGCAACATAACATTAAGATGTAGATGATAGAAGAGAAATAGATAGATGAAAGATTGTAGAGACAATTCGAAAGAGTACGAGTACTTGAAAGCTCATCCATGCAAATGGCTTGGTTGTGGGTTAATTTATAGGTGAAGATGGGAGGATAAAGGGATAAAATTTTGATCGTGCAACTTGGGAGAAGAAATGGACGGTGGATCAAGTTAACCAAAGAGGAGAATGAAAAGGGGGTCGAGTTAACTTACGAGATGATTTGGAAAGTGATGAAGTCATCTTGAGAGATGATTTAGAAAGTGAATCATGTCATTTAGGGAAATAATTTAAATAATTTAGAATTATTTAAATTATAATAGATGTGAGAGGATAAGGATTAATTTAAATAAATATTTAATTTATTTAAATTATTTGGGAATATGGATTAATTAAATAAATAAAATTTATTTAATTAATTGGTTAAAGGATAAATTGATTAATTAAATAAATATAATTTATTTAATTAATTGACTAGAGATTAAATAATAGGGATGATGAAAGGGGTTATGTGAGGTTTAGAATAAAATGTGTTGTAAGATGTCAAAAGTGAATGTCACAAGATTTGGTCAATTTTAGGTGACTACACCTTCAACCCTAGTTATGAATAATAAAACACCATTTAAAATAAGTTTGTTAAGAATTTTTTGGAAACATTACATATTCAACATCATTTTTTTTCACCATATTATCTACAATCTAATGGTCAAGCAAAAGCAGCGAACAAATAAAATTGAACAAATCTTATGAAAAATAAATATTGGCATACTCAACTCTCTTATGCATTATGGGCCTATCACACAAGTGTTCACAATCTATAGGAAACACACCCTATAATCTTGTTTATGGAGATGACACAATTGATAAGTCCTATTAGTTAGATTATTTTTATTTCAGTACATGCTTTTAGACATGTCTAGATACTTATTTCCTATATATCCATGAAACTTTACTATATTTTATGATCATTATGAAAACTTGGACTTGGTTTAACATCTATAGAATTATGATTATGATAGATATTGAATGATTAATATGTGGATATGTATGAAATGCAATGAATATCTATGTTTAAGTTATGGTTATTAGTATTTTATATATGTTGTGTGAACTAACTCTTTATAGTCAAAGAAACATAGCTAGTAGATTGTAGCCCACAACAACTAGGAGGCACATCCCACAGCCTAAGGGAGTTTCAGATAGTGATGCAAGGGAAGTTAGAAGAACGTAATAGCTACATAATTGGAGGTGTCTATTTGTCAAGATTATTGTCATCATATAATTTAATAAGACCACTAGAGGAGAAGAATTCTACCAAAATTCAGAATCTAATGTGACTATTTCTACAATCCACATTTCAATTTAAACCATTGTAGCAGAGTTTCCATCCTATTCTAATTCTTCTTCCTTTTCAGTTGTGTTTTAATTACTCATACTTTATCATGCTCTATTTTGTAGGGAGTGATGATTTATGATTATATTTCTATTTTGAGTCCTTGTTCTAATAAGACTCCCTCACACCTATATGAATGCTTCAATGGTTCAGTTAGTTAGTTAGTTGAAATAAAAAATATAGTAGACAAATATGTTCAATTAGTTTTTATTTTTTGATAGTTCTTTTTTGTTTTTCAATCATCATCTTACAAATAATATATTCCCAAAGAATCTCTTTGGATTGTGATATCTTGAGTTATGCAATGATATCTTTTTAGTTACTGTTATGTTAAATTAGTTTTAGATAGGTTTGAGTTCACTCTATGGAGATAGTCACTTGAGTAAGGGCCACTCAAGGTAACTATTCCCCACTTTATTTTTTGTATATTTATTTTTATTATACTATTTACTTGCATGATTATGTTTGTCTTAATAAAATTCTTCATATGATTATTGTGAATAAGATCTTGTCTTGTATTCATGCTTTAGTTTTTTCCATGCATTGTTATCTAGATTTAATCAAATTAGTTGAGTTATCAAGTATTGGTTAATTATAGAATTCATTTCTTCATAGTGAACTAGTCATAGTCTTTAGTTGTAAGTACTCGTAGCAATAGCTTAGGCATTACCTCTTTTCACTGTTATGCAATTTATGATTTCTAATGTATGTAAACACCTATGATAGGATGATATAGGTAGTGAAGAGTCTTTGAATGTACATACAGTTCCAGCTTCATCAAAATCTTACATTTTCCCTAGTTGATAAATTAAATGGTCTTTTAAGGTTTTAGTGGACTGTTTAGTAAGACCCCCTCTAAATTGTGTGTTGAAACCAAGTTTACTGAACATTAGTGGGCCTCTACATTTTTGGTGCCATTTCTAGTGATGGTGCTACTTTCAAAGATTCATTTATGTTATTTCAGGTTTTCATAGATTAGTATTTTGTTTCTAGCATTAGAACAATTAGGTTTTACTCCATCAATACCAGAACATTTCACTAACATTGTGTAGGAGTCATTGATATACAAATTCACACCTATTTTATGTGAAGGGGGTGAGATACCTTGGAAATATTTCTCCCCTCATCACATGAAGCTGGAGAGTATATTAGTGATTCCAATATAGCAAGGTTATTTCTAAAGAAGAAATTTCCCTCTCACCAACATCCACTACAAATACAAAGGAGACCTTTTAAACCATGGCTAATGAAATGGTGGATGACCCACCAAAACATGTAAATTTTGAGTTCCCAGTCACCAACTTGGAGAGAAATTTCCTTGAAGAATATACCTCCTTCAACATTGCATGTCTTCTATGGCTTGGTTGTTGAGGATCTAGATACCTTCTTGTTTGAGTTTGATGTCCTATGTAGGAGTTATGACCACAACTGATAGACATAGACTCAATATATTTATAGCCACCTTGAACGATGCTACCTTAAGATGGTGTATGTGTCTAGGGAGAGATGTTCCAGATTGGGACACTATGAAGACTAAGTTCCTAGAATACCAAGACTATTGTAGAGGATTTGACAAAAGAAGGGATGAAATTTTCATAATGTTTCAGAAAGAAGATGAACCATTGGAGGATTCTGTAGAAATGTTATAGTTCTACTTGAAGAATAATCCACATAATAGGTTTTTAGAAGAATCCTTGAAGTTGGTGTTCTTAAGAGGAGTCAATGATATATGCATGTGTGCCCTTAATCTGATTGGGTCGGGAGATATATCATAATTACCTTTTGAATAAGTCTGAAAATTTCATAGAAACTATTCCAGAACCTTTACCAAGAGGAAAAGGGGGGAAAGAACATCTTCCATCAACAAAACATCTAATAGAGTCTCTATAGTGGAATTAAGTAACTTTCTGTCCAACTTGAAAGAAGATATCACAAGGCATTTCGCTACCCAATTGGGCACTCTACATGTGAAGAAAAATCAAGAAGAGGCAGTGGCAATCCTTACTAAATATTTTCCTAATTGTAGACAAAGGAAAGCTAATTGTAAGTGCAAAAGAGTAGCAAGTATTACAAAGGATAGCCTAGGGAAAATATATTTTCAAGAACTAGAGAGTGAAGATGGGAATTTTTTATGCATTGGACAAAGGAGGCCATGGCAACTAAGACAAGGTATGCCTCAAGATCCTGTGAATTACAATACATCCTTTCTAGTTAGCAATCAAAACTTCTCTATTTGGAACCCTCGGCCTTGAGAAAACACACAAAACCAATGGAAAAATACCCAACCAAACTAGAACCAACAAAAACAACCCATGTGGCCATAACAAAATTTTCAAGGATCTAACTACAACCCCCAATGCCACAATAAAATCAATGGAAAAAGGGCTAACAATGGAAAAACTAAAATATAAATTACTAGTAGCCACAACATCCCTTACAGCCACAACAACAATAAATCATGCCTAATCCAACAAATCCATCCTCTCAACCACCAAGGGAACCTCAACTACCAACCCAACCTACACCTAAACCAAATAACAAGCCTTTTCAACATGCCTACACTAATGAGGCTATTTAGTACCCTACTTATGGGGTAGAGGTGAGTGATGTCCACATCAAGTTAGGGAAAACATTGGTTGGGCCTTCATCCCCTCAAATTACTAAGTTGGAAAATGAAGAACCCTCATCGAAAGCCTTGGAAAATCCACCTATGGAACTTGAGTCAAACCAGGTGAACTAGACCACTTCAATTCCATAGCATCTATTCCTTGAGCATTTAGCTATTCAAAAATATTATAACCAAGTTGAAATTGACCTATTAGGGAAGCTTCAGGATATCTATATAAAGATACCTCCCATTCAAGCCATCAAGGACATTCCCATTTACACAAAAATAGTGTCAGACCTTTGTCTTAAAAGGCCAGGTAAAAAAAAGGACCCTCAGACTGTACATGTCTTAGCGAGTCTTGTTGATATTATGTTAGGGAACATCATTGTCCCTAAATATATAGACCCTGGAAGTCTATTTATGGAAGTTAAAATAAATGGTACCCTCATCAAAAACACCTTTATTTACTTGGCATAATCCATTAATGTGATGAATAAAGAGACAATGCAACTATTGAAATTAGTAAACTATAGACCTACAACTATTGTTTTATAGTTGGCAGATAGGTCAATAGTGAAACCTAAAGGAATCATTAAGGATTTAGTCATAGATTTGAATTCATGGGAGTACCCTACTGATTTTATAGTACTAGAACCAAAGGCTAACCTTGTAGGTTATCCCGTCATTCCAGGAAGATCATGGTTAGCAACAACTAATGAATTTTAGGTTGTAGGTTTGCAAACACGATTACATCAAATAGAAATATGACCAAGAAATTGGTCGTTTACCCACCAACCCAACCTCATGCAGATTTAGAGAAGACCATTTGACCTACCCTAGATGAAGACTAGTATTCCCTTTAGACTCTCATGACCATTGAATGTAGCCCTTTGCTAAACAACTAAAATGAGGATGATTTAAGTGCACACATTATACATAATAACTATGGTAGGAACCCGCAACAACAAGATTGTTTTTCATGTTTGTAGGATCCTTTGTAGAATATTATACTTATCAATTCATTAGAATTAGTATCTCATCTTTTCCATTCTTGATTATGGGTGGAGCTTGCAATATCCATGGCTATTTTTGAATTTTTGTGGTCTTTGAGGTTTTGAAACTCCTTAATTGTATTTGCTTATGGTTCTAAATTGTTCCATGCCTTGGTCTTTTATTATATTTTCTCATTGAATTGTTATACCCAGTTCTCGATGGGTTAAGTTGTAACTTATTTCTTAGGCGATCATTCTATAACTGGCCCCTTTACCTTGCCTTTTCGGTTGTGGCCCCATTCAAATATTTGATTCTTATCCCTAGGTTGAGGGAGTATTTTTCCCAAGTATTATTTACCTAAGCATGGTCCCCCTTTTATGAGCATTATTTGTGTACATGCTAAATTGTCATCGGTGGGGATGTGTTATTTTTGTGTCAAAGGGATTGCAATGATGGTCCCTTCGATATCCTGTGGTGTCTTCGATGAATTGTGAGTGGTCGACTGTGGAGTGTGATGACATATGTTGGACAAATGGCAACAACTTCCTAGCCTGTGGTGATTTGGTGGGCTCTTTCCTATGCTCAACGGGGGATTGGGGAGACGACATGTGGCATGGTGGGACCTGACATGGGTCAGGGTTGGTGTTTGTTTTTAATGCATCAAGGGAACTCAAATGTTACAACCTCGATATGTTGCGGTCCTTTCGATTATTCCATCAAGGACACTCTAAATGTTCTCACTCTAATATATGGTTGTCTCCTCGATAATGTTTGATGGTGATAAGATGTTGAGGATGTATTCCTAGAGGGACTTGATGGTGATCGAATGAGGCATTTGGTGGGTCCTATTAGAACCAGAATTTCCTAATAAATTATAGAGGATTTTATCCATTTGAATCTAAATTCATGTTATCTTTTTCATGAAAAATCATCTTATTGCCATCCACAAAGCCAAAAATGAATTTTACTGCCATACCGCTACCTTAATGAATGCCTTGCATGACCCTCACCACATACCTCCTTACTGCAGCCCCTTGCAAGATGGTTCATGATCTCACAGTTAAGATAAATCACATTATAACCTTATTGTTGTACCTCGAGGTGTCAACAAGTAGCTTGCGGTTTAGTGGTGAAGTGCAGAGCGATACCGTTAGACCGTTGGGAGAAAAAACTAGGCCTACGATAGAGTAGTAGATGGATAGAGCGTTGATAAAGGCATATGTCACCATATTGTACAGGGACAAAACAATACCCATGGTAGTGTGGTAGAGTTGAGCAGTGATAGAAAGAAACCGCCATACCACAGAGGGACAAATCATAGCCCACGATAGAGTGGTAGAGATGACTGTAAGGGAAGATACCATCATGGTACCGTTGGAGGGAGAAATAGAGCCCGTGTAAAGCGATAAAGCAAGAAAATCCAAAAGGTACACCACGATACCGCGGGAAGGTGAAAGATAGACCGTGGTACGACAGTAAGCTAACAAAGGAGTCAGAAGAATACCATGACACCACAATAGAGGAAAGGAGGCACGAGGTAACACGGTAAAGCGTCTATTACTATAGTATCAATTATTTTTGTTATCTTTCAATTATGTTCAAACGGTGTGACCTTTGGTTTGAAGCTTGTTTCCTCTTGAGATAATATGAGGAGACCAAGACCAATAGGCACGAGGGGATTTTATGAAGATATAAAAACAACAGATAGATACAGAATAAGGGGTTAGAGAATAGAAATAATTTTCAGAATGTTTACATTGCAGAGACCATGATGCAAGTTTAATTTTGAGGAAGATAATGAAAGACTTCTACTTCGGTGGTTTCATTTTGGTATCAGTGGTTTGATGAAATTATTCATTTATTTGATTGTCTCCAACTTAATATTTCTTGATTATTTAAGTTGATATATCAAGCATATGTTCAACTTATCAATGCACATTTTATGTATCTGTGTGATGTGGTTAACTGGTTTCTTTAAAGAATAATTAAATTCCCTTTAGTCAATTGCAGTATCTAGAAGTGTTAATTAGATCAGTAAGAAGAATCATATAATTAGGATTGATATTCCACCTCCAATAGGGTTTTTCAATCACTGTCTTGCATTTTTATAGAAGTTATAAACTAATACCCATGTTCCAAACAACTAGAATATCTGCATAATAGAAGCCATTCATCAACGAATTTCATTTGAATTCATTTTACCCAACATGGCACTAGTCTCACCTATTTTTATTTATTTAGTTTCATTAAACCTTTTTTCAGAATTTTACATCTGTTAACTGAACATATTAGGTTTTACCTTGATATCGCTTATATTATTTATACCAAATTAGGATCATATCTCTCCATTGATAAATTTCCATTGTGGATAGATTGATCAAGCAGGAAGCATAGTTCAAATTTTCCTCAGTTACATATGTGCACCCACTTGGGTTTGGCAGAGCTTCAAGAGTAGAAGGTTCAAACTCATTATTTGGCCTTGTACGTTAGCCAAAAACATTGTGAGAGATTGGCAACCTCTCGTGGTTCAAACCTACATTTTTGAGACCTAATAGTTTGGCGACTCTACTGGGGAGTCAAACTAAACCCAAGCCTCCATCATATAGTCAATACCTTGTAGAAGAACCCATTGGGAACAAAGAACTACAAAATTTTCTCACCATTTGGAAAGTGAGTGGCGACTCTGAATGAACAAGTGCATTAAAACTGATAAATTGAAGTATACATTAGAAAGGAACCATCCTAGAGTTTAGACTATCAAAATTACTCACAAAATGTAGGGAAGAAGGTCTTTGTATAAGGAGGATCCTAATAATCACAAAAGTAAATGAACTCATAGGAATGATAAGGGCAAGAAGGTTTCTGATGACATGTGCCTAACAAATAAAGACAAAACATGAAAAGCACACCTTGAGACATATAATTCCTATGGTACACTGGCAACTGAAAATAGTCCATCCAAAGAACCTCACACTCCTGAGGAAAAGAGGAATCCTTTTTACCAAATGGATCCTGAGAAAGAAGACAAATTTAAAGCCAAATGTGAAGTTGAAAGAATTAGCAGACAACATTAATATGATAAAAAAAATGGCATTAGTTGAAGAAAATTAGGATGCACTTGGCTATGAAGCAGCCTCTGAAGAGAACTATGAACACATGGCTCGGGATGAGATAAATGCATGATTAGAACATGAAAGACAAGAAGTGGAAAGAACAACAATGGAGTATGAGCAAAGGCTCCAAGCAATAAAAGAGATTCAAGAATTCAAGTTACGGAAAGCCCAGATCAGTGCTCAGATGGCTAACTTACCTAAATATGTGCCACCTCACAAGCAGGGGAATAATAACACAAGACCTTCAAATCCCCCAAAAGCAAAACAAAATCAGTTAGGGAATCAATATAGACCCACAAATGCTCCACCACAACATCAAAATTCTCAGCCACCCCCTCACCAACAACATATACCCCCACATGGTCAAAAAAACATACCTCCACAAGGTCAGAAATATGTGCCACCACCTCACAACAATCCATTGTACTCGTACCAACATCCTCAAAATCCACTTCCTCCACCATACACAACCATGATCAAACAATTTTATTTGGATGGATTTCAAATATATCCTTATCCTATGGATAACAGTTGGAGAAGCCTTGTCCTAAAATTAACAGGAAGTAGTGCAGTCATAGTTGAGGAGCACATAAGGAGTTTTAATGCATTTATTCAAGACTTGGATATGCAATATGAGGATGTGCAAATGATATTTTTTATGATGTCACTGATTGAAGATGCTAGATATTTGTCAACAACTTCTATTTACTCCATTCAGGAGTTTTATGAATAGTTCGTTGAGCAGTATGGGAATCAATGTGCACTGGAGTTTTCCCTACATGAATTGGTAATTATCTAGAAGCATCAGAATGAGTCAGTTTATGACTTCAACTAGAGGTTTTTTAAATTACATAATAAGATACCTCATGGATCCAAATTAGTTGTTCCTGCTGCATTAAGTATCTATTTAAAAAAAAAATCATCCTAAGACAGGATATGAGCTTAGGAATGGGTGTCCTAGGAATTTAGTTGAAGCTCAAAAGATAGAACTAACTATTTAAAATAATAGGAAAGTTGTAGGAATGATTGGCAAGAGGAATAATCCTAGGGTTCCCCAATATACTCCTCCAAATAGGTAGGAAAATACATACAAAAATGAAAGGCCAAGGTTGTATGACATGTTGTATAATACAAATTGGAAGGATGGAAAGGTAGTGATGGATAGGCCTAAGAATAAAGAGACGCCTAATCCTTTAAAGAAAAGAGGGGCATGTATGGTAAATAATAGTCCTTTGTGCTCAGTTTGTGACTTGCCACATTCTCCAGATCATTGTAATTGTAGCTTAGTCAATACCAAGAAAAGACATACTAGAAGACAACAACGAAGAGGACCATAATATCTATTTAACTTCCCACACTCTTCACTCTCTTGAGAAAGGATATTCACCTTCAAAAGAAGAAGGGTATGAATATGGTTGATCATCAAAAATACAATGTCCATATGGAAAAACAACAAGTTTTTTCTGATTATGAAGAAAGTGATAATGAACAATGTCCTCCTAGTACATCATATCAGACAAATAAATCCAATATAAGAAGATTGACTGAGGAATAAATTAAAAGGTTAACTATTGTAGCAATTGAATAGGCCAAAAGCATATACTGGTTGAGAAATAGAACAGTGAATTAGAATGAAGGTGTTCCAAGAGGAATATTTTTTAAGGATAAGAAAATACCCTAGGAAGCTTCAAAAAGGACAGATGATAAGCAACTTGATAAAAAATAAAAAAGTATGTTCATAATGAGGAAAAAAAAGAATTGTTCAAGGACAAGCAAAAGTCAGATCAGGCAAACAAAAAGGGGAACAGAGGAGAACAAAGGAGAGTCAATGGAGAAAAAGAAGATGATTAGGGCAGAGGGTGCCTCTTTTGATTTCATGCAAGATTTGTCCCAGGTAAAGATGTATGTCCCATTACTTGAAATGATGAGGATTAAAGAGTATAGGGAAAGTTCTATTCAATTAATGTCTAGTGCAGGTAATAAAAATACAAACCTTGAAAATAAGGAGATTCCTGAAATTAGTAATAAGAAGGAAAAGATAAAAGGTCCAGAGGTTTGTCTAAGCGATGCATTGATAAATCCACCACAAATTGATCCATTCTTTACTACCCTACTTATAAATGACAAGGTGGTAAGAAATCATATGATAGATTCAAGTGCTTCTATGAACATCATGTCAGTAGGGGTGATGAAACAACTTGGTATGTGGGTAGATGTTGAAGGTGGTAAATTTTATGCCATGGATAGTAGACCTATCCTAGTGGTGGGAATTATGAAAGATTTGGAAGTGAAATTGGCTACTTACCCAAAAGAAAATTATAATATTGATATAATTGTGATTGACACACCTCCTCAGTTTGGAATGCTTTTGTCAAGACAATGGACTATGATAGTTGGAGGCAATGTACAGTTTTATTTATGATATGCCACAATATCGATCAATGGTGAAGAATTCAAGTTGTATAGAGAACCAAGGATGAATCAAATTATTGATTGTGTTCCTCAAGGAAAACTCAATTGTTTCTATGAAGTCGATTTAGGGAGCTTTAAAGTGGAACCATCTCAGCCTGAATTAGCAAATATTGACCCAATGGATAAGCATGTTTCTAAAGATTAGCAGGGTGTGTGGAAAATGTATTTTGATGGAGCATGTAGCCAAGAAGGCAATGGAGTTGGAGTAGTGTTTATATCACCTGAAGGTATTACATTCTTTTTGCTAACCTTTGACTGTACAAACAATGTGGCAAAATATGAGGCCTTGTTGATTGGTTTAAATATGGTTGTCAAGCACAAGATCAAATTGATAACTGTCCTAGGAAACTTTGAACTGGTTGTCTCACAAATCAGATCAAGATATGATGCAAATAACAAGAGATTGAAACAATATATAAATGTTGTGTGGGACACAGTTGAATTATTTTATACTTTCTCAATTGATTGGATAAATAGATCAAAAAACTTGATGGCGGATTTTCTAGCTAATGTAGCCCTAAAAAGAGATGATATCACCTTGGCTAGAATATCTCAGGTTGAATTCAAAACAAGACCTGCTATCCCTAACAACATATACAATTGGCAATTTTTCAATGATGATACTGACCTTCTAAAGTTTCTTCATTGCATAGATCAGTATGAGGCTCAGGAGATTGAATTCAATGATTTTTTGGAAGAAGTGGATGGGAAACAAACTATATTTGGGAAGGAATTCTTGTAGCTTAAAACCAACAAGCTCCCCAAAGGGCTTGTGGCACTAGAAAGAGTGTATGATGAGAATGATCACTCTCTCATGAAGAAGACACCAGTCAAGAAAGAATATATTGAAGAAATAAATCTAGGAACTGAGTTAGCACCAAAAAGGGTCTACATTGGAAAGAAGATAAGTCCAACCATCAAAGGAATGTTGATTGCTTTATTGAGAAAATACAAACATGTGTTTGCTTGGTCTTATGAGGATCTCAAGGAATACAAAGAAGATCTTTTCCAGGATGAGATTCCACTTAAACTAGATACAACGCCATTCAAAAAAAATCAGAGGCCTATTAACCCAAATTTTGGAACCTACGATGCAAGAGGAACTAGAAAAACTCAAATATGGAGGTATTATTAAACCCATTAGACATTCAACATGGGTCTCAAACCTAGTTCTAGTAAGAAAGAAAAATGAGGATATTAGATTATGCGAAGATTTCAGAAATCTGAATGTTGCTTCCCTTAAAGATAATTATCCTCTCCCAAGTATGGAGGCAATATTGCACAAAGTAACAGGGTGTGAGCTACTATCAATGATGGATGGTTTTTCTGGATGTAACCAAGTTAGAGTCAAAGAATCTGAGCAATACAAGACATCATTTACTACACCATGGGGGACATATGTTTATGTTAGAATGTCATTCTATCTCATAAATGTAGGGGCCACTTTTCAAAGGGCCATGGATGTGGCATTTGCATATTTGATTAATGTTATAATGGTGGTGTACCAAGATGATCTTACTTTTTATTCCAAAAAAGAAGGAGATCATGTGGGGCACTTGGAGTAGATATTTCTCAAAGCTTTGGAATATGGTATTAGTCTTAATCTTAAAATATTTAACTTTGTTGTTACAGAGGGTAAGCTTTTGGGACATATTCTATCCAAATATGGGACTAGAATAGACCCTAAGAGAGTAGAATTCATAGACAAAATCACCATTCCCAAAACTCTCAAAGCAATCCAATCATTTTTTGGTCAAATTAACTTTGTTAGGAGATTTGTATCAAATTTTGTTGAGATTGTTAAACCTATATCCAAGATGCTGAAAAAAGGAGAAAAGATAGATTGGACTACAAAAGCCACGAAAGCCTTTATATCTGTCAAAAGAGCTTTCAAAGAAGCCCCCATCCTAAAGTCCCCTGATTTTACCAAACCTTTTCAAATATTTTCTTTTGCCTCATTTCACACCATAGCAATTGTTATGTTACAAAAGAATGATGAAGGTCATGAGCAACCTGTATATTTTTTCAGCAAGTCTTTGCAGGGGTTAGAATTGAAATATGATATTATGGAAAAAAAATCCTTTGCATTGGTCAAAGCAACAAAAGATTTCAGACCATATCTTGTTGGAGCTAAAGTAATTTCCTATGTTCCACATGCAGCTATGAAAGATATCCTCATACAAACATAGGTGATAGGGAAAAGATGCAGATGGATTAATAAAATCCAAGAATTTGATATGGAAATTCAGATTATCAAGCTAGTAAGTGGATAGAGTTTGGCCAAGCTAATGGCTGAAACAAACGTTGAAGCAAACCAAATTTGTAATATAGAGGGTGAAGAGAATGTAGTTGTAAGTATCAAACATACTCCTTGGTACACAAACATAATATATTATTTCAGGCACATGAAATGACCTGAGGGGTTGAATGATAATCAAAAGAGAACTTTGAAGCTACAAGCATCTAAGTATGTATTTATAAAAGGGGGCCTATTTTGGAATAATAGGGATAGAATGCTACTATTGTGTCTAGATGAATCACAAGAAGAATATGTCTTGAGGGAGATGCATGAAGGGGTGTGGAGGTCATTATTCTGCCAAAACCACTGCACATAGGATTCTCAGGGCTGGCTATTACTAGCCTAATGTTTTTAATGACTCTTTTGCATATGTAAGGAAATGTGACGCTTGTCAAAATTTCTCAGAGAAATTGAAGTATCAAGGAGCCTTACCACTTAGAACTTTGTAGGTAGAAGCCCCTTTCCACCAATGGGGAATTGACTTTATTGGAGAAATATAGGAAAATTCAAGTGGAGGACATAAATGGATACTAGTAGCTACAAATTATTTTAATAAGTGGGTGGAGGCAATCCCAACTAAACAAGCAACAAGCAAGGAGGTAATGAACTTTCTAATGGAAAACATCATAACTAGATTTGGCACACCGGTAAGAGTGATCACAGATAATGGGATGTGTTTTAGATTTGATGAATTCAAAGACTTCTACAATACATATGGCATTACTATTTCCTATGTTGCCCCTTATCACCCACAAGCAAATGGTCAGGTAGAATCCAGTAATAAAAATATTTTAAGGATAATAAGGAGAATGTTAGATACAAGTAAAAGGGCATGGGATTCAAAGTTGAGAATGGTTGTGTGGGAAAATAGGATTACAATAAAAAGGGCAATTGGAAAGTCTTCATTTGAACTAGTATATGGAACACAAGCCAGGATGCCACTACAAAATATTTTACTAGTTTATAATTTTATTCTGCAAGAGGATTTAGATATTTCTGAACAAATGGAGGAAAGAATGGAGCAGCTTGCAAAACTTGATGAAACAAGGAGAATGGCTCAAAAGAAAAATGTGAAGTTGCAATCATGAATGAAATATATTTTTAATAAAAGGGCCAAAGATCAAAAATTTGAAGAAAATGATCTAGTGTTGATGTGGAATGCTCGATGTCAAGAGAAGGGAAAGCATGGAAAGTTTGAAGCTTTGTGGTTGGGACCTTTTGTAATCATTGGCAAAGGAGGGGAGGATTCTTATTATTTGCAGAACATGTCTGGAGAGGAGCAGGAGTTTCTTGTACATGGGCAGTTCCTAAAGAATTTCTTCTCTTAAGGAGTAACAGAGGATTAACGATTGCTAATGCATGGAAAATTCTTAACAAACCTCTTAAAATATTATTTTCCATGCACAGTAGTTTAGGACTTCAAAAGTGGTTGTGACTTGCTAGTACATGGATAATCCCAGAGTTCCCTCATTGAAAAAAAAATTTTCTTTCCATGTACAGTAGTACAGGATCATTTCCATCTCCCCCTTTTGCCATCCCCTCCATTTTCACCTCCCTCCATTTTTCATATCCTTTGAGGTTTTGGTCTATGCCCCTAGAGATATTATGGATTCTTGCAGTGATTGGAAAATCACTCATCCCCAATAGGAGCCACTATTAGAACCAAATCTTCCAAATAAATTCTAGAGGCTTTTATCCATTTCAATCCAAATTCATGTTATCTTTTTCATGAAAAATCATCTTATTGCCATCCACAAAGCCAAAAATACATTTTAGCACCACACTGCTACCTTAATGAATGCCTTACATGACCCTTACCGTAGGCCCTTGCAAGATCGTTCGCAGTGTCAGGGTTAAGAGCAGTCACATTATACCCTTATCATTGTACCTCGAGGGGTCAACAAATAGCTCATGGTTCAGCGGTGAAGTCAAGAGCGATACCGTCATACCCTTGGGAGTAGAAACTAGGATTGTGATAGAGTGATAGAAGGATAGAGCATTGATAAAAGCATATGTCACAATACTGCAAAGGGACAAAATAAGACTCGTGGTAGCGTAGTAGAGTTGAGCAATGATAGAAAGAAATTTCCATACCGCAGAGGGACAAAGCATAGCTCATGGTAGAGAGGTAGACATGATGGTTAAGGGAAAATACCATCACGGTACTATTGGAGGGAGAAATAGAGCCCGTGGCAAAATGGTAAAGAAAGAAAAGACAATAGGTACACCACAATATTGTGGGAAGGCGAAAGATAGACCATGGTAGGGCGGTAAGCTAACAAAGGAGTCAGAAGAACACCGCGGCACCGCAACAAAGGAAAAGGAGGTGAAAGGTAATGTGGTAAAGTGTTTGTTACTATTGCATCAGTTATTTTTGTTATCTTTCAGTTGTGTTCAAACAGTGCGACCTTCGGTCCGAAGCTTGTTGCCTCTCATGAGAATATGAGGAGACCAAGACCAAAAGGCATGGGGGGATTTTCTAAAGATATAAAAGCAGGAGATAGATACATAATAAGGGGTTAGAGAATAGAAATAATTTTTAGAATTTTTACACAACAGAGAACATGATGCAAGTTTAATTTTGAGGAAGATAATGAAAGACTTCTACTTCGTTGGTTTCATTTTGGTATTAGTGGTTTGATGAAATTATTCAATTATTTGATTGTCTCCAACTTAATATTTCTTGATTATTTAAGTTGATATATCAAGCATATGTTCAACTTATCAATGCACATTTGTTGTATCTGTGTGGTGTGATTAACTGGTTTCTATAAAGAAGAATTGAATTCCTTTTATTCAATTGCAGTAATCTGGAAGTGTTAATTGGATCAGTAAGAAGAATCATATAATTAGGATTGATATTCCTCCTCTAGTAGGGTTTGTCAATCATTGTCTTGCATGTTTATAAAAGTTATAAACTACTACCTATGTGCCAAAAAACTAGAATTTCTGCCAAATAGAAGCTATTCATCGAAAACTTTCATTTGACTCCATTTTACCCAACAAGGCACTGGTTTCACCTATTTTTATTCGTTTAGTTTCATTAAACCTTTTTTCAAAATTTTACATATGTTAACTGAACATATTAGGTTTTACCTTAATATTTCTTATATTATTTATACCAAATTATGATCATATCTCTCCATTGTTAAATTTCCATTATGGATAGATTGATCAAGCAGGAAGCATAGTTCAAATCTGCCTCATTTGCATAGGTGCACCCACTTGGGTTTGGTAGAGTCTGAAGAGTAGAAGGTTTAAATTCATTAATTTGCCTTGTACGTTAGCCAAAAATGTTGTGAGATCTTGGCAACCTCTCATGGTTCAAACCTGCATTTTTAGACCTAACAAGTCCATCATATATATGGTGACATATCACTTGGTCGCTTCACATTGCAATTGTGAATTGAGGTGATTGGATGGTTCTCACGATGAGCAATGAACACAGGATGAAAGTGGAAGGTGACATCAAAGGGATGACATGTGGAAGATTTCATTGCATTGAAGGGACTCAAAAAGTTGTCACACTGATATCCGATGGTCCCTTTGACCTATTCATCAAGGGGACTCCAAGGCACCTCACTCTGATATGTTTCTATCCCTTTGATGATGGTTATGCAATCTCTAAGCTATCAACGACCCTGATTCAAAAGGGGAGATCAATAGTCATGTTTTAAAATTTGTTGAGGATTTAATCTCAATCATCTATCTCACATTTGACATTCAAAATTTGAATTGTAATAGTTAGTTGCCTCATTTAATGGGTAAACACATAACAGTAATTATGTATCTACATCTCAGCTACCAAATCAATTCTGAATGGCTTCATAGTGAAATTATATGCTTCTCCCAAGCCAAATTTATTGTTGAATTGTGCCACTTGTTCCCTGTAGTGTTGCAGAGGTCAAGTTCTTTGTCAGGGTATGTTTTTCCTAATTCTGATCAAGGATTTCATGGAGTTCCATACTTGCATTCATGAATATCATTAAGTTGGGGTCTGCTCGAGGCGTTAGGGGGCCTTTATGGCCTAATTATTGCTATATTTTGGGGCCAAATTTTGGTTTTTATAATCTTATCAGGGTTCTTCTTCCTATAACCCTACTTAGAGTTAGGGTTAGGATTTTGAATTTGAATTGTAGTTATGCCTACATTATAAAGGAAATTTTTATATTTTTTGTTGGGGTTCCATTCTCTCAGACTTTTGTAAGTCTTTTTCCTTAGTTTGTATAGTGTTTTCTTCTTCTACACCTAAAAAGGAGATATGGTAATGTTTTCTCTATAATAACAATAGATGACCTAAATTTCCATTGCATTACACAATATTTATATCAATTATATCATTCTCCCCACTATTGTACTAATTGCATTCAAATCAATACAATTAAGGATTATTTTTTGGTTTCAATATCACATTTGTTGATCATGAATGTGTGATTTATTAATTTTTGTTTAAGGAGCAGAGTAATTTATTTTAATTCATATGTTAAGGTTGTGGTGATGCAATAAGGATTTCAAAGAAGTTTGATAGCATTGATCTTTTGTTGGTTTCTTAATGCAAGGTAGTAAATCTATTAGAAGCTAGGGGTTGGTCTATTGTGGGAGTGTTACTTCATTTCTAGACTCTGTGTGGATAAGGAATTGGTCAGTTTATGCCAATAAGCCTAAGTTTGAGGTGGATCTAATTTCAAAATCAAATCAAAACCTCTTAATTTTGTGCATTTATTTTTATGTTTATTTCCATACTACCAAAATTTATTGAAAGCATCTTGGAGAGATAAGAATCAGAGTCAGAAGAACAAGAGACTAAACACCTTGGAGAGAAAAGAATCAAAAATCAGAAGAACAAGGATCCAAGTAAGTTTGATCCTATATTTGATAAAAATATTGGTCATATACTGGACAATGGGGATAGTTCTATTTTTTCTCAAGAAAGATATGCCCTATTAAATGAGGAAGAGGGATTGACTACACCATTGATAACACCTAAATACTCTCAGAGAAGAGAGAGGAAAAAAAGAAATATAGATCAGAGTAGGGTTGACCCTTCTAGAGATCTTTTAGATCAAAACCCACCCCTTGAAAATTTTGTGATACAAAAATTGCATGGTGGTCCTACTACTTCAAAAATCCATACTTTTTATAATGAAAACCTAGCTAATCCCCCACTTACCACTGGTATGTCTTCTAAAGCCCCCACTTAGGCACCTCCAAGTGTTTCATAGGCCCATAATCCAAATGATACAATCCAAACCGAGGAATAAATACTAAGAGAAACTCAAGATTTATTGTTATAAATTGAGAGATTAAAACAAGAAAAGGTCAAAGAAGAAATGATAAGGAAAATAGATGATATAAGGAAAGAACTTGATAACAAGAGAGCGGAAAAAAATGTTGTTGGCACCTCCATACCTACACCTCAGACTCAGGCTAAAAATAGCAATCAAATAAGTATGCCTCTAAGTACCTCCCGTGTGAGCACATGGATTAATCCTCGACCAAATACTATTTCATAAAATGTGACTAGTGCGGCCTATGTAAGGAGTGCTTCATCGGGAGGTGCAGGCCCTTCCAATTCATATAGTAATCCAAGAATGAGATCTATGCATATGTGTTTTAATCATTCAATTGGCCCTCAAATAAATCCCACATAAGGTTAGTATTTTCAATAGAACACAAATATGGGAAATATTTCTTAGCCACCATTTGTAGGACAGAATGTAGGAGTTGGAAATTTTATACCACACACCCAAGGAAAATTTTAGATTGGTCCTTAGGTGCAGGGTTGTGTTCTACCTAATGTGGGAAACCAATATATCCCCATATCATAGCAACCATATACACAACAAAACAATCATCACAACCAAGGAGGTTATTAGAACTTTGGAGGGCAAAATGTTCCTAGAAGGAGACCCCTACAAATGGATACACATAGAAAAATTGATTTTTTGGAATCCCTAGATACCCCAATCAAGCTCCCAATGAAGGAAGGAAATTCCTTTCTAAGCTATCTAGAAGTGATGCCATGATGGGTGAGCAACACTTGGGTTCTTTTCTGAAATTTCTAGTTGACTTTGAAGTAGAACATGAGGATGTGATTATAAATTTATTCATGCAGTCTTTAACTCTTGTTGCAAGGGATTGGTAAAGAAGTCTTTTGGAGACTAGTGTTGGATTTTGGGAGGAATTCATAATCATTTTAAGAGAGAAATATGGTGACAAGATAAACCCAAGATTCATTGTAAATGAATTCAATTATATTTCTAAGGGTCAAAATGAGATGGTTTCAAAATTTAACACTAGCTTTTAAAAGGATATTTCTAGGCTCCCAACCCATTTGAGACTGAAAGAGCATGTTTGTTTGGTTACATACTGTAATGTCTTTGATTCTAAAATGGGTTACAACCTCAGGGATAAGAATCCTTAGACCTTAAGAGAGGCATATAAGGTTGCAATCCATATTGAAAGCAACAAAATAGCTTCAAGTAAGACAGGGAGGAGGGAAGATGTAAAGATTTTCAAGAACCCTAGGGGCCACTGAAGTGAAAAGACTAATGTACAAGAGGAAAAGATAGATAATTTGATGACTGGCATAAAGGATTTAACCAACAAGGTAACAAGAAATCACAGAGGTTTATCTCATTATAAACCAAACTATCAGGGACAGGAAATAAGTCAAAATCTTTCAGACCAACTATATAGCACAAATTGGCACAATGGTAGAACTGTTCAAAATAAATAAAGAATTTAGAACAAAGAGACTCATTATCCTTTGAAAATAAATAATGAAAAAATTGTGGAGGATGCTCCTTGGTGTGACCCTTTTCAATTTTCACATTCTTCTTTGCAATGTAGGGTTGCTCAGTCCTTGGAGGATAGCCATGAACCATATAATGATTATGATGACTCACGAATGGAGAGTCAAGAAGTGTTAGGAAAATTCAAGTGCGGAACACTTTCCTAATGTCAAAACTCATAGGAGAATGTAGATATGACTTTAAATTTTACAATTACATACCATTAAGATGCACATGAAAGAAATAACAGAATAAAGAAATTGTGCTCAAACACAATAGACACCTGATTTACGTGGGAAAACCCTTACAGGAGAAAAACCCACCACACCAAAGAAGATCACTTGTATTATAGTAAACAAAATTACAAACAAGTTATAGACTCCTCTTTCTAGATGTCAATATTAGAGCATCAGTATTTACTTGACCAATCTCAAACAAAATATCACAGTTATAATGCTTCCTTATAGCATACAATGAAACTCACAAAATTGATCAATTCATTCAACCATCGAACTAATAAACCACCGAACCTATTACATTTCCTGTACATTGCAATGTATAGCAACAACAAACAATGATCCATTCAAATTCCTCCATAGACCAAACATCGAACTTCTCAAGAATCCAAATGACCTCATTCCAAGTCAGAAAACTCCACATAACGACTTACATCTTAGCAAAAATTTAGCCCATGCTTTTGTCCTTTATACCATGCTACATTTTCACATTCAACAAGCTCTCACGGTGTGTTGATTTACCTCACTACTGCCAGATAGGTCGACAACACCCGAGGTATAGCGGTAACCACACTACCGCTTGATAGTTTGCACACCTTCGTGGTAAGGCAGTAACACCCCGCACTAGCATTGCACACTTGGTGACCTCCTGTGGTATGGCAGTAACACACCACACTACCACTCGATAGGCGAGATTCTCCCACAGTATAGTGGTAACCTCTCTACCGCTAGATAAATAAGAGGTGCCCGAGGTATGGCGGTAACCGCGCCACCGTAGCCCAGTGTAGAGACACCCACGGTATGGTGGTCAAGGCACAATCAAAACTCTTATGAACTCTTTGTTGCTTGGTGAGAGAACTGGGGTCTCTTTTATTGAGTTTGAGGCACATAATCTCAACAATCTCCCACTTGATGAAGAACTCACTTAACCCTTTTCAATACCTGGATTCATTGAATATTCTCAATTTCAATCCTTCTTGATGTACTTGTAATTGCCATCTCAATCTGTAATTTGACAAATTGCAAGACTTCTACAAAAATCCCACTAAACATAAATTGACACAAAAAACCTAACCTACCCACAAGGATAACACAACTATATAGGCTCCGATACCACTTGTTAGGAAAATTCGAGTGTGAAACACTTTCCTAATGTCAAAACTCAGAGGAAAATGTAGATATGACTTTAAATTTTACAATTACATACCATTAAGATGCACACGAAAGAAATAAAAAAATAAAAAAATTGTGCTCAAACACAATAGACACCTGATTTACATGGGAAAAACCTTATGGGAGAAAAACCCACCACACCAAAGAAGATCACTTGTATCACAATAAACAAAATTACAAACAAGTTACAGACTCCTCTTTTCAGATGTCAATATTATAGCAGTAGTATTTACTTAACCAATCTCAAATAGAATATCACTATTAAAATGCTTCCTTACAACATAAAATGAAACTCACAAAACTGATCAATTCATTCAACCATCAAACTACTAAACCACCGAACCTATTACAGTTCTTGTACGTTGCAATGTATAGCAACAAAAAACAATGATCCATTCAACTTCCTCCACATACCAACCATAGAAATTCCCAGGAATCCAAACGGCCTCATTCCAAGTCAGCAAACTCCACATAATGGCTTACATCTCAGCAAACATTCAGCCCGTGCTTTTTTCCTTTATATTGTGCTACCATTGTGCTTTCAAAAATCTCTCACGGTGTGGTGGTTTATCTCACTACCATTGGATAGGTCGACAGCACCCAAGGTATAGCGGTAACCGCACTACCACTTGATAGTTTGCACACCTCCACGATATGGTGGTAACACCCCACACTACCACTGCACACTGGGCGACCTCCTGCAGTATGGCAGTAACACACCACACTACCAATCAATAGGTGAGAGGCTCCCATGGTATAGCAGTAATCGCTCTACCACTAGATAGATAAGAGGTGCCCATAGTATGGCAATAATTGTGCCACCACAGCCTAGTGTAGAGACACCCGCGGTATGGTGGTCAAGGCACAATCAAAACTCTTATGAACTATTTGTTGCTTGGTGATAGAACCAAGGTCTCTTTCAATGAGTTTGAGGCACATAATCTCAACAAGAAGTAAATATTTTGTTTGGAATGAGTGCAGATGCTGATGATAATTCTTCAGAGGAGGGATGTTTAGAATTTGATATTCAAGATAGAAAACAAGAGACTCATTATTATCATCAACAAGTTCTTTCTGATGATGAAAATGACAACACTGCCATGGTATATAGCTTAGAATCAGAAGAGGATGTGAGGCTAAGAAGGCCTTCAAATGAAGAGATTAGATTGTTGACCATTTTTGTTGTTGCAAATTAGGATACACCAACATTACACAAACACTAACACCATTTTTATTTCTTGAACCATCAAAAAATAATATCTACAAGCCCTCTATATCCTCTTGAAACTTCACGAGTTTGGGGATAGGAGTGTTCTCCTCATGTATGTAAGGTTCCTAGCCCAATCTCATATGCCTTGTGGTATGATTTAAATTATAAAAACTACCCCTCATCTAGTAGATAATCAAGGATCTCCTTCAAAGGGGTATTAGGCTCATGAACAATGCACTTTCCTTCTCAATCATGCAATATGTAATTCATGTTTATAAGAATGGGAATGTAGGGTTCAATATAATGTTTTTCAATAGGCTCAACCTTTATGGTCACTTCAAATGGTATTATATGTTGTCCTAAACAACATCTGCAACCAATTTGAGGAAAAGTATCCCCCAATTTTTATGGTGAACTCCCTAAACAAGGATATGAAAATACGGAAGGAAGCTCTATAACTAAGATGTCTTGTGAAATTGAGTAGCTAGGAAATGTTTGTAAATTTTATTTTAATTCCCTAATGACTTTCGTCATTTTAATAGAAATACCATCCAATTACACTAGTCCCTTAGATGTGGGATCATATTTAATGCCAAGGAGATCAACTACTTTCTTGGGCATAACAGAATTATTAGCCCCCAAATTAGTCATACAATTATGGACTAGATTGTCTCCAATAATTAAAGACATATAAAATGGATGTTGCTTACATATTTTTCTTTCATTTCCTTCCTTTTTAGGAAATATGAAGCTAATTAGATTCACTGTCTCTTTATTTTTCAAAGCATCACTTGGATGATTGATGCATCTTAATACTTCTTGAAGTAATTCTCTTTTAGATGAGATGGCCAAAGCTTCCCACATGGTAACATTTAGGTTAGATTTTTTCTTTTGATCAGTCATATTTAAAGGGGTTTGACTAAACTTTAAAGGGACCTTTATGATAGTAGAGTTTTCTAATGGGCCTAAGGTTGTTCATGTGCCTTATTACCCTTTCAAACAATTTGATTTGATTGTAATATAGGATTTTTACTTGATGTACTTTCATTTTCAGCACCTTAGGATTATTGGGAAGTTGAGGCTTGACTAACCATGGAACATGATCCATCTTCCCCTTCTCTTCTCTTTGGCCTTGTAATATAGGCCACTAAATTGGCACCCAACTAGTTTATACCAAAAAAACTACATCATTCTAGTTTAGCAATGTGGATTCTCTTGGAGTTTGGTATTTTCTTCTTAAGACTTTTTGGTTTGTTTACAGCTACTACCTTGAAGGAATTGGTTATTTTTTAACTACCAAGCCTTGACCAAACATTCCTTGAAATGAGTCTTTTTTGTGAGGTTGGTTGCATGAGTAACACCACTCATGCTCTTGAGTAAGGTTGTTATGAACAAGAACAATAGATTTTGATATTCTTGGAATAGTTATATTGATAGTGTTCAAGGGTTTAACATGTTTCAATTGGTTTTTCTATTATTTATTTCCTTGGTAGGGTTATTGTTTTCATTTTATACCACCCTTTGATGTCCCATCATTGATAACCGATCTGAGAGATTCTCCATGGGCCATCTTTCATGTTTTCTCCTTGAAGGTTTCCTAAATTTTGCTAAGTCCTAGAATTTTGGGTTTTCGAGTTGTCACTTACTTGTTTACCTTCATGTCATCTCCATCACTCCCTTCCTTCCCCCTTTTCCTCTAAGACTTTTGGCTTTTGACCTTTCTCTTTCCCCTTTATCAATCTCTAAAGGTAAGCCTCATGCCTTACCTCCTACCATTGAAGCTTGATAAGGTTCCAAGATTTGGCTAAGCCTTTTGTCTTGTCAACCTTTCAGGTTCAGCCTTCCCTCTTTCCTCTTCCCTCCTTGCACCTTCTTCTATCGGCCTTCCGCCTTCACCCTTTTTGCTTACATATTACCTCTTACCTTCAGAGGTAAGAGGACACGCTTCCCTCCAACCTCCAAAAGTTACTTTTATGGCTTTTCATCTTTCCCTTCTCCTTTTTCTCGAGGGTTTTTTTTGAATTCGATTGTCAAATTTTTTGAGCTTCAAGGGTAGGGCTTTCTCCTTACCTCTGACTTTCGAAGGTAAGCCTTCCCTCTTACCCCTGATGTTTCCTTCTTCTTTTCACTCTGCTCCTCCTTCTTCCAAGCATGAAGCATGAGGTATGCCCGACATCTAACTCGATCACCTGATCATCGACGCCTGGAAAATGCATTTTTGGGGCTTTAGACCATTTTTTTAGGCTTGTAATGGCTTCTTTTTAGGCTCAATGCCCTGACCTTTTAACATTTTGACTTTTTTTTGGGTGTATTTTTTGATGCTTGATTCAAATCCTTAGCTACCAAAACTAATTCTTGGGCTTCAAGGATGAAATTAATTGCACTCTATGCCTTATGCAGTTGGATTTTGTGGGCATCCATGCCCATTTATTTCTCTTTGTTGACTTCTTCACAGATCGATGTCGTAATCACATCCTTCATAGGATTTCTCAAATCTTGCATGCATAGGCTTCATTACTAACCCTGGTTAGGGTTAGGGTTCAGTTTTGTGTTTTTTTAGTTATGCTTGATCTATAAAGGAAAAAAATGTATTCATTTTTACCGTTCTTCTTCCTCTAGCTCCTCTTGGGTTTTTCTTTTCCAGACTTGCATTTTACATCTTAGCCATTATAAAGATTGGCTTTTTTCCTCCACATTAATATAATTGTTCAATTTTTCCTCTTCTCAGCACTTTGGTGTTCGTGTAAGTCATTACATTAATATTTGAGTGTTTATTGTATTTTCATGCATGTATATTTATGATTAAATGGTTTATAGTTGTTGGTTGTGAAATCCTCTTGCCTTCCAATGCCTTGTCAAACCCTAGCCTTCATGTATGCCTTTGAAAATCAACCAAACAGAGATTTTTGAAAGTCCCCTTGTCCCTCTTCAATGATGTGTGATGCAATATTGGTTAGGAAGAAATGACCTTTCTATTTTGGTGTATCACCTCCCTCTCAATTTTTTGTTCTCTTTCTCCCCCTTTCCTCATGATCTATTAGTGGTAGGATTTCATGTGCTGGGTTGGACCAACACATTATAATAGGATTGAAAAATGAAGTCGGACTTCTCCAAAGATTCAACCTCATACGTGCAAATGTCCCACACCTTGAGGGCATTTCCATTGTGTCTTTGGACTGCTGAGCTTCATGCTCAGCAAGGTGCAATTTCATGTGACAACAATTTTTGCCATGCCCAGTGGGACTATTTCTTTCCATTGAAGAATCTGGTGTTTTCTTCAATGTATCTTGCCTTTTGAGGCATATCTTCAAACACCATAGTGAATCTATTCAAAATTAGTTGGTTCAAGTAGCTTAATTTCATTTCATGCTGTTGACGAAGTGGTGTGCTCTTCAATATTTCAGCCTTTGGAGGCGTTCTTCAAGCATCTCATGACTTTGCAACTTATTTGGATGACTTTAGGTATGTACCTCAAATCTTTTGTTGGGCAGTCCTTTGCTCTTATTTTTTAGTTTTCTGAAGTGTTTTCCATGGATTAAAATGTCTCATTTTAATGGAAACCACATCTATACTCCCCCATTTCATGATAATGCTAGCTTTGCACCTCCCAATTAGCCATATCAAGTTGATTATACCTCCCATTTCATTCCATAGAACCCTGCTATTGTGAGTTCTCAATATTTTCAAAATGCTAACCACCCACCCCACCCTGCTCAAATGTCCTAGATGCCTATACATTCCTATCAACAACGCCATGATACTCCTTATTCTTCATTTTGACCTCAAAATGAGAGTGAACTAATGTATGGCCATGGTGAAGGATCTCTTTGACAAAATTATTGAGCTTAAGGAGAAGCAAACATTTGACCTAGAGTAGGGAGAGTGGGAAAATCAAGCCTATGAGTGGTAGTAGTGTTGTTTCCCACAACATGATGAGTTTGTTCATCAAGCTCGTGATTATTCACATCAACAAAATAAAGAAGCTCAATGGATGTATGGGAAGCAGTTGGAGGAAAAAAGAAGTCAACAAGAAGAGTATGCAATAAGTGATGTTGCTACGCAATAAAAAATCAGACTTTCCCTTGCTCTCGCACAAGTTCTTGAGACTCAGGCAGCCCCTTTTGTTCCTAGTTTAAAATAAGCACCTCCACTAGTTCCAGAATAGCCAGCTAAGGAGGAGGTAAGAAAGCATAAATTCCCAAGTTTCAAGAAACCTAGCAAGCCTCTTGAAACCCCCATTATCCTTCCTTTTATTTTTGAACAACCTATTGTGCAAGAGGTTTGCAAGAAAAAAAAATTTAGTCTCAAGAATCCTAATCAACCCCTTGAAACTATAATAGAACCTCTTGTGCCAGCAAGCAGATCTTCTATGTTAGAGATCCTAAGTTTTGCGAGCCTCCATTCCTCACAAGTGTTGGGAAAATGTGTCCCAACCTTGCAATTATATACAATTTATTGATAGGATGTATGTTGGTATGTGGCAATTGATCATGCAAATACTGCACACTCATAACAAGACGTGGGGTTCAAATACTGCACACTCATAACAACACGTCAATATTTTTTCCCGTTGACACGCCAAAGGTTTTTCTTGTTGACACATCAAGGTTTTTCTCGTTGACATGTCAAGGTTTTTTTCTTAACACGTCAAATAAAAAATGACCTTGTAAAACCCTAATTCTAGAAGGTTCCAAAAAGCTTGTTATAAGTGGGTGGGATGTATGTAGATGAGGGTATTTTGAGAGTTTGATAGTGGTCATGGTGTCTCTTGATCTCTGGTGGTGTTACTCATGTGAGAAGCTTTCTCTGCAAGTATATTGTAATCTTTTGATTTTTGAATAATATATTGGGCAGCTTTTGGAGTGTGGGGTTTTTCTCCTGAAATGCTTTTCCCCACGTAAATCATTGTGTTGTGGTATGCATGATACTTATTTTTATTTCTATTTAATTTTTTGTAACTATTAAAGATCTGTAAAATTTTTGCATAATTCTCCTCTCAAGGTTAGTGTAGGAAGTTTTTTTGCTACCTTAGCTTCCTTACAACAAGAACCCATCCTTGAGGATGCTCAACCTTTTACTCCTATTGAGCAACCACTTCTAAAGCTTCAACAAGATTTTTAATGCTCTTTTGATCATTTTTCTCCCTCTTTTCCTATTTCACTCTTTCAAGGTGGACCTATGGTATGGGATCCTAATTGGTCAAAAGAAAAAGGGAAGGAGCATTTTTGAGCTAGGAGTGAAGAGGTTGTTGTTGTGGAGCCTTCACATGCTCAAAACAATGAGTTTCTTGTTTTGTTGTAAGAAAAAATTCAAGATGAAATAGTGTTGCAACAACAAGGCATTAAAAAGGTAGAAACAAATGATGCAATAGATTAATCGGTCCTCTCATTTTATGCCCCCCCTTATTTTGTTGAAGGAGAGGAGGATAGATCAGTTATACCTACATCGGTTGAAGCCTTCGAACAACTTGGTCTGTTCTTGATGGTTGAAGATAAATCCATGGTTTTGGAGCAGCAACAATAGACATGTTTATCTCCTATTATTGTGGATGAAGATCCCCAATCTTTTGAGGTATGCAATTTTGAGGTGGAGAACCTCTTTTGGGACATTATAGAAGATTTTTTTAAGCTTGGATGCCAATATTTCACCCCCAAAAGAGAAGATTTGTGGGAAGCAACATAAGAGTAAGGAAATAGTAGAGGACATGGCAACCATTACATGCCACAAGTCTAATTTTGTTGCAGTTGGTTGCCAAAAATAAGAGATTAAAATAGATAGACAACTTGAAGAATTCAGTTCTTCACCAAAGGTGTCTCATAAATTTGAGGTATTTGTTGATGAAATGTGCATCAATGCATGTAATTATGATGTTTGTCAGTTTCCTATTAACCCTGAATGTAGCAATGTTGAATATGAGGTATTCATTCAAAATAAAGATGTGACCTTTGGCATTAGGGATAATGTGACTGAGTTAGAGTGCTTCACATGGATCCAACACACTTAAAATCCCACCACTGAGCAACAACACATTTTTCTGGAGAGTGATGCTCCTGTTACTCAATTTGATTGTATGTCTGAGCTTCAAGGTTTCTCTTTTGAGGTGCATGAGGAAGGTCTTTCTTTGCAAATCAAAAATCAAATTTGGAATTTTCTAAATCTCCATGTGATCTGAAAGCTTTTTCTTTTTGTTTCAGCTCATGCATTGAGGAGGTTAGCAATGTTGACATTGGCCTATCCTTTTGTGAGGTGAGTTTTCTTCCCTCTACAAAAGGCTTCCTCTTGGATGTTGGCCTATCTTCACAAATTTTCACCCTTATTGTTGTATGTTCAGTTGAGGCACCAATGTTGGATGAATCTAACACTTGCATCATATGGTTCCCTTACAATGGAAAAATTTATAATGAAGTGATCCTTCACCATGGAAGTATTTTGTGCAACTCCATGCATCTTGGTAGCAATTTTTAGTGGTTACATATGGGTGAGGTTTGCAACTATGGTTTGAGGGAGATCAACTCATTCAAAAGGTTTGTCTTTGATAGAGGCAAGCTTCAATTCTTTGTTTTCTATTAGTTTGTGTATATATTATAAATACCTTGCTTTCCTCCAAGTGCAGCTACACATGTTTTATTTTTCTTTGAGGAGGCCCAACTATTGAATTTTTCCCCTTCATAAATCCATGCCCAATGGACTAATAAGGTCTCTAGATCCTATGATTAGCAGGAAATCATCCCAAAAAATTCACCCAAATGTTTCCATTTTATGCCACCCTTTAATGTCCCATTATTGATAACCAATCTAAGATATTCTCCATGGACCATCTTGCATGTTTTCTCCTTGAAGGTTTCCTAAATTTTATTGTTCCAAAATTTTGGGTTTTCGAGCTATCACTTACTTGCTTACCTTCATTCTTTCTCCATCACTCCCTTCCTTCCCCCTTTTCCACTAAGCATTTTGGCCTTCGACCTTCATCCATTCCCTTTCCCCTTTACTGATCTTTAAAGGTAAGCCTCGGGCCTTACCTCTGACCACTGAAGCTCAATAAGGTTTCAAGATTTGGTTGTCTTTTGTCTTGTTGACCTTCCCTCTTTCCTCTTCCCTCCTTACGCCTTCTTCTATTGGCCTTCGGCCTTTTCCCTTCGCACTTACATCTTACCTCTTACCTTTAGAGGTCCGACCTCTAAAAGTTACTTCTATGGCTTTTGGTCTTTCCCTTCTCCTTTTCCCTAAGGGCTTTCTCTGAATTCGACTAGTGTCAAATTTGTTGAGGTTTAGGGGTAGGGCTTCCTTCTTACCTCCAAATTTTGGAGGTAAGCCTTCCCTCTTATCCCTAATTTTTCCTTCTTCCTCACGCTCTGCCCCTCCTTCTTCCAAGCATGAAGCACATAGTATGCCTAATGTCTAACTCTTGGCTGTCTAATCGTTGATGCCCGGGGACAAAAGCATTTTTGAGGCTTTGAATCATTTTTTTAGGCTTGTAAAGGCTTCTTTTTGGGCTCGACACCCTGACCTTTCAACATTTTGACATGTTTTTTGGGAACAGTTATTTATGCTTGGTTCGACTCCTCAGCTACCAGATCTGATTCCTGGGCTTCAAGGATGACATTAATTTCACTTTATGCATTCTACAATTGAATTTCATGGGTGTCCATGCCCATTCATTTCTCTTTGTTGATTTCTTGGTAGATCTATGCCCTAATTGCATCTTTCCAGAGATTGCTCAAATCTTGTGCGCACAGGCTTCATTGCTAACCTTGGTTAGGGTTAGTGTTCAATTTTGTGTTTTCTCAGTTATGCCTTATCTATAAAGGAAAAAAATGTATTCATTTTTAGCATTATTCGCCCTTTGGCTCCTTTCAGGTTTTTTCTTTTGTAGACTTGCATTTTGCCTCCACATTAGTGGAATCATTCAAGTTTTCCTCTTCTCTACACTTTGGTGTTCATGTAAGTCATTACCTTCATATGTAAGTGTTTATTGTATTTTCATGCATGTATGTTTGTGATTAAATAATTTACAGTTGTTGGTTGTGAAATCATTTTTCCTTCCAACGCCTTTCCAAACCCTAGCCTTCATGTATGCCTCTGAAAATTGACCAAATAGAGATTTGTGAAATTCCCCTTGCCCCTCTTCAATGATGTGTGATTCAATCTTGGTCAGGAAGAAGTGACCTTTCTATTTTGGTGTATCACCTCCCTCTCATTTTCATGTTCTCTTTCTCCCCTTTTCCTCATGAGTTGTTAGTGGTAGGATTTCATGTGTTGGGTTGGACCAACACATTGCATTGGTATTAAAAAAGGAAGGCCTTCTCTGGATATTCGACCTCATATGCACAAAGGTCCCACACCTTGAGGTCATTTCCATTGTTTCATTGGAATGTTGAGCTTTGTGCTCAGCAAGGTGCAATTGCATGTGACAACAATTACCTTCTAGGTTGGTAAGCTTGATTTTGGGGTTGATAGGACTTGGTTTTTATGATTTTTACCTCTTTATGTTCACTAAATCATTCTTAAAAAAAAATTGTAGGGATTTAACCTCATCCAACTCATTTGGAGGAGCAAAAAATGTGGATGTTTGATTCTTTGTAGGTTGCAAGTGAAAGAAGAGGTGCTAGATTGGTTTGTGTAGAAGGAAATTTAGGAAACAAGGGAATTGGGGACCTTGGGGCTATTTTCCTAGCTTGTATCAAGAAATTTTTAGCCCTTATTGTAATATCATAAGAATTTGGTAGAGTTTATGTCATATGCATTGTATCATAATAGTAAAAAAACAAATTATTTTCCTTATGCAATACCAAAAGACATGGTTAGGAGAAAGCTTAACCAAGACTAGAATCATGTCCTAAGTTTTCTAAAATCTTAAATTAAAATCTTCGATGAGTCCATGAGAATATCTCTTGATTGTAGTCTATTTTTCAATGAGTGATAGGTGATCACTCTTGTCTTTAGATTGTTCATATAAATTTTCACTCAAATCATCCCAATTGTGAACAGAAATAGGTTATAGCCCTTGTACCACTACAATGATTTAAATTTCAAGGAAGTGGTCCAAATTCTAACAACCATGTTGTCTTCTATAATTTTATGAATAGATAATATGTTGGCAACATCTTCTATATTCTCTATAGGGTTTGTGGAAATTTCATTAGTGAAATAAGGTATTCTATTTAAAGTTGGTACTAGCATATGATCTATTTGAGCTAGTGCAAGAGGATTACATCCATGTTGAAGGTAACAAAGAACTTTTATAGGAACAACCATTGGAGGATTGTAAAATAATGTTTTATTTAACTAAATAGAAAGTGTACTTGCTTGAGATAACATACTAAAAGGAGGTGTGTATTGGGATCTAGGAGATGGTGATACATGACCCCCTAGCTCTTCTTACTTAAGATAAATAATTATGGTTTCTTCTTCTTGAAGAAAAAGATGATAATTCAAAAAATTGAAAGTTGCCTCTTAAAAAAGATCTAGTTTTTATTTTTGGCATAAAAAGTTGTAGGACTAATCTAGAACCAAAGTGTGTAGAGTCACCAAGTGCTTGAATAATTTCCTCTAACAGCTATAGTTGCTAATATCAGCACCAATATTTTTAGTAAATGATATGAATCTCATCAAGGTGGTCCTACTAAGCATGCTATAAAGTATTATCACATGAAATTATACCCTTTTTGGACATAGCCTAGCATTTTAGTGAAACATAGGAATGATATCAAGGAGTGGGACCCTATAGTTGAGATTAAACCTTTATAGAAGGATGGCTTCCTTTCTAAATCTAAATACAAAGTGTTGATCCAACTCAAAACTAAATAAAACTAAAATACTAATCCTATTCTATTGATTTTGCAAGGGAAAAGGGAGAGGAAAGAATTTAGAAAAGGAAAAGGTGATTCAACAAGATTTAGAGTTGTTTCATCTTTCTCAAAACAACACAATGAACCAATGTAAATTACCAAATCTCACACAAGTATCCTTTCATCAACTCTCTTAGAAAAATATGGAGGTAATACAAGGATTATACATATAATATATGTTTGAAAGGCCAATAACATATCCAAATATGAAGGTAAAAAAATTTAGACAATACATCAAAAGGAGATAAGAGGTGAATAATAATCTTATTGATTCAAAGGCATGGGCTTGTTTATAGTATTAGATAAATGTAAAAATATAAGTATTTGGTAGAGAAACAAAAAAATGAGAAACCATTTATAAAATAGAAAATTCTCCCCTAGATAGCCGTGAGGAAGTGATAACACAACTACACAAGAAACCTTACCCGCACACCCAAGAAAACACATGTAGACACATATCCTTATAAAATTTAAACTACATAACCTAGAGGCATGAATGAGCATTCCTCTCATCCATACCATACCTCAAAATTATGATCCATACAGTTTAGCACATGTTTTAGAGCCAAGTCACCTAGGAAAGCCACACAACAACAACTATCTATCAAAAAGGGAACTATTGAATAAAATGAGGCATATTTGATTATCCCCAATGATTCCTAGCATATGTGGAGGTTGGTGAATGCATTGCATGTGTTAATTGTGTTGTAGAGTAATAGGTAGAAGAAGGAAGCCTCAATGTCATTATTTTCTAGTTGTTAAAAATGGGCATTACTGAGAGGGTAGGTTTTGAGAACCTTATTGAGCTTTGAAGGGGTTATAGGAACCTTGTTTGGGGGAAAACAAAGGTTTTATAACCTATAAAAACCTCCATTAGAAATTTTATTTTATTTCTCTCATTCATTTATCATTTGAATTATCTTTTTTTATCCTTTATTTTTTCCATCTTCTACCTTTTTTGGTTCTCTTTTACATTGGTGCCTTGTGTTGATAAAGGAGCAAGTTTTTAGAACCTTGTTGGTGGCCAATGAAGGTTCTAGAACCTATTAGAGTTGCTAAAAATTTAACCTTTAATCCTCCTTGGTTGATTTTATTATTCTCTTTCTTCAAGTTGTTGGCCTTTTATATAGTTCCAAGAACCTTTTTGATGGAAAACAAAAAATTTTAAACTTGTAGTATAGTTCAAAAAAACTTGAAACTTCCATCTCTTAATTTTCACTTTTTGCAGTCAATGGAATCTTTTGAACTTCAACCTTTTTTGGGAACCTAGGAAGATTTTGGAACCTTATGAAAACTTCCAATGAAAATTTAACATATTTTGGATAAGGTGCAAAGATTCACAAGTCGAGGAGTGGGAACAAGTTCAAACTTGAAACTAGAACTATAAGGTTACAAGTTCTAAGCTCCACCTAAGGTTTAGTTTTTGGGAAGAAATATTGGCAAGCAAAAATAAGAGAAATGAGGTTTGGGGAGTGGAAGGAAACAAGGACCTAGAACCTTAAGTTGAGAAGTGGGAGTGAGTGCAAACTTGAAACTAGAACCCTAAGGTTCCAAGTTCTAAGCTCCACCTAAGGTCTAGTTTTTGGAAGAAATATTGGCAAGGAAAAACAAGGGAAATGAGGTTCAATGAGTGGAAGGAAATGAGGACCTAGAAACATAGATTCTAGGTTCATTTTTTCTCTCATGGAAAAATAGGGACTCATAGAAGATGAATCTTAGGAGGTGGAAGGAAATTAAAACCATTGGTTATAGGTTCTTGTTGGCTCTCATTGCCTAACAGGTATATGTGGAAGATAGTGATCAAATTATGAAAGGAAATGAGGACCTAGAACCACTGATTTTAGGTTCCCATCAAGTCTCAAGGCCTAATAGAGACCAAAATAATAAAAACAGGAGAAAATATATTGTGTTTTCCATTTTTTTATTTCATTAGTCAATTTCCCAAAATCAAAATCCCAAAGGAGGAATTGGAACCATTGGTTCCATGTTCTTATCAAATCTTGAGGTTCAATAGGGGTCTATGGAAGAAGAACACCCCTACTTAGCCACTTTGGGATTTTGATTTTGGGAAATTGACTAATGAAATAAAAAAATGGAAAACACAATCATTTGAGGTACACTTTAGCATGACTAAACCATTTAGATCTCTCAAATCAATTATAATTAGTGGTAAATACAAAATGGGGGCACAAAGTGGCAACATTTCCTTTAGGAGAAAAAAATAAATACGTAGAAGCAAGAGAAAAAATATAAAAGAAATGATAATATAAATATGCAAGCACATGAAAACATTATGAAAAATTTGTGTTCCTCGATCAATGAAAACACCTCACTTCAAATCTTGATTACGGGAAGGAGCAAGGTGACTTAGTGATGAGGACACCATGGGAGTATTACTACAATAATTATCTAAAATAAAAGGCCTTAATGAAAATATTGAATGGGTATCTTCTAAGGGATTTGTGAGAATAATGCATGCCAACAATAGTTTAAATATTAATGTCAATGACATAATATTCAATACTAATTCAAACATACACTCTTCCAAAGATAGTGTGGTAGAATTAGAGTTTGAATAAGAAACCAATGACTAATAATCACTATTAACTATGATACTACTAATATAACTAATATTTTGAGTATAAGGAATCATTTACACACTTGGGATACAAGGTATGAAGGGGCTTAGTGATGATAAAATGGAATAGTATTAGATATATGGAAGGGTGTTGAGATAATGTTTATGTCAATGGTAGTGAATTAAATCCCATGAAAGACATAATGGTAGGTGTGCAAGAAAGAGACATGTGAAGAGATAGTTATATAAATGACACTCACATTAGGAAGGTCTAACAAATTTGAGAAATGGAGAATATAAAGTATCTAATAAATGAGAGGAGGATCTAGTTATGGATTCAAGATAATATGGATGTAAGGAGATTTATAAATAGGAAGCTAACAAGAAAAAGGTGAAATAGGATGAATATGACTTGATACTGGAGGTGGGGCTACATCTAATATAGGAAAAGTGGAAACATGACAACACTCACATAGTCTAGATAACTAGTTGCACCAATTTTATGTGTTGAGCTTAGTTCTAATTGAAAACCCAATGAAAATATATTAATATTCCCCATCTTCGTATTATTTCATCCATCTATAATTATCCTCATTCTTGCAATCTTATGCTTACTATTTCATAGATATTTCCACTAGAGTTTGGAGTCTCTTGAGGTCTTTCTTTTTCTTTGCAATTTTTTTGGAGTATTCTTGATGCCATTTGTAGATCATAGAATATTATTTTTCTCCCTTTTTGTTATCTCCCTATATTATCATGTTAGATCCCCATTTTCTTATCTATTTCTACATAGTTTTAGTCACCCATAATTCATTTCCATCATTTTTCCCACAAATCCCTCTTTTCCATCTTTCTTCTCTTACACTTGTTTTCACATCCTAGGGTGTTTCTTTTCCCATTAGGTTTTGTGTGTTTCATTCATTATTGTTTGTTATATCCTCTTGTTTCCATTTCCATAGTCTAATTACATTTATTTTGCATCATTTTATACTTGTGTATTTATGTTGGAAAAACCACAAGGGGATAGCTAATATAGGTTCCCCTTTAAGATTTATTTTATAAGTTTTCCCTTTTTCACATGTTTGTGAATAAATGCTTGAAAAGTACCTATATTGGAAAATTTTATACAAGTCATGATGGATCTAGGATGAAAAAATAAATTTGTTAGATATATTTTCTTGGAGAAACCCTTTTATGTTCTATCCCACATTAGCAATGGTCCTTACCACCATCTAGTGGATGCTAACTCACTAAAATTCCTACTTATAAACATCTTCTCCCCATTGTCTACTCTTTTCCATTTTAAATTCTATTTTTGTTGCATTTTATAATTTTCTACTAAAATTAGGGTTTCAATTATTAGTATATTTATATAATTTTGATCCCCTTGTTTGTACATTCTATTTCTATTTATGCAAAAATCTTCAAGAGATTTATAGATCTATAATTAGATAGTCTGCCCAATATTAAGTTCTAGTTTGATAAATGTCTAATATAAATATAGGAGTGTTAATTGTATGGTCTATCCTACCCCTTCTATATTATTTAGAAGAAACTGGAATGCACAACAACTCTAACATACTCTAAATTTAGCCCACATATCCTTGATAGTCTTCTCAATAGTTTAATTTCATATAGTTTTTCTCTCCTAGGTGCACAATTTATATTTCATCTTATACAATTTTTCATTTCTAGTTTGGACTTTGTGTCTTTTCATTTCTCATTTTATGTGTCCAAGTGTTTTTACTTATGTTTTTCCATCATTTCTAGTTTGGACTTTGTGTCTTTTCATTTCTCATTTTATGTGTCCAAGTGTTTTTACTTATGTTTTTCCATCATTTCTAGCTCTTGTGTGTGTTGAGTAGATTCAACTTAAAGTCTAATTAGTTTGTTCTAATTCTCTTAATTTGTAATAGTTTGGTGAAATTTTTTGATATTACTATTTATTTTTTAGTCCATGTGTTAGATTAGTTTCTACTATGTTGTTTTTTATTTCCATAGTACTTTTCTATTTTTGTTATGTCTTCTTGTCATATTTCTCCCTATTTCCTATCTTATTTATTTTCATTACCTTAGTTTTAATTCTTACTCAACCTTATTTTTATCTTTCTTGTATAGTTTATGTCTTCCACTTGATCTTCCCATATAATTAACCCCTATCCTTCTAGTAATAGTCTTCATAGTAGCTAGCTTTACTATGGACACTATCCCTCCTCCATGTACCACCTCTCTTGTGTTGTTCTTTTTTCCTCCGGTTTGGTTTGTCCTTGTTGCCAAAAGACACTAAGACACTATGATATACAGGTATACAATTTGATATCGATGGATCATTGACAAGTTGCTCTTGATCAAAATGGAATTGGTGAGTAACACTTTGGTTTGCATGGTATATGACACATGCCATATGTGATTAGCAAAGTAAAGTTTCATTTTTTGATGAAAAAGACACTACCATTTGTGTTTTGGAATTATGTCAAATATGGCAAGGTTTCAAGGTGAAAGGTCATCATAATATGTTTGTTGATTTCACAAGATTTTTTTCTGATGGGTGTTGAGATTATCTTTATAAGTAGATTATGGTGTGCACTACCTTGTGTGGCAATGTGAAAAAGACACATAATTATGTTTGATTTTTGGCATATTCATGTTTTTTATTTCTAAAGGCATATTTTTTTTTAATACATTATTGCAATATAAAATGTCTTTACAAAAGACATACTTACGGACAACTAAAGGCATTTTTCATTGATTATTGCAAAGTCCTTATACTGAAAATTGTACCTGTTAACATTTTAGTGGACATTCTTTTGAGCATATCATGGAAATAGCTAGGCATATTAACGAGGACAACTTGTGTGGTTGATAGGGCACATGTTGAGTTTATTATTTTGGCACATGACAAATATTTGGAAGGTAGAAACTTCTCGGATACATTTTGTAAAAGCAATACATTTCTTTGTGAAATCATTATTTGTAGTGCTCGGTTAGGGCACGAGCAACATAGGGTTACAGTAAAATTATGATGTTGGGGGTCTTTTAAGGGACAATGCTCAACTTCAAGTGGTTTAGCAGTGGAAGAAAAATGGGTTTCAGGCACAAATTGTTCAGTTGGTTGACTTCCATGCTTCATTCTAGTAACATTGTTTCTCAACCAAGTATTCTTACTTCAAAGCACAAATTTATTTATTTTTCTTCATGTTCATTGTGGTTTTGTATAGAATCTCTTATTCTTTATATATGTGGGTTTATTGTTTTGTGTCTACAAAACCCCATTGCTAGGGCACACCATGAAAGGGTTTTGTGTAACATTGATGTGGGTTTACTTTTTAGACTTTACATACTATTTTTTCTCACAATGTTGACCATGTATAAAGGTGTGGTACATATGTTTATTATGTTGAATGTAGTCATAAAAATGTAGAGTCTACATTGCCAAAGAGATTCATCATGATGACTTGACAGGGGCAGTTATGGAAATAGTTATTGCAACCAGTTTTAAAGATTACATTTGGAATTTTTAGTGAGGATAGGTGGTAGCTTGAAATGGAACATAGAATTTTAATATAAATAGTTTGATGTTTCGTGCTTTGATAGAGTTATCATGTTGTATGTGTAAACATAATTATGTAAAGAAGTTTTGAAATCAATGTGCAAAACAGATTGTATGAACTAATATATTTTATATTTTAAAGATTCCAAGTAAATGAATCTTTAGGATATGAAATGTGTTAGTTTTGGGAAGTGAAAAATGCTTTGTAGTGAAATAGAGAGAATCTCTGTAATTGATTGTTCCAAAAATGTTATATGAAGTTGTATATGATCATGTCAGTGAGGCAATCTAGTCATTTTGTAGCCAGTGAGGTTTGTGTTGCCAGTGAGGCATTTGAAAAGTCTATCAGTGAGATAGCATTGTCAGTGAGACATACAAATAGCCACTAAGGCATTGTGAAAGAGAATATTTCAGATAAGCCAGTGGGGAAATTTTGGAGTGGGTTTATTCCCCAAGAGGGTTTCCACTCAGGACATATCATTGTGTCATATTCTTGTGTATGTTTTTTTTATACTGTTGTTTATTCTATTGCTTCATATTGTTCAATTAAGACAAATTTTAAAAAACATTTACAAAGTGAAAATTTGTGGAACACTGACTCACCCCCCCTCTCAGTGTTCATTGTACTCCACCATCTTGAAGATATCATGGCCTTCTTCTCCACCATTAAAAACTTTGAACAAGAGGCCCATATTGAATTAAAACAATGCATGGAGATTTTTTCATGATTATAAAAGTCTAGAATCCAATGAATCCTTTGGTTACCCTTAAATCCCATCCAATATTATTGATTCCTTAAGCGACATAAATCCTACCAATCTTGTAGGACTAGAATAATATTGTGCATATTATGCATGCTCATTCCCCTTCTTCTAACATATTCTGCCCTACTAAATTTATTTATAAAAATTATATCTCCATTCCTACCAATACTTTTCCTTACCCATCTATACCTCCCTTGTCTTTAAATATTCCTAATTTTTTTAATCAACCTCTTCTTCAACCCACTACCCAAGAAATATTTATCCTTACATTCCCTTAATTTATTTTTATCTTAATAAATTGATACCTCTACCTCATTCTCGACCCTCTACCATACCACCCACTTCTCATATTTCCTATATATCTTCTTACACCAATGTCAAGTCAGGACCATCCCTGATTCTCATCATATAAATGACTCATTATATGTATATACCTTCTCCTTACCATGTTTCTTAGGAAATGTGTATCAACCATTCTCCTAATTTTAATATTACAAAAATATTATTTTAAATATATAAAATAGAAAAACTCAATTTCTAGGCTAAAGAGTTGGTGTTTGGCCACCATAAAAAAAATTGGGTTGCTCAACATTGCTTCCAAGATTATTGTTTTGTAGATATTTTTAAGCTCTATAATTAATAAAAGGGGCCCCAATATCCTCTCAAATCAAAATTTATGGACTCTAGAAGTTGGGGCTCCCACATTGGAAATATAAAAACATGCATGACACATAAAAGAGTTACAAGAGGGTGTTACACTTGTTGACCAACTTATCATGAGTTTTGTGATGTGCCATAATAAGTCTTTGAATGGAGATGATAAAAAAATGGAATAGCTAATTTGGTGAGTGGATCATAATGCATTTATGATAGTGGAAGGAATACATTTTTTAAATCTATGAACTCATCTTGGTATTTGGTTGTTAGTTTTCTACCTAGGTATTTGGGTACCATATTTTTGGATGTTTTTAACTCATTTTTTTGTAATTACCATTTTATGGTTTCATGTATTACTTATCCTACTTATTAGGTGCTTCAGACAAAAAATTTTGATAGTAAGATTTATAGGTATTGTTATGCTACCAAAATAACTTTAAGTCTACATGGTGATATTCCTACAAAGGCTTAGACACTAGAAGTTTATTGAAACCTTTTGATTACTTATGAATACACTAATTCACTTTGGAGTGTGAATTTTTTCTCTTGGTATGTTTTTTCCCACATAATTCATTGTGTTATGGTAATTTATTTTTTGTTTATTTTCTTGTAACTATATGATTTGTAACTTAGTTTTTACAAATATATCCTCACATAAATTAGTGTAGGAATATTTTTCCACAAATTTTATTCCTTTTAATGTTACTCATCAAACTTAACGACCCCATAATATTATTCCATGACTATTCCTCCTTTATCATTTCCATATTTATCCTCTCCTCCTCATCAATATTCTTATCATCCACCTCCTTCACTGCTTCATTATTATTCTTATCTACACCCATCTAATCCCATCATGCCCCTCCATCAATTATTTCCAAATATAAATAAATCTTGAGGTCAATGTCACTAAATTAATCCATTGTAAGTAAGGAACATAAGAGAAGGTCAGTGATTTTGTCCTTTGATTCCAATCCATCCTATACAAAATACACTATCAGCTACTATAAAATGAGATTCAATGATTTTTCATGGACAAACTCATCCCATCTATACTTGAGAATATCATGTTCCCAAAGTATAAATACTTTGTTGATATTTATGCTACACTTAGAGAACATGAAACCAAATTAGAGAAATTCAAAAATTCCTCTACATGTAAACATACTTATAATACATCAACCAATTCTCAAAAATTATCCAAATCATACAAGAAAACTTTCAACAGCATAAATAGCAAGGAAACAATCAACATTGTCACAACTAACTATCTTGTATCAATCAAAATTCCATCTCTTCTCCCTTCTTCCTCTACTTCTTCTAAAGATAATTCATATCCATCCTCAAATTTTTCACCTATTCACCTATCTTGAAAACTCTTACTAGTACATCTTGAATCAAGATATATCCATAACTCTTCTTCAAATCCCTCCCATTTATTCACTTGAACCTTCTCCCCCACTTCCTAAGAACTATAATGAAAATTCATTTTGACAATACCAAAGGGTCCCTAGGCATGCCATTGAATGATGTATTGAACTTAAACATAAAATGTAGGACCTCATTAATAATAAAATAATCCAAATAGATAGCCTAAAAAATAAAATTAAACCCTTTGTGACACCACTTGATTAAAAACTTCAAATTTTTCTAAACCCCTTCCCTTAACACAACCAATCCAATAAGATATATTTTCATATGGCTTGTAAGTGTTTTCATTGATGGCAACCTAAGACATGCATCTGATCTATAGTATAGTTTTGGTTTACACTAGCATAATAGGGCATCTAGTTATAGGCATAAAAATTGATATCAATACCTCACTAGACTATTATTCTGGGTTATGGATCTCAAAGGAAGTTTTTTTGATGTTTTTATTACCTTATTCAAGAAGTATATTGATGTGCACTCACTAGTATGTGATCTAGGAGATCTGGTGCACTAATCTATTGGTTATCTGTGCTCGAAGGTTGACCTGTTGAATATAGTAATCATGGATGTATAAGGAGTAATTAATTAAATTTATTTGTGCTCAATTATGTTTGTTAGGCTCCTCTCTATGTCTTGATTGAATTTGGAGGATGCACATAAAGATTTAATTAAGGATCTGGCCAACAATTGTAGAACTTAATTTTTTATCAAGTCGACATAAGAATGTTCAAATCCTTGATAGTGGATAAATATATGAGATTGGTTTTATAATTTTGATGTATGGAGTACTATGAGAACATAGCAAATGTGTGGTGCAAAATTCAGTAGATTAATAGTGCAAATTTATCTATGTGTAATGCGAAGAGCAGAAAAGAGCAGAGCAGAGCAAAGTGAAGTGTAGAGTCAAAAAAAGGATCCAACATCTAATCTATGAGCTTCATCGGAACTATAACCTGGCATGAATAGATGCTACTATATTAGTTCATCCTTTAGATGGTTTTAATCAGAACTTTTGTCAGGTAGTGAGCCTTCCCTTTTGAGCAATGAGCTCTAGGCAGTGTGCCTGAATGCAAGTGAATTCTCTTTTGTAAAACTTTATTTGAGTACTCAAATTGTGGATTAACTTCCACTGTGGTTTTTCCCCTAATAGAGTTTCCACACAAAAATCCTTGTGTTATGGTGTTATGATTTTTCCTTTGAATGCTTGCATCTTTCTTTTAATGTAATGATAGAATGGTTTAAGTTTCAAAGTAAAAAAGTTAAGATTTTTTGAACATTGATTCACCCTCCCTCTCAGTGTTCCCTTGAGTCCAACAATTTGTATCAGAGCTTTTGGTTCCTCGGAAGAATTTTAGCAGCTTGAGGTGGATCTTGGAATGTGATGGACTCTGGTAGTCTTCAACAACAACTTTTGGTGGCACTTGACGACCTTGATCAGTCCAAAGAAGAAGTCTAGGAATTAAAAGAAAATCTTAGGGATGCTAAGAAATTCATTCAATCATTGAAGGATCAGATTGTTAAATCTAGAAAGAAAAGGAAGGATCTTTGTGATCAGATCAAGCAACAAGAGAGTGAAAACATGGATGATGTTCACCTGAATCATACCTTGAAGGAAATAACTGAAGAATGTGAAAATCTTGCCATAGAAAATGCTACCCTAAAGCATGAGATGGAATCGATGGTGATGAAGCTGACTAAAGAGATTGAAGAAAGGAAGAATAATGAGGAGAATCTTTCTCAATCCTTAAAAGAAAAATAGGATGAACACAAAAGAATAAATGAAGAATTCACTCAGTTGGAAAGTGAACTATAAAAAATTTAGAAACAATGAAGAAGAACTCGGTAAACAAATTGTTATTCTCAGGAATGAAATTACCACTGCAAATGAATACAAGGATAAGTTTAAGATCAGTTCAGTGAAGCTTGATGAGCTTACTCAAGGAAATAAGAGTGGCAATGATAAGAGAGTTCTTGGATATGAAAAAGGAGAAAGTTCTAGACTCAGACAAAATCATTTCAAACAAGGAAACCTAATGAACAAAGGTGGAAGGTATTTGGTAAGACAACCTAATGCTCAAAAATTTAATGGATACTATTTTTCCTACAATAAATTCAGCCATATGGCTACTTAGTGTAGAAGTAATATGAAATCAAGAGATTCATCATTTTTTGGTCAGTGTTTCAAATGCAAGAAGTTTGATCATAAATCAAATAAATGCAAAAATGTGTCAAACTACTCTGTCAATAGAAGGAGTATTGAATGTTACACATGTGGAATACTTGGACATATTTTTAATCAATGCAAATCAAGAAGAAATCAATGAAATGATTGGTCTGGAAAAGGACGTACTGTGTGCTACAATTGCAATAAGTTTGGTCACATTGCCAGATTCTATAGAAATAAAAATGTGGATAGAAGAGGTCCAGTATACAGAAGCAAAAATATACATGAAGATGGCAAAGGAAAAGGAAAAGTGACTGCAGATGAGATAAGAGTTGAGATAAAGAAGACATGGGTAAGAAAGAATGATTATGATGCTGGAATGGTTCTGCATCAGAACTTGCTTTTGGTAATTCTTTCGGTAATTGATTTCAGGCCACTGGCATAAGGGGAGTTTTTCAAGAAAAAATTTCCTCCCTTGTCTGTAGATGGTACCAAAACATGAAGAATGGTCAATAAGGTGTATTTATCATGTGCGGAGGTTTTGGAGAACTTTCACAAGAAAACTCCGAAAATTCATAGGTACATAGAAAAAAATTATGTCGTTGTTTGAGAAAAAAAAGCACCTGAAAAACTTAGGGGAAATGTATTTATTGCATGTGTGTGAACTATAAAATTCAAGTTGGAATCGTCATTTTTCACTTTTCATCCAAGAAGAGAAGAAGGAGAGAACTTGGTAGAAGAATTTCGAAGAAGAGAAGTTGATTCACTGTTGAAACTCAAAATCTATCAGGTATTTCAGTTGGTTTCAGAATTTTTATATCATTTGGTGTGCGGTTGTTAAACCTAAGTGTGAAAAAGAAAATGGAATAAATAAAAATCATTTTGGACATATAAAAAAATGGAAAGATTAGGTCCATGAGGAATATGTTGTTACCCAACAAATTGAAGCAATTGAGAGAAGCCAAACACATAAATTTGGATATCTAGAATGAGTTTCCATACTTTGAGAATACAGAATTTGTTAAATTCATCTTGAGCTTTTTGCATGGTGATACTTTAACTTTGAATAAACCCTACATCATTTCAAAGGAAATAATTGAGAATTTGACTGGATTATGCAAAGTCAAAGATATACCAAAGAATAAATCCATCCAGAACAAAGAATTTGAAACCCTAACCAGAATAATTGGATATCAGAGGGTGTTGATAAATGCGACAATCAAGAATCCTATTACTAAGTATATTGCGCACAAAATTTTATATAAAGTCTTTTTCATAAACCGAGAAGGAGCAACCTCTACTGGCTGTCTACATTTCTCACAAGATGATAATTGAAGGATAGGACTTTGACCTATGCAGGTTGATAAAGGATCAGCTAATGGATAATGTGCAACCAACAAAAGAGAGAGCCTACCTCTTCAGGTTCATTACTTCAATTATATGTTTAGTAATGTATTTCTTGAATTGTTTGCAAAAGTTTGACAATATGGTGTGGAAAACAAACGAAACGGTATGCAAATAAATATTCTCATATTCTAGGAGCTTGGCTGACTGGGATAAAAAATTTGAAAATTTCTTTAAGAATGTGCTTGGAAAGTGTGGCTTAGATAATATTCCCCCTTCGGTAAGAACAATTGAAGTCGGTTCCTCTTTCGGTAGCACAGAGAAAAAGAAGAAAAGAGAAAAAGAAATTGTTGAATACAACCCTCTGAAATGCAAAGTTCCTAGAATTGAGGGAAAAGGAAAAGAAAAGGAAATTGTGGATATTCTAGATGAAGAATTTGGTGAAGAAACTGAGGATCCATAGGGAAATGAATCAGAACCAGAAAAATTCAGTGAGGAAGAAGATGATCTGACAAAGGGAAATCTACAACAACTTATTCAGGAAGAAGGTGGAATTTAGAAGATCACTAAGTTATGGTTTTCCAGACCATCATATGATCAAGATATGATTTTGAGTGTACTAAATTCTCATGTTGAGCATTGCAATATCAAATTGGAAAGTTTGTAGAACATTCTACCTAAGGAAATGATTGAATTCAGTACAGAAATAATGAACTCTGAGGATAAAGACAAAGAGGAAAGTGAAGATATATCTCATTTGAAGGAGCAGTTTAGACTATCTCTTACCAAATTGAAGAAGAAAATGAATGAGTTGAGGCAATGTATCAATGCAGCCAATAACATCTACAACTATTGCATCCATTGGCCCCATGTTGTTGGTAATTAAAAAGAGAAATTGGAGCATATTGAAACAAAGTTGAATGGCATTGGAAAAATCTTTGACATGTTGCAAGATCAAGATGGCACCATCATGAAAATAATTTGGGAGCTATAGTCTAAACACACCAAAGTTCAATCCTCCAAGAACACACGTGTGGATACTTTTTGGAAGGTGAAGGATTAAACCAAATGTAGATTGGAGAAGATGTTGGAGATTCAAAGGAAAGGTGAGAAACTAGAGGAAGCAATTACAATTCTAGAACCTCTAACTAAGATTGTCAAGAAAATATCCAAGAACAATAGCTTGATTATTATAATTGGGATCTCAATAGATGCTTCCAAGAAGTTCATTTTGAAAATGAAGAAAAATCATAAGATAATTTTCTAAAGTAACAGTTGCTTGTTTTCAAAACTAATTGAATTTTTTGAAGTTTTGGTCTAAGGGGGAGAATTGTCGACATATACATTTTGAAGTTTTTGAAATTTTGAACACATGTTTTATCTTTTTGGCATATGGTTTCTATGCTTTGTCATGGATTTCAAAGGGGGAGAGAGTGCAGTAAAAAATGTTTCATCAATCTTAGGGGGAGTTGTGTTTTGAAATCTTTTTGAAGCATAGGGAGAAAGAGGAGTAAAGTTTGGCAGTGTACTTATAATGATTTTGACACTTAGTCATTTTTCACTAAGTGTTGCAATTAATTCCAAAGGGGGATATTTTTAGCATATGGCTTGTAAGTGTTGTCATTGATGTCAACCTAAGTCATGCATCCAATCTACAATATAGTTTTGGTTTACACTGGAAGAACAAGGCATCTGATTATAGGCATAAAAGTTGATCTGAATACCTCACCAGACTATTATTTTGGGTTATGGATCTCAAAGGAAGGTTTTTTTATTTTTTTATTACCTTATTCAAGAAGTATACTGATGCACACTCACTAGTATGTGATCTACGAGATCCGGTGCACTAATCTATTGGTTATCTGTGCTTGAAGGCCAAGCTAGTGAATATAGTAATCGTGGATGTATAAGGAGTAATTGATTAAATGTATTCATGCTCAATTTTTTTTTTGGATCCTCTCTATGTTTTAACCAACTTTGGAGGATGCACATACAAATTTAATTAAGGATCTAGCCGATAGCTGTAAAAGAACTTAATGTTTTATCAAGTCGACATAAGAATGTTCAAATCCTTGATAGAGGATATATATATGAGATCATTTTTATCATTTTCATGTATGGAGAAGTTTGAGAACATAGTGAATGTGTGGTGTGAAATTCAGTAGATTAATAGTGCGAAATTATCTATGTGTGATGTGAAGAGCAGAAAAGAGCAGAGCAGAGCAGAGTGAAGTGCAGAGTTAGAAAAAGATTCAGAATATAATCTATGAGCTTCATCGGAACTGTAACCCGACATGAATAGATGCTACTATCTCATTTCATCCTTTAGATGGTTTTAATCTAAACTTTTGTAAGGCAGTGAGCCTTCCCTTTTGAGCAGTGAGCTCTAGGCAGTGTGCCTGAATGCAAGTGCATTCTCTTTTGTAAAACTTTATTTGAGTACTCAAATTATGGATTAACCTCCACCGGGATTTTTCCCCTAACACGGTTTCTACATAAAAATCCTTGTGTTATGGTGTTATGAATGTTTCCTTTGAATGCTTGCATCTTTCTTTTAATGTAATGATAGAATGGTTTAAGTTTCAGAGTAATAAAGTTAAGATTTATTGAACATTGATTCCCCCCCTCTCAGTGTTCCCTTGAGTCCAACAAGATCATACTATTGCCACAACAAATTTATGTTGATGCTATTATATAGACTCTTGAGGATATAACCCTTTTTGAACCTAAGATATTTTTATTTTATAATGTTGACCACATGTTGAGATGATTGATGTCCAATCCATATATGGGGACTCTTCTTTTACTCCATCCCTAATTTCTTTAACTATCACTTTCTTGAATGATATTTAAATCCTCAAAAACTACTATGACCCATTATATATTGATGGTTTCATTAATATAATTAATATAAACCACACTTACCACTTCAATGTTTCTATAGGGGAGTACCTTTTATGTGCCCATAATGAGAAATAATCCTACCCTACATTTCTAGTTTCCAAGTGAAGTGTTATGATTAAATTTACATTAAATATCTAGATTGCATAATCCTACCATGGAGGTTGGTCTTAGGGTTAATCATATTATTTCTCATTCCATGTTTTCTCTAAATACATCTATGTTCTTATTGGAAAGCTTTGGTTAGAGTAGAACCAATCCATTCTTTATTTCCTTCACCAATGTCTCAAATTCATCCATGAAAATTATGGTATTGAGCTATACCTCACTCTAGGTTTGATCATATTCTTTCTCATTCCATGTTTATCTCTAACAACTTCTATGTTCTTCTTGGAAAATTTTGGTTAGACGAGTACCAAGCCATTCCCTATGTCCTTCACCAGTGTCTCAAATTCATCCATGAAAATTATATTATTGAGCTATACCTCACTCTATGTTTCTTCTCAAGATTTTTCTTTCGTTTCTCTCCCTTAGAAGATCATCACCTACTTTACTCTCTCTTCTTCAGATGCTCTTTCTCTCCTTTTCACATGCTCTTTCTCTCCTTTTTCACATGCTCTTTCTCTCCCTCTTTGACATCAATGCAAAAGGAAAAAATATATGTTTGTTGAAACTTCCTTTGACATGAAAGCATAATACTCATAATGACAACACTTTAAAAATTGTTTGCTCCCCCTAAGAGATAGCCACCAAAACAAAAAAATCCAAAAAGATAGAACCATGAATCCATCAAATTGATGCATCTCCAAATACATCTTAGTTTGTAAAATGAGTGGCAATAACCCCTAGCTTATCACAAAGATACTCAAAAGTATCTTTAGGAAGATCCTTTGTAAATATATTTGCAATCCGATCTTTTGTTGAAACATACTCAAGCTTGACCTTATTTTCCATGACCTTCTTTCTTAAGAAATGATAACTGATAGATATATGTTTCGTTCTCAAGTGCATTAGATGATTCTTCAAAATGTTAATTGCACTTGTGTTATCATAGAAGATAGAAATAGGACCATCATACAACACTGTGATATCTTTCAATATTTTTTTCATCCATAAAACTTGTGTACAATAAGATGCAACAACAATATACTCAGCTTTGGCAATAGACAAAGAGACTGAATCTTGATTCTTACTCAATAGTGCCACTAATCTACATCCAAGAAAGAATGCACCACCACTAGTACTCATTGTTTCATCTATACTTCCAACCCAATCTGCATTTGTATAAGCACTAAGTGTAAAAGTAGTATCCTTGAGATACCATAACCCCTAATTTGGAGTGCCTTTCAAATATTTGAATATCATTTTAACTGTAGTAACATGTGTTTCCTTCAGATCTTCTTTGAATATAGCCACAAGACAAACCAAGTGCATAATATATGATCTAGTAGTAGTCAAATATAGCAGTCCACCAATCATAGATCTATACTTGCTCTGATCAATATTAGGTGAATCATCATCTTTTCTAAAATTACATCCAGTCACCATAGGGGTACTTACCAGTTTGGAACCATCCATTCCAAATCTTTTCAACATCTCCTTCACATACTTAGATTGTGAAATGAAAATTCCTTCCTCTAATTGATTAATCTGTAGCCCAAGAAATAAATTCATCTCACCAAACATAGACATTTCAAATGCTTTCTACATTTCTTCCGCAAACATCTTGCAAATATTTTCATTCCCTCTGAAGATAATTTCATCAACATATACAACAACAATCAAGATTTTGTCATTTTTCAATTTTGAAATATAGGTTATTGTCTATTGTACCTTTGTTAAATCCTTGCTAACTCAAGTACTAATCTAGCCTTGCATACCAGACTCTAGGAGCTTTCTTCAATTCATATAAATATTTCTCCAATCTTCACACCATATCTAGTTGGTCTATTAACTAAAATCCTTTTGGTTGTTCCATGTAGACCTCTTCTTCTAGTTCACCATTCAAAAATGTTGACTTGACATCCATTTGATAGACTTTGAAATATTTATAAGAATCCAATGCCAAGAACATCCTTATAGCTTCCATTCTTGCTACTAGGGAAAAAGTCTCTTGAAAATATATACCTTGTACTTATGAGTAGCCTTTGCACACAAGCCTTTCTTTGTTTCTAACAACTTTCTCATTCCCATTTAGCTTGTTTCTTAATACCCATTTTGATCCAATAATGTTTTTGTCTTTTGGTCTTGGGACCAATTCACAAGCTTGATTCTTCTCAATTTTCAAAATTTATTCTTTCATTGCTTCCTTCCAATGTTCATCCTTACATGCTTCACTTACTGACTTCAGCTCAATCTCAAAGAATAAACACAAATTTACTTCAACAACAACTTTGCTTCTAGTTAACACACCTTTTGTCTTGTCTCCAATAATTTGACTTTCTGAATGATTCCTCTATACATATTCCGGTGTCTTAGGGGACATCACCAGAGCATCTTCTTCACTTTCACTCTATTTTTCTTGTTCGTCTTTATCCTATTCTTCCACAACTTCTTCTATTCTTGTATAGTAATGTTCATCAAACATATATCCATCAATATCAATAGAGTTCTTTATTGTTTCATCAACCTTCAAATTCAAGCATTCTACAATTTTCCTCAGTCTTTTGTTGAAACATTTGTATTCCTTTCTCTTAGTAGAGTATCCAAGAAATATTCCTTCATCACTTCTTATATCAGACTTACCCAAAGTTTCCTCATCTCTTCTGATATAGCATTTCCTTCTGAATACCTTGAAATATTTGAATGTAGGGATTCTTCCATTTCATAGCTCATAGGGAGTCTTTGTACCATTTTCTATTGCCTAAACTCAATTGAATACATATACAATAGTGTGAATGGCTTATTTCTAGAAAAATTTAAGTAATTTGGCTTCAATGGTCATTAACCTAGCAGCTTCTTGAACTGTTCTATTTTTTCTTTCAATAACTCCATTTTTTTGAGTTCTCAAAGTAGATAGTTGTCTCTTTATACCATGCACTTCACATAACATATTAAACTCATGGGAGGTGAATTCTCCACTACTTTCAGATATCAAGCATTTAATCTTCAAATTCACTTCATTTTCAACCATAGCCTTGAATGCCTTGAATCTATCTAATGCATCTGATTTCTCTCTTAGAAATGTAACCCATGTATATCTATAATAATCATCAATTAAAAGCATAAAGTACCTTTCACCAAGTAGACTTTGCACTCTCATAGGACCACAAAAGGTTTGTATGAACCAAATCCAATAATCCAGTAGTAGATTTTTCTCTTGATTTGTAATGACTTCTTGTTTTCTTTCCAAACTAATAATACCTCTAGATAACATATGCATGCTTTGTAATTATTGGTAGATCTTTCACGACATGAACATAACTGATTCTTGCCAAGTTATCAAATTTCATGTGACAAAATCTCCTATACCATAGCCAATTGTCATTTATCTGAGTCATAAAACATCATCCATCAACACCTTTAACCTGATAAATGTTCCCTTCATATTTCTTCCCTATAGCAATCAATGTTTTGGATCCTTTCTGGATCTCACATTTTTCATCCTTAAACACAATATCATATCCTTTTATGCACATATAACCAACACTCAACAAATTATGCCTTAAACCCTTAACATAGTAAGCATCATCAGTATGATGCTTGCCATCAAAAATTACTAAACCTATCCCACAGATTTTAGTACCAATATCATCTCCAAACATAACCAAACCTCCATCATATTTTTCAAGTTTTACAAACTTACTCTTGTCACCAGTAATGTGATGTGAGCAACCACTATCAACTACCCAAAACATATTTTTTTCTTTAGCATGTAGGGAAAAGATAACCGTACCTTCATATTCCTCCTTTTCTTTCTCTTTCTCTTTCTCTTTCTCCGGAGGACTTTCTTTTGACTATCTTTCTGATTTAGTAGAAGTAGGTCCATCCTTAATCACCAAGAACAAGCATTCATTGTCATCTAGATCTTCATATTCTAAATCTTCATCTGAAATACTAGCATTCTCATTCACATAGTAAGCTCTGTTAATATTTTTTCCTTTCTTCTTTTCCTCATATCTTTGTTTATTCCTTTTAGATCTTTTCGGACACCTTGCAACATAGTGACCAATTTTTCCACAACTAAAGAACTTAAAGGGAAATTTACCTTCATACTTACTAGATCCTTTTCTCATTCTCCTTATAAATTTAGCTTCAATTTCATCAAAGTTTTCTTCATCCAAATCTTTAATTTTTTTAGCTTTAAAATATGTCTTTGTTTTATCTCCACTTCTTAGATTCAACTTCCTCATTTCATAATATGTCAAAACTCCTAGCAGTAGATACTTAGTACAAGTCTTGTAATCCATATTTTTCTCAATAGCACTCACCTTTTCACTGTAAGCATTAGGAAGAGTTCTAAGAATCTTCTTTACAATTCTAGTTTCATCTATAGTAGCACCAAGGGATCGCATTCTAGCCATAACCTCATTCAATCTTTGTACATAAGCTCAATCTTTGTACATAAGCTTTAAAATTCTCATCTTCAGACATGTGTAAAAGATCAAATTGTGTTTCTAGAATCTGTATTTTTTCCTCTTTTACCCTTTCATCACCATCATGTGCTCTTTCTAAAGCATCCCAGACTTCCTTAGTTATCTTCAAAATCTACACCTTTATCAACTCAAAATGTGCCAGACTATTCTTCAAGATGAACTTTGCCTTATTATTCACTTCATGTGCTCTAATTTCTTCAAGTGTACTCAAACCATTAGCAGGAGGAGTGTAGGGTTCCTTATAAGCTTTATCTACATCATATCCAAAATACTCTAGATATTCGTCCATCAATACTGTCCAAATATCATAATTAGTTCCATCAAACCTTATATATTCATAGATCATTTTTCCATCCATCTCGAACCTTCCTCAAGAAGTTAAGCTCTGATACCAATTGGTGGATAGGACAACTGAGAGGGGGGTGAATCAATTGTCTCAAATTTAAACCTTAAATTCAATTACCGGAACTAACATATAAATTAATTAAGTGATTAACCATCAAATACCAATGCACAAACATAATAACACTAGATTTACGTGGAAAACCAAATGAGGGAAAAACCAAAATAAGGATTAACTCACACTATAGATAATATCAAAATTGATTATAAAAAGGCTCATTGCCTGAAGTAAGGACTCACTATCCAGACTCACTATCCCTAGGGTTACAACTCGGATGGCTCACTGCCATAGAGATAAAAAGAAGACAACGAAGACTTGTTACAAAGAAACAACAATCTCAATGCAACAAAGGATTTTGTGTCATAATCACTTATCCACTTGCATGAATGATAGAGTTCTCCTTTTGCTCACTGCATCTAGAAATTGTGTTAGTATTCACACTGATCAACCACACAGATAACTCACACACTTTCAGAATAGCATCAAATTTGTGACTTCTCTTTCACTTATCTTCCTTCTTTTCTTATGAACACTTTTCATTTCTAGTTCATTTTGTATTTATACCATTCCCCAACTTTGAAAAGATACAAAGTCGGCCATCCAACTTCAAATTCAAATTAGGTTGAGACCAAAAATCCTAGGGTAGAATTAGAATGAGGGCGACCAAAACACATGCTTCACTGGGACCCATAATAGATCCAACACACTTCATCAACTTCAAATGTAGTGCTCGACACATGGTAGACCAAACCAATTTAAAACACATATATCAATTAATCTTGATACTTCCAAATTCCAAAACTGTCTTCAATAGAACTAGGGCAACACAAATCTCAAATCATAAAGAGAAATCCAAATGAACAACAATTGTTTTGAACCTCAGCCATAACATAAAAAACATATTTCACAAGCACTGAACGAACAACCTCAACATCTAACAACCAACAATCTTCTTTTTATACAATTTTCTCAATATCCTCAACATATAGTAAATAACCTACTAGCTGGTTAACATCAATGACAATACTTTCATTCCTCTTTCTATTCTTACAACAAAAAACACTTGGATCATTCCTTCTAATAGGAATTCTTGGGAATTCATCCCCCAAGGCATGGCATCAAATCCTATGTTTAGGAAGAGTATAAAGAGCGAGAGGTGAATCAAAAGACACCTCTCTTAGAAGTGGAATCTTTTCAATTGGACTAAGACTCTAAGAACTTTATACCTTGGAGAAGTGAAGGTGGAGAGTGGGTTACCCTCTCCTCCTGATTTTTTGACATTGTTCCCTTTCATCTACGGATTTGGGCCTCACATACCCTTGAGGTATTTAGAGGACTCCCTAGCAACCTTGTGTATCCTATATTAAGACCTTTTGACCGTAGCTTAGTGTGGTGCAAGGGATGTGGATCCCACCTTGAAGTTACTCACCACGTATTCCAATAGGTTGAGATAGAAATCCTCATGGTGAACTACGATAGTTCTTGAGGAGAGAGAGAAGGTGAGCCCATGGTGTCCATTGATGACCCTATGACATTGGATCTCTATCTATCCTCCTTCATGAGAAAGGGTGTTCCACCCAAGTATCAAGGAGTATTAACTCAAGCTTGCTTGGGTGGTAGGCATACACTAATTTATAATCCCACTTGAGTAATTTATGCTTGCACAAGTTCTTGAAGTGTCTTCTTGTGCAATACTTGTTGGCAACACAAGAGAAAATAACTGAGAGGGGGGTGAATCAATTGTCAGAAAAATTATACTTATTAAACTTATTCTTAGATCTGAAAAATAAACATGAAAGCATAAACCATCACCACATCAAAAACACACATAACACAAATATTTTTGGGTGCAAACCTCGTTAGGGGAAAAACCGCGGTGGAGGTTAATCCACAAGTTTATACTCTATTAAAAGCATTATAAATGGGGAATGCACATGCATTCAGGAACACTGCCTAGAGCTCATTGCTCAAATATAGAAAGGATTATTTCCCAAAGGAAGACACACTTTCTTACAGTCACATTTCAATTACATCCATCTGAGAGATCTTGAACTAAGAAGATAGCATCTTATAATGCTTGATTACAGTTCCGATTAAGCACATGAACACTTAATTATACTCAATATTCTTCACACCTTACTTCTGCCTTCAAAATATCAAAACATTATTCACACATAGCACTCGCACATCTCACTTCTTGCATACCATTCTCCTAAAATCAATTGATCATATATATATCCATAATTAGGGATAACATCAACTACATATCGGCTTGAAAAAATATGAAATGTGTACAAACTATCATCCTACATTAATAAACAATTTATCAATGTGAATCAAGTAGTGTTAGCCAGAACATAGCAAGGACCCAAAACAACATGTCTCGAACATGAAACACCTTAAACATGTTGGGAAATTTATGCCTCAAAATTCAGGTTTCCCTTGAAGACTTGGTCATTTTCTTCATGTTTCTGGCCCTTACCGCTTTACCGCGGTGGTCTGGACTGTCCCTGGTGGTATCGCGGTGACGGTCCTGGTTGTTACTGCCTTACCACACGTGGTGATTTATCTCACCACGGTGGTGCGGTAAGGCTGCCAGTGGCCTAACTCGATGGTTACAGCCATACTATAGGTGGTGAGACCGCCAGCGGTGGACTCAGCGGTTACCGCCATATCACAGGCAGTGATTCCTCTCACCACGGTGTCCGCGGTGAGACCGCCAGCAGTGGAATCGGTGGTTACTGCCATACCACAGGTGGTGGTTCCTCTCACCGTAGTGTCCATGGTGAGACCACCAACGGTGGACCTGGCGATTACCTCCCTACCATAGGGTGGCCTGGCGGCCCCTGCGGTATGACCGCCAGTGGTTTTCTCGGTAGCTACCACCATACTGCAGTGAGTGTTAGTTTGGGTAGTGGTAGTGTGGGGTAGTTAAATGGAAGGGCTCGGTGATGTCAACAGTGAGCTCGAATGGCTTACCACCATACCGCGAGGTGAGTCAGATGGGGCAACGGTAGCACAGGGAAGACGAGGGTGAGCTCGGTTGAGCTCACCATTGTACCGTAGCTGGGTCGAAGGAGCTCAATGGTTGCATGGTAAGAGCTTGGATGAGGTTGAAAATCAATTGACCAAGTTGGACTAGGTTTAACCGAGTGTCAGAAGTAGCGAACGAATTATTTGGTGACACATGGAAAGTTCTTTGAAATTTGATTGGCAGTAGTTATTTCTTGATTGTGATTAGGCTGCATTATTGAATGGAAGGTGATAGACATGTCTGAAACTGGTTTTAATGTTGTGTGGCTCAATGCATGCGGATTATGTGGTGCACGTTATCAGGGAATGGTCGAAGCTTGTAGGTGGATAATTTATTATCCTCATGACCGTTGATTGCTTATGGGGGCTCAACAGGTTGGCACACGAAAATAGATTATATGAATCTTGTGTACAGTCGAGTTAGGATGATGAGAGATTAGAGAGAGGCTGAGAGTGTTTGACCAGTATGGACTATGAACACTTAGTCTCTCATTTCTGATCGATGTGAACCTGTGATGCCTTGAGGCTAGGCTGGCTGCAAGGCTGGCTAAGAGTGTTTATGAGGAGTTGAAGGGAATCTACATGATATATCATTGAGGACATTGTAATCATGTGAAGGTTCTCTTATGTTGTTGCCTATATTCTCCAGATGGACAAGATGTATCACTTCTAAAGAGCATAGCTCTGGTTTTGTATTGTAACCATTTTAGTTACTAAATAATACATGTGAGCTGAGTGTTTTGGAGGGTAGGTTTTTTTACCCGAAAGGGTTTTCCCCTAGTATATTTGTGTGTCCATAGTTTTGTCTTTCATGTGGCTTGATTTTGTATCTTGAATCTTTGCTTGTGTTAAAAAATTTATTATGGTTAAGCATTTACTTTTCTTAGTAGGATCAATGGGGGATTAACTATGCCTGTTTCCGCTTTATGGCATAGTTGCTTGTGTCTTTGATGTGATTGAAATGAAAATCACTAAGGCACTATTGTCTTATATGCCTTATCTATGATGAAAAAATGAATCTGTATCCCCAACAAAACAATTAGCCTCCAAGATCCACAACACGCTACAATCACCCTATCATCCATGATCATGAAAAACATGAACTCTCAAAAGAAAATCACCAATCACGAGCACAAAAATTGATGAAAACCAACAACACAAATAGAGAAAAATATAGAAACATCCACAAGCATCATGAATCACCACAGAAGAATCCACAACAACCCATATTACTAGAATCACATCATCTTCTTCCAGGAACACTAACTACAACAATAGAAAAAATTATGAAAAAATCGATACTCATAACTTGATCAAATATTCATGCGAACCTCTAAAAATTCATGTGGATAAACTAGATATACTTCTCAACAAACCCTTTAATTTGCAACTCCTTTTCCTCAATATTCTGAGCTAGCCATCATACTGAACTTCATTGCATCACCAACAACCTGCAACATATTTTATTAAAAAAAATTCAATATCCTCGACATATACAACCTTAAAGACATTAATGCCAATAGTGTTGACATAAATGACAACCACATATTAGAAATATCCAACAATCTCCAACAATATCCCCCTTTGGCATTTATGGCAACACGTGATGTGAAAAACACCATCAATGATACTTTATCTTAGCACTTTCTCCCCCTTAGGTTTTGACTCTTTTCTTCTTAGCTTTTTTATAGATTTTCACATGAATCTTCTCCCCCTTTGACATTAATGACAAAGGTACACATTATCTTTATCCACACAATCTCTAAACCACATATTTGAACATCTGACTACTCTCCCTGAGTAACAGCCACTACAACATCAATCTGGATCACAGGATATGACTATGAAATGCACGGACTGATGCAAGTCATTTCATCTTAAATCTGATTAGGAGGGGTAATCACCCCTAAATTCCCTCTAAGATAATCAAAATATCCTTAGGCAAGGGCTTGGTAAATATATTTACAATCTGTTCCTTAGTAGGCACATACTCCAATCTAACTTCCTTTTCACTCACCTTCTCTCTCAAAAAGTGAAACTTGATAGATATATGCTTGGTTTTTGAATGCAGCACGGGATTCTTAGAAATTTTAATTGCACTTGAATTATCATAGAATATAGAAATAGGTTTTTCATACACAACTCTGATATCTTTCAACATATTCTTCATCCACAATACTTGAGTACAATTGTTAGCAGCAACAATGCAGTATGCCTCTGTAGTAGATAAAGAAATGGCATTCTTCTTCTTACTTAACCATGAAATCAACTTCTTTCCAAAGAAAAATGCACCACCACTAGTACTCTTTATTTCATCCACATCTTTTGTCCAACCAGCATCAGTAAAAGCACTCAAAGTAAGGTCATCTTCTTTAGGATAACATAGGCCAAAATCAACTATCCCCTTCAAGTACCTGAAAATACTCTTCACAGCTGTCACATGAGATTCCTTAGGATCAACTTTAAATCTTGCAACATTGCATATGACATTTCTGATGCCAGGAATAGTTTGAATCAATAGAGCAATACACCAATCATGGATTTGTATCTAGTCTGATTTGTTTTAGCATAATCATCATCTTGTGTCAACTTACATCTGGTCACCATAGGTGTACCAACTGGCTTTGAATATTCCATACCAAAATTCTTTAGCAATTATTTCACATACTTGGACTAAGATATAAAGATCCCTTTATCTAGCTGAGCAATTTGCAATCCCAAAAAGAATTTCATTTCTCTAATCATAGACATCTCAAACTCACTTTGCATCTCATTAGCAAACTTCATGCACAAACTATCATCTTCTCCAAAAATGATATCATCAACAAAGACTTCAACAATCAAATCTTTACCATGATCAATCTTGAAATACAAATTACTATCAGCAGTACCTTTATTAAATCCAAGCTTCAACAAATACTTGTCCAATCTGGCATACCAAGCTCTTGGGGCTTGCTTAAGTCCATACAGTTCTTTCTTCAACTAACAGACCATATCTCCCTGATTAGTCAATTGAAATCCATCAAGTTTCTTAATATACACTTCTTCATCTAGTTCACCATTTAGAAATGTTGACTTGACATCCATCTAATAAACCTTGAAGTTTTTGTAAGCAACATAAGTAAGAAATAGTCTCACAATTTCAATCCTAGAAATAGGAGCAAAAGTTTCTTCAAAGCCAATTCCTTCCATTTGAGAGTATCCTTGACACACCAGTCTTGATTTGTTTCTAACAACTTCGCCTTGCTCATTTAGTTTGTTTCAAAAGACCCATTTAGTTCCAATTATATTTTTGTCCTTCGGTCTAGGAACAAGAATCCATGTATCATTCTTCTTAATTTGTAGTAGTTCTTCTTTCATTGCTTCCACCCAATTTTCATCTTTACATGCTTCATTGACACTATTAGGCTCAGTCTTTGAGATCAATCAGTATTCTTCTGCAAATCTTCTCCTAGTTTGAACACCTTTGTTCTTATCACCTATAATCTGATCTTCTGAATGATTTATTTACATACCTTGGAGTCTTAGGTTGTTCTTGAACTTCAAGCTCTACACTTTCACTAGTTTCTTCCTCTTGATTTTCTTGATTTAGAGTTTGATCTTTCTTTCTTTTAGCTATACTATTATTTTGATCATCTAAATCATATCCATGGGTTATGGATGTTGTAAATGTGTCTTCATCAACCTTTACATTAGGGCTATCAATTACTTTCCTTAATCTCTTATTGTAGCATCGATAGGCTTTACATTTAGTAGAATAACCAAGAAATGCTCCTTCATCACTTCTAGCATCAAACTTCCCTATATCTTCATCTCTTTTGATATAGCATTTACTCCCAAAGATTTTGAAGTATTTGATAGTAGGCTTATGACCAAACCATAGCTCATAAGGAATCTTACCAGTATCACCTTTGACATGTACCCGGTTGAGAGTATAAATAGCAGTACTCACAACTTATCTCTAGTAGATATGAGGAACATTTCCTTCCAGCATCATAATCCTAGCAGCTTCCTGAATTGTCTTGTTCTTCGTTTCCATAACTTCATTTTGCTGAGGGGTCCGCAGGGCAGATAATTGTCTCTTTATCCCATTCTCTTCACAGAAAGAATTAAACTCACCGGAAGTGAATTCACCACCTTTATTTGATCTTAGACATTTAATCTTCAGACCTATCTCTATCTCAACCATAGCCTTGAAAATCTTGAATTTCTCTAGAGCTTCAAATTTTTCCCTTAAGAAAGCAACCCACATCAATATAGAATAATCATCAATAAGTAACATGAAATACCTATCTCATTGTATACTTATGACTCTAGAATTACCACACAAGTCAGTATGCACAAGCTCCAATACTTCATTTGAACAATGTTGTTTGCTTCAGAATGAAACTCTAGTTTTCTTCCCTAACTGACATTCCTTTCATTTAGTATTAGTAGGTTTTATCAACTTAGGAAGATCTCTCACTACCTGAGTAGAACTTATCTTGATAATATTGTCAAAGTTTACATGACACAATCTCCTATGCCACAACCAACTTTCATCAACTTGAGCAATCAGACAACTTTTACTATTCCTTAGGTGAAAGATATTACCTTTTGTTTTTGTACCAAATGCAATCACATTTCTAGAACTCCCCAATATTCTACACTTTTCATCCTTGAATTGAAGATTATATCCCTTTTCAACCATTTTTCCAACACTTAAGAGATTATGCTTCAAACCTTCCACATATAGAACATCATCGGTATAATTCTTACCATCAAAAGAAATGGATCCTCAACCATAGATTACACTAGCTTTGTCATCACAAAATCTTACAACACCACCATCATACTTTTCTAGGCTCACAAATTTACTTTTATATAACACATGTCATGTGATGAGAGCATCCATTGTCAATCACCCATTCATCTTTTTCTTCAACTCTAGCAGCTAGAGCTTTCTCCACATTCATGCAACTAGTAGAATGAGTAGGTATAGGATTATTTTCCTTGATAGCAATAAATACCCAGTCATCCTCACTTGCATTTCCTTTATCAGATTCATCATCTATCACAACTTCATCAGTAGCAAAATAACACTTTCTTTGGAATCTAGGCTTGTTAGATCTTGGCTTGGGAACTCTTTCAGGACACCTTGAGGCAAAATGATCTATCTTATTGCAAGAAAAACATTTAAGAGCCAATTTTCGTTTATACTTACCTTCTCCTTTGGCTACCCTCTTGAAAAGAAGTGCTTCAAGCTCATCTAGTTTTCTCTCTTCTTCTTCAATCTCTCTTATTTCCTACTCATACTTGGAAATTTTTCTAGAAGAAATTTCTCCCAGATCAGATATATGCTTATCTCTTCTGGAGATAGTAGCTTTGAATGAATATTTTTTCTTAGGAAGAGATTCACCAAACTCACTTAACTCAAAATCAGCAAGCTTACTAATCAACATGTCCTTGGTTACATTTGTCACAGTTTGGATCTCCTCAATAGCAATAGCTTTGTGTTTGTATTCAACAGGAAAGGATCTGAGCACTTTAGCAACAATCTCTGATTCTTCCAATGTACCACCAACACATCTGATACTACACACTAATTCATTCACTCTTTGCATAAAATAAGTGATGTTCTCATCGTCACCCATTCTCAATGTTTCATATTTCCCTTCCAGGCTTTGCAGCTTAGCAATCTTCACATGGTTATCACCTTCATACAAAGTTTCCAACTATTTCTAGATCTCATAAGCTGTCTTCAGCTCCATTACATTTGTCATTTCAGAATCAGTCAAAGCACTCAACAATGCTTCCTTAGCCCTAATATTGTCCTTGGCTTCCTTAATCTCACCTGTAGTACAAGAACCATTTTGTGGGATGATATATCTATTCTTTTTAATCATCCAGTAAGGTTCACCAATGCATCTCAGATGACACTCGATTCGATTATTCTTTTTCGATTATTCCATAAAGAATAATTTGTTCCATAAAATCTCAGACTATCCTTCTTATATGTCACCATCCCAGATCACCTCAAATGATCAAGCTTCTCCAGAGGAACCTGCTCTAATACCAATTGTTGGAAACACAAGGGTAGACAACTGAGAAGGGGGGTGAATCAATTGTCACAAAAATTATACTTATTAAACTTATTCTCAGATCTGATAAATACACATGAAAGCATAAACCATCACCACATCAAAAACACACATAACATAAATATTTTTGTGTGGAAACCCCATTAGGGGAAAAACCACGGTGGAGGTTAATCCACAAGTTTATACTCTATTAAAATTATTACAAATGGGGAATGCACATACATTCAGGCACATTTCCTAGAGCTCACTACTCAAATACAAAATGACTTACTTCCCAAAGGAAGACACATTATCTTATAGTCACATCAGATTAAATCCATCTGAGAGATCTTGAACTAAGAAGATAGCATCTTCTAATGCCTAATTACAGTTCCGGTTAAGCACATGAACACTTCATTATGCTCACTCTTATTCACAACTTACTTCTACCTTTGAAAGATTAGAACATTATTCACACATCTCACTTCTTGCATACCATTCTCCTAAAAACAATCGATCATATATATCTGCAATTAAGGATAACATCAACTACATGTCGGCCCAACAAAATATGAAATGTGTACAAACTCTCATACTAAATTAATAAACAATTTATCAATGTGAATCAAATAGTGTCAGCCATAACATAGCAAGGACCCAAAACAACATGTCTCAAACATGAAACACCTTAAAAAATTAGCCTCAAAGATCCACAACACGCTACAATCACCTTGTCAGCCATGATTATGAAAAACATGAACTCTAAAAATAAAATCACCAATCGCGAGCACAAAAATCGATGCAAACCAACAACACAAATAGAGCATGATCTAGAAACATCCACAAGCATCATGAATCACCATAGAAGCATCCACAACAACTCAGATTGCTAGAATTGCATCATCTTCTTCTAGGAACACTAGCTACAACAATAGAACAACTGTCAAAACACCGATACTCATAACTTGATCAAATGTTCATGCGAACCTATGAAACTTCATGTAGATAAACTAGATATACTTCTCAACAAACCCTTTAATCCACAACTCCTTATCCTCATTATACTGAGCTAGCCATCATACTGAACTTCACTGCATCACCAACAACCTGCAACTTATTTTATTACAATTTTCTCAATATCCTTGACATTTACAACCTTAAAGACATTAATGCCTATAGTGTTGGCATCAATGAAAACCACATATCAGCAATATCCAACAATCTTCAACAATACCTGTCGGCCCACAATAATGATTTCAATAACTAGGCCCTTACATCCATGATTCAGAGATTGGATATCTGACTTGAATAGCTATCTTAACCACCATGAAGGTACATTTAAATTGGCAACCCAAGGACGTGAACTTAAAATGGGTTAGCACAGTATGTGCAGTAGGAATTCTAGAGTAGTAATCTTTGTTCTATAACTAAGAAAGGCTTAATGTTGGAAACTATTTGTAGGAAAGGAAACAAAGAAAATTTTGAACATCACTCAATCAAATCTAAATTGATTATGCATAACAGGAAGGAAAATCTAAGAATCCAATAGAAAACTACTATGCCTGCCTTGGCTGTAGGAACAGACACAAAACAGAGTTCTAGTGGTTGTAGGAACAATCAATGCCAAAATCTTAACTACGTACTGAACAAAAACTAACACTAATCTAACTAAACTAAAGGAAAATATTACTCACGAAGTGGACCCCCTTGGATGAGTATCCTCTAAACTAATATAAAACTTGGATACTCAACTCAAAATCTCATTTCATTCATTCATCAAAAAATGCAATTACAAAAATATGGTTGATAATCAGCTTGTACAAGAAACTGGCGATCAACTCACTAACTTGCTATCACTAACCCAAGGAAGGAGGATTCAAGCCTTATTTATCAACTAAATAGGGCCATCAACTCCCACTAACTGAGATGATGCCATTTAGGGAAAGCGAGAGGAAAATAGAAGGGGCAGTTACACATGCAAGTGAATCCATTTGGAAATGCATGCCCAAACCTGGACTCGACCACTGCAGTAACGCCCACAATGCTCAATTCCATTAAAGATCGATGCAAGGTGGTTACATGCGGCTAACATGGGAATCTCCCATTGTCATCTTCAATTGACCTTTGCACGACTCCTCAACCTGACCGGTTGGTGGCTGCATTTCTCAACTTAGCATTTTAATCATGTATGCAGATTAATGTTAGTACACATAATAATTGCATAATCATAACCACCTTAAATAACATTCATCAATCACATGCAAAATAAATATAGATGGTCCACATAATGGGTAAATGTCATTAAAACCAACAAAAATGAAATTAGTCCAAATGTCTTATGCCTAAGAGAAACTATATGAAAGTGCCAACATAGAATATCAAAGTCAGTGGTAATTTTAGCTAATAACAAGAGTTTCTACCCCCCTCACTAGACCAAAATCAAGACTCATCACCCCCCCCCCCACAACTTAACATTTTGTTGGTCCTCTAGCAAGGGAAGAGTTATGCTTCTGCTTTGTTAAGGCCCTAAAGTTTGCGACTGATAGTTTTCCAATGTTGATGTCTACCATGGGTGAATCAGGATTCCAGTAAAATCCTCCCAACTTATCGACCCTCCTCCATCATTGTTGTTCCTATGTAATGTCATACCTATAGAATCTGAAATTAGGTACAGGCCATAGGAGGGTAGGCAGCTGAAAGGTCAAGGGAAGCCATTCATGCCCTTTGGTTCTCCCAAGCTCGATATATCTATCAATTATCTTCAATGTTGTAGTGTAGTTGTGAATAGAATGTGGCTCATCTTGTTTTAGCTCATCATTCAATAGCTTCCATCACTGGGAGAGATATCCCCTCATAGTATCTTCTTTTGCTGCAGTTTTTACTTCATACTCACTGTAAATAGCTTCAATCTAGGGCATAATTTTATTACCATAGTTCGGCCTAAAGAGAAATCTATTCCAATCTGTATAAATGTCTTTGGGGTTCTTCGATTCAACCTGGATGGATAGGGGAATACAAGATTCCTTCTTCTTGTAGGAATTGTATTGCTCACCCCAACTAATCTCATTCTGCACCCAGGACATAAATTCTCTTAATTGTATGTCTCCAACATAAGGTAGTGGGCTCCATTCGGTATCTTCTAGGACAACAAAGTTGTGTAGATAGATTTCACATAACAATTTTTTCATTTCAGAGGAAGCAATTTTGTAGGCACTGAAAAATTCAGCAAGGGTTTCAATGAAGGGGTTTAGCCCTGAGATGATTCTTTTCATTCTAAAGGAAAGGTATTTCTCCTTCAAGTGCAAATCATAAACCCTTGGAGGGGTTTCAAGTCCAAAATTTGTGGCACCAAAGTTGCAATGCCACTTACCCTTTCCTTCAGAAAGGAAATTTCCTCATTCTTTTCTTTGATCATCTCATCTCTCATTTGAATTTCCTTTTTCAACTGTTTCTTCTCTTCTTTTCACTCCTCCTCTCTCCTTTGTATTTTATTCCATAAATTTAAAATATTTGTATGTACTGAAAAATTAGGAGGGTTGTGGATTCCTACCAGATTTTTCATAGATGGTTGCTTCCCATAGAGAACTATCTACATAGATTCAGAAGGTCTCACTGATTCAGGTTGTTGCGGTATGATTCCTCTTTCCTCGTTTTGTTGTAGGACCTCTTGTTATTCATCTGGTGGTGGTTGCAAGAAATCCTAATCTATTTCTTGACTTTGTTGTCGGAATTCCCACTATTGGTCTTGTTGCAAGAACACCTGACTTTCTTCATGTTCTTGAGTCTCAACTTCTTCTGCAATGGCAGCAAGATCCACCACATTCATTTTTGTTGCCTCTTCGAACACATCTTATTCTTGTACATTCTCCTACTCCATTGGAGTGTCTATATTTTCATACGATGTCCTGCCAAGCTCAAGATTGACCGACTTCGATTTCTTGAGAAGGATTTTTCATTTTTCTTTGGTTGTGGGATGAACAATGCTAGCCTTCTTTTTCTTAGGGCTCGTCACTTCTTTTTGCATGGGTTTTTTTTTCCTTGCTTTTGCCTCTCTCTTTTGTGCTCTTGTTTTTATTACAATCTTCAATGGGGCATCATCATCATCATAATCTAATCAAGAATTTTCTTTTTCATTATCACTATCAGAGGAACTAACATTTATAGTCTTTTCCACAATGGGGAATCCATACCAGCACTAGACGTCAAAGCACTAGGGGTGCCTTTGGTCGTGCTCAATTTTCTACTAGACCTACGTGACTAAGATGAAACCCTAGGCTAAGGGGGCTTAGGTCTATACTACTCAATGTTCACAAAATCATCCCAACCCATTCTAGGGTTTTTATCAACCAAAGATCTTATAACCAACAATTTAATTGGACAGTAGTGGGATACAAAGTTTTCTCTAGCTTTTTTTGTTTTTTCTACCATAATAGAGATAAGGTTGTACAATACATTAGGCATGTTCATCTTCCTCCTGTGCCACATATGACTCAACAATTTAAAGTGTACTAAATGCATGTTTGACAAACAGCCTTCGCAGGTGATGTATTTGATGATATGCATTGCAGCCTACTTCCATGGCTCTGGTAGAGAGAGCCTCTTGGCACCTTGTTTGTCAATTGTGAGTGGAGGGTCACCATGCATTGTAAATATGGCTTTGTCTATCCTGGCATCCTTAGAAATAGGGTAAGGTTTGTCATTAGTTGGCAACCCTGAAACTTCCACAATTTGTTCTTTAGTTGCTATGACCTCAATTCCTTTCACCATGGCCTTTCCATCTAAGAATTTTTGAGAAAAATCCAATGCAATAACCTCATTGAAACCATCCACCTTCAAAAAATAATCTAGCCACCCATAATTTTGAAATTCGGCTAAGCACACTACGTCCTATAACAAGGCATCATGAGCTGAGGGCTCATTCTAAATGAGTCTGCCTCCCATTGTTTAAACTCAACTTGTCACTCTACAAAATTTCCTCACTGCTTGCTTGTTGGGTGAAACGTCGATTGAATTTCCTTTTACTCTATTTTTAGAAACTTGCCACTTGCATTTCAGAATTATGACAGAGTTAAGAATAGCAGAAATGGTAATAAAAGGAATCATAATGAGAGGAAATGGTGGCGAAAGTTTAGTGTCGCATCACACATGTGCATCATCATTCATTTTAAATTTTGAATCAGCTCGGCAAGATTTGTTGACGTAGACAATCATATATTGGCATGTGGCAAAAAATTTGCATCTTGCTTACCCCTCCCCTCAACCTACATTTGGACATGTGTCCACACATGTAGAATGACAAGATTGATTTGACGGGGGGGTATAAAGAGAATTATCTAAACGTCTATCTTATCGTAGAGTGATTAAATGAAATGCTCTAAAGGATAATTAAGAATGCAATTAATGTGCACGTACCTGAGTGTGTACAAACATGATTATGGAGAATTAATTGCATCGATTAGGGAGAAAGTACTGCTTGTGTTGTTGAGCAATAATTAAGCAATGAATGAAAATGAGGTGGAAGGGTGTGAGGTGAAAATAAATGATGGAATAGAGAGAAATGTGGTACAAATGGGAAAATGGGTGGATGGGTGAAGAAATGGATTTTTTACAAAAGTAGAAATTTTTATTATGACAAGTAAATACCTCATTTAGCCGAAAGGAGAGACACTAGGTCCGCTACTTTCAGTTGCAGGAGCTCCTTGGCTACAGGAACCATGCCCGGGCATTGTATGTTGGATAAACTATTGTAGGAACTATTCTTTTGAAGTTGGCTTATGATATAATCTGAGATGGTGCCCATTCACGAGTAGTTTGAATTTCATAGGGTCAATGGTCATGAGTTGCATAGCTCCATTGGGAAATACCTCTGCAAACTCCATATGGCCCTAGCAACCTAGTCTGCAATTTACCTGCATAATCCTTGTACCATGAATCATGAAGTAATGCCCAGTCACAAGGCTGAAATTTATTTTCTTTAATGAATCTGTCATGCCATTTGACTCTTTGACTTTGCACATGTTCAGTATGATGTAATGTTGTTTCCCTCAACTCATCCAACATTTAGTTGCATAATCTATTCCTTTTGTTCCTTGGAAATATCCATCCCCAGCTCTAGAGTAGTTCTAAGAGTCTTGTGCTCAAATTCTATAGGCATCATGGTTGTTTTCCCATATAGCAACTCAAATAGAGTGAAGCTTGTAGTTGTCTTCCAGGTGGTCCTATAAGCCCAAACTACTTCTGATAATCTATTTGCCCAATTTTTTTTGTGAATATGCACTGTTTTGGTGAGGATGGCCTCAATCTCTCTATTTGTCACCTCAACTTTTCCATTGCTTGAGGGTGATAAGGAGTGGATTTCTTGTGTCTGATGTTATATTCATTAACCAATTTTTTAATAAGGTCTGATGTAAATTGAGTGCCTTGATCAGTTACTATTTCTCTTGGTACCCCATATCTTGTGAAAATTTATTCATACAGGAATTCTGCAACCTTGTTGTCTCTTTCATGCTTCATGGATTTTACTTCTACCCTCTTTTTTACGTAAACAATGCACACTAGAATATAGGACTTACCGTTGGATGGAGGATCAATGGGTCCCATAAAATCCAAACCCCATTTGTCAAATGGTGTGACTACCACTTGTGGACAGAGTGGAATCTCATCTAACTTTGTTGGCATGCCCATTCTTTGGCATTTATCACATCTTCTTGTATATCTTCCTGCATCTTTGTATAATGTATTCCAAAAGTATCTTGTGTTCAAGATTTTCATTGTTGTCCTTTAAGCTGCAAAGTGGCCTCCACAGGGTTCATCATGGCATGCATGTAGAATTGCATAGGTCTCGTCTTCCCTCACACACTGTCTCATAACATGATCAAGTCCAGTATAAAATAGGCATCCAGCTATCCATGAAAAAGGGGAGGATTTTTCAATCAACACTCTTCTCTCTTTTGGGGAGAAGTGGGGAGGAACTCTTCCTATCACAAAGTAATTAGTTGTATCATCATACCAGGGTGTGTGCACACTAATGGATAATAGATGATCATTTGGAAAGGAGTAATCTATGGCTTGAGTATCATCTGATGAGGTCAGCCTTGAGAGGAAATTTGAAACCACATTTTCCTTCCTTGGTTTGTTTACAATAGTTAAGTCAAATTATTGCATTAATAGCAACCATCTGGCTAATCTTCCTGAGATTAGGGGTTTGTTCATGAGGTATCTAATGGTTGCATGATCAGTGTGTGCAAAAATTTGATAACCTATGATATAGTGCCTAAATTTATTTAAGGCATAGATTACTGCCATCATTTCTTTCTCTATGACTGTGTAATTGAATTCAGCTCCCTGCAAGTTTTTACTAACAAAGTAAATGGCATTTTCAATAGAGTCTATTTTTTGTCCTAAGACTACTCCTGTTGCATAATCTGAGGCATCAATATGGATATGGAAAGGGATTTCCCAATTTGGTCACTTAAGTACAGGAGCATGAGTTAGAGTTGTCTTTAAATCAAAAAATGCTTTATCATAGCTTTTTGTCCATTGAAACTTAGCATCTTTAGTCAGAAGACTATATAGTGTGGTTGCTATTTTGCTAAAATCTTTGATGAAACATATGTAGTAGCTTGCATGTCCTAAAAAACTCCTAACATCCTTTTTTTTTGTAGGTATAGGCAAATTATTTATTACCTCATTTTTTTTTGGATCAACTTGAATGCCAAGGTGGGAAATGTAGTGACCAAGAACTACACCTTCTTGCATCATCATGAAGCACTTTTCATTGTTTAAGGATAAATTTTGATCCTCACATCTCTGTAGTACTTTCTTCAAATTTTCCAATACTTCATCAAAGGTGGCACCATAGGTAGTAAAATAGTCCATATAGATCTCTGTGCAATCAAGGGAGATATATGAGAATATACTTATGATTGATCTCTGAAAAGTGGCAAGTGCATTGCATAACCCAAAGGGAAGCACAGAATATGCATATGTCCCCCAAGGACACGTAAATGTAGTCTTTTATTGGTCTTCTGGTGCAATTTGAATATGATTGTATCCACTGAATCCATCAAGAAAGGAGAAGTATTGCTTTCCTGCAAGAGATTCTAGGAATTGGTCTACAAAAGGCAGGGGAAAATGATCCTTCTTAGTGGCAGAATTGAGTTCCCTATAATCAACACAAACTCACCATTTCCCTCCCTTTTTGGGCACAATCACCAATGGGGACACCCACTGGCTGTCTGAAATAAGGTAGATAAATCTTGCGTCTAATAACTTTTGCATTTTTGTTTTGACAATTTCTCTCAAGACAAGGTTGGTTCTTCATTGTGGTTGCCTTATAGGTGTACACTCATCTTTGATATAAATTATATGAGTGCAGAGTTTTGGATCTAATCCTTTCATGTCATGATAATCCGAGACAAATTTTTTTGATGAGCTTTCCGCAAATTTTTCAATACCAACTGTTGTCCCTCATTCAATTTATTATTAATGTTTAGAGAGAATCCCTCAGAAACCTATACTTGTGTGACTATCTCTATCATAGTTGATTCATTAATACAAGGTATCTTAAATTCAGGTGGTAGCATTGTGTGAAACATACCTGTTACTACAGGAATTGTGTATACGGGAGGAGTTGTTGTAGGAAGTCTGTCTATAGAGACAGTTGTTGCAGGAAGAGTGGTTGTAGGAAGTTTGTCTATCAGAAGATTTGTTGAAGGAAGATCATGCAGAATAGACAAAATTGTTTGCTCGATGTCTACGAAACTAGACGATGCTTCCTCTATCTGACATTGGTTCTGAATGATACTAGATAATGCCTCATCTTCATCTCAAAGCTATAGGAAAGGAATTCTTCCAAGCATCATAAGTTGTGCCATAGAGTTCCCATCTTCGACTTCTTCATCAATACGTGGACATACTTATTTTTCTTCATTGTGAAATTGTTGAGCAGGCAGATACAGAACAAGATTTTTAGTGTTCGTGTCATTAGAAATGGTCATGTCACCTAACCAATATCCAATATAAGTGTTTGTAGTGGCTAACCAGGGTTGACCAAGGATAAGTGGATATCCACCTAGTGTGGATTTAGGGGAAAGATGCATGAAGTCGGTTGGATACTCTCAGGAGTCTAGGATTACCACCAAGTCTTCTACTATGCCATTTGGCTTAACAGTGGAGCTATCGGCAAGTTGTAGGACTATAGGAGTGGATCACATTTTTTAAATCTTTAGTTGTTGTAGGATGTCTTTAGTCATCACATTGATTGTTGCACCCAAGTCAATCAAAGCATTCTTTATGTTCATTCCATTTATAACAACTTCAACTACAGGGATACCTGGATCACTGTACTTTGGAATAATTACTTTTCCAATCATGATGTCAGCAAGCTATCCTACTACATGGATTGTAGTGGGGTCCTTCTTTTTCCTATCTAGTTTCTTGAGGTATGCTTCCTTGATTGCCTTGCCATAGATAGGGACATCTTTGATGGCCTGAAACAAAGGTATCTGGACACATATATGCTCTAGATGATCTAGGATATCAAAGGTAGTGTCCTCCTTGTCTTATTTTTGTTTGACAACTTCTAATCTCTGAGGGAACAATGGTTCTTGTGTTATCTGCTTTACTAGGGCGGGTTCAGGAGATTTAGTTGCACAAGGCTAAATAGAATCAGTCAAAGATTCTTCCTGCTCTTCCATGGGTAACTCAATGATAATGGGGGTGGAAGGAGCTTGCAAGGTTGTTCCTGAATGTAGGCATATGTCACTTAAACTCATAGCATATGCAAGAAATTGGTTTGCATCAACAAAATATATGGGCTATTATTGTGGGTTTTTATTTGGGTTGGGTGTGGGTTGGGTTGGTAATTGGGTAGGTTTAGACATATTAGCACTTGGATTAGCAGGAGGGGGCATTATAGCAGGTTTTTGGGATTCAGAAGATGGTTGCATACAGCTAGTGGGTTGGTTTGGCCATTGCTAGCCACCTTTCCATTGAGAGTTTTGTTGCCAGTTTCCTGGGGGTCGTTGCCAAGGTCCCTGAAACTGTTGCCAATTCCTCTAAGGTTTATGCCACTGAGGTGAGGTATTTTGATAATTGGACCAAGAATTGGGTGGGTTATTCCAAGATTGGGGTGGGTATCCTCCATAGTTGGATGGCTAGGATGGCTGCCACTGGTTACCGGATGAATAAGAAGAATTAAAATAAGGTCCAGTAAAAGATAGTGGATCTGGTGGCATACCTTGTCTTGAAACCCATGGCCTCTTTTATGCAACAAAGTAGACTTGGTCTTCCTCAGTCTGAATTGGTTTGAACTCAGGTGGAATCTTCTTATTGTCAATGTTAGCTATCACCTTGCATTTGCAGTCCCTCTTCTTCTATCTACACTGAGGGAAATATTCTATCATTATTGCTTCTATCTCCTCATGTTTCTTTTTAGCTTGAAGTGTATCTAGTTGAGTAGCTAGGTTATTAATTATATCTTTCTTGAAATCTGCCAACAAATTAGTAATCTCCATCCTTGAGACTCCACTACTAGATGACTTACCCATAGAGGATTGGTAGGCTCTTCCTTTCTTTGAAGTTGCCCTAGAATAGTTCTGACATATATTCTTGATATCATCCCAAGGGACTTGAATGATATCTCCTCCTGCCATTAGGTCCAAGGGATCAGTGCAACTTTCATTAATTCCTCTCAAGAAAAGTAACTTTTGTGAGTCTTCATTAAGTGTATGTGTAGACATGGAAAATATACAATTCGATCCAACACACTTGATCCTGATTACTAACATCATTTCTTCCATAATCATACTCTCGGCTTATCATTACCTTTCATCCCTTAATTAAATAAATCATTATTTATTTGATTAGGTGTTTCTCCTTTGTGTATTAAATTAATCAATTTATTTAATTAACCTTATATCTTTGTTCATTTAAATAATTAATTTTATTTAAATCAAGTCTCTAAAGTCTTCTTATTAAATTGAATAAATTAAACCTTATTTGATTTAATCTGACATGATCCCCTTTAGTTAAATAAATCAAAAACATTTATTTAATTAATCACTTTCCTCTCAATTCTGACTTAAATCAACTCATAAATTTGAGTTAGAATAGTCAAATCATCTAATCTCTCATTAAATTGATCAAATATTGATTAATTTAATCTCAATCATTAAATCCTCTAGAGAATGCAACTTGCACAATAAATCAATTACTTTGATTTATTAAATTACCTATTTTCTCTCAACATGGAATAAAAGGAGGAATATTCCTTCAAATTTGAATTCAAAATCCAAGTGGATTTGTACATCCAACAAGGCATTCACTCCTCTTACATGTCCTTGTGCATTGAGCCAAGTGGCATTTATTTCATTTCTCTTTCCCTCTCACATGTCATTTCCACAAATTCAAATTCCATCTAATTGCATTTATTGGCACTTTGGCCAAAATGTGCACAACCTTCAACCATTCACATCTTGACAAGTGGCACTTGGCCATTGGGTATTGAATGATCTCACATTGCTCAATTCCACTCTCTCTTCCATTTTCAAAATCTATAAATGAGAGAATCTTCCTCTCATTCTATCATCTACAATTTGAGTAAACTTACTATACTCAACTTCATCCTCAAGCATATCTATTTTCATCTATTTCATCAAATTCTTAGCTAGGTTATGCAGATTTTTCATCATGGACCTTGATTGAATCTTCATCAAGGTGGATCACTCATCAAATCATCAACATTGCAACAAAGGAGTTGGGAAAGGGCCAATTTCGACACACCAATTGGCACCAATTCCCCCATGGGATCAAGATTTTTCATACTTAATTAGGATTTCACTTGTCTTTCATGTTTTATTTCTTCATTTTCCTATTTTGACTATTTGTACATGGATTTCATGGGGAATCCTTATTTTATCTTGCATATGAACCTAACCATGTGTTTGTTTGTTGTGTTTGTGCAAAAATCGGAACGGGGTATACATTTTGCAAATGTGGCCCAATCTAAAAAGTTCCAAACTGTGTTGTTGCAGTGGAGTTTGCCAAATTCTAAACTCCAAAGTGCACTGCGTAGTCCAATTTGTGTATGTGGTTGACTTTGTGCCAAAACACTAGTTTCAAACTACGTCATCAGGATGAATTTTCATATGTGATTGAGTTTGACAAGAAACCCTAATCTCCTAACTGGCCCATGGCGGCACTATTCTCATATGTGGCACAATTTCGAACTGCGCGACGCCAATTGAGCATTTTCAGTAGCTCTGTATAGCGTCGCTTGACCTAAAGTTGACCTAAACCCTATTTAATGCATGAAAAATGATAAAATTAAAAGTCAAGATGGGGTACATACCACGGGTCCTACATTGGCTGGCCACTAGTGCACTCATACTCTCTTTGACATGTGCCTGGGAAGCTATCGTTGTGCCATCTTGACCGGAACTCAGAGCTCAAAGTGCAGAAAATTCTAAAGGCTAAGTATGCAAATGTATTGAAAGTGACCCCTCAAGGTCCATTTAAGCCAGCAAATTAGGGTTTTTTGACCTAAATTGGTCTTCTGGCTAGGGTTTTGGTCCCCCGATCCTATTTTTTGGCATCTTGGGCCATTTTTGGACCTATCAAACACCCTGTCCTCTTTTTTTCGCGAGATCGTCCAACAATCAAAAAATTTTGTCCGATCTCTCGAGGAGGCAATATACCAGCATAATCCTTTTGTTGGGGAAACAATGGAGCATCTGAAAAATCAAGAAATTTTAAACTTTGATCACACCAATTTATTCTTTGAATCAATGCAACAAGTACATTGCTTCAAAGAGGGGCAAAATGTAGACATGGAAAATATAAAATTCGATCCAGCACACTTGATCCTGATTACTAAGTTCATTTTTTCCTAAATCATACTCTCAACTTATCATTACCTTTCATCCCTTAATTAAATAAATCATTATTTATTTGATTAGGTCTTTCTCCTTTGTTGATTAAAATAATCAATTTAATTTAATTAACCTTATATCTCTGTTCATTTAAATAATTCATTTTATTTAAATCAAGTCTCGAAACTCTTCCTATTAAATTGAATAAATTAAACCTTATTTTATTTAATCTAACATTATCCCCATTAGTTAAATAAATCAAAAACATTTATTTAATAAATCACTTTCCTCTCAATTCTGATTTAAATCAGCTCATAAATTTGAGTCAAAATAGTCAAATCATCTAATCTCTTATTAAATTGATCAAATCTTGATTAATTTAATCTCAATCATTAAATCCTCTAGAGAATGCAACTTGCACAATAAATCAATTACTTTGATTTATTAAATTACCTATTTTCTCTCAACATGGAATAAAAGGAGGAATATTCCTTCAAATTTGAATTCAAAATCCAAGTGGATTTGTACATCCAACAAGGCATTCACTCCTCTTACATGTCCTTGTGCATTGAGCCAAGTGGCATTTATTTCATTTCTCTTTCCCTCTCACATGTCATTTCCACAAATTCAAATTCCACCTAATGGCATTTATTGGCACTTTGGCCAAAAGGTGCACAACCTTCAACCATTCACATCTTGACAAGTGGCACTTGGCCATTGGGTGTTGAATGATCCCATATTGCTCAATTCCACTCTCTCTTCCATTTTGGAAATCTATAAATGAGAGACTCTTCCTCTCATTCTATCATCTACAATTTGAGTAAACTTACTATACTCAACTTCATCCTCAAGAATATCTAGTTTTATTCATTTCATCAAATTCTTAGCTAGGTTATGCAGATTTTTCATCATGGACCTTGATTGAATCTTCATCAAGGTGGATCACTCATCAAATCATCAACATTGCAATAAAGGAGTTGGGAAAGGGCCAATTTCGACACATCAATTGGCACCAATTCCCCCATGGGATCAAGAGTATGCATACTTAATTAGGATTTCACTTGTATTTCATGTTTCATTTCTTCATTTTCCTATTTTTAGTATTTGTAAATGGATTTCATGGGGAATCCTTATTTTATCTTGCATATGAACGTAACCATGTGTTTTTTTTTGTGTTGTTCAGGAATAGGATTGGGATTTGCAATATGATGTGGATATTCCTACAAACAAAATAGAAACCTTGAAATGAAATCTTCCAAGCTCTCATCTTATTTTTGATGCATTCTGAAAATGTCACCTCCTCTCATGTCACTACCCCTGCAATATTCTTTGTACTTCTCAAGAAACTGTCTTCATATCTTCCCAAGTTCTCACATTATTTCTGCCAAGGCTCATAAACCATCTTAATGCAGCTTCATTTAGAGTAGTAGGAAATAGCTTGAGTTTGTGGGCATTAGTGGTATAGTAATAGCTTTTGTAGAGTATATCAAACTCAAACAAAAAGGTATCAGGGTCTTCTATGACAAGCCTATAGAATTTAAGAAGGACTGAAGCAGGGGTATTTTTGAGTTTATCTACTTCATTTTGTTCAGCAATGGGAAAGGGGAAAGTTGGTTGGATCTACCTATTAGGCCTATCTCCATTTGCATCGGTCATGTTTACTTGATGAAATTCTAGAATAAAGGGTTCTTCAACAGGATTTTGATCTTCACGAGAAACTTCAGAACTGGTCAAGTCAGGGAATATATCAGAAAAGGGTTGTGGTTCTTCTTCTTCTTCATCATCTCTAGGCAGATTTGGAAGTTCTACTAGCTGAAATGGTTCAATATTATTAGGAAGGAATCTCCCATAAGCATCTCTTCTTCTTCTTCTATGCATGCGGCATCAACTCAGTATCAACCAACTCACACAAAGAATGGGTGGGGGAAAATTGTGGATCATACTTCTAGCACTAAAATAAAAATTCAGAAATACTACAGTAGAAAAACTATCAATGACTCCAAAGGACTTCCTAGTTTGACATAATCCCTGGCAACGACGCTAAAAATGTCAGCCCATAATAATAATTTCAATAACTAGGCCCTTACATCCATGATTCAGAAATTGGATATCTAACCTGAATAGCTATCTTAACCACCATGAAGGTACATTTAAATTGTCAACACAGGGACATGAACTTGAAATGGGTTAGCATAGTATGTGCACTAGAAATTATAGAGTAGTCATCTTTGTTCTATAACTAAGAAAGGCTTAATGTTGAAAGTAATTTGCAGGAAAGGAAACAAAGAAAATGTTGAACATCACTCAATCAAATCTAAATTGATTATGCATAACAGGCTAGAAAATCTAAGCATCCAACATAAAACTACTTTGCCCGCCTTGGCTATAGGAACAGTCATAGAACAGAGTTCTAGTGGCTGCAGGAACAATCAATGCCAAAATCTTAACTAAGTACTGAACAAAAACTAACACTAATCTAACTAAACTAAAGGAACGGATTACTTGCCAAGTGGGCCCCCATGGATGAGTATCCCCTAAACTAATATAAAACTTGGATACTCAACTCAGAATCTCATTTCATTCATTCATCAAAAAATGCAATTACAGAAATATGGCTAATAATCAGCTTGTACAAGAAACTGGCAATCAACTCACTAACTCGTTATCACTAGCAAAAGGAAAGAGGATTTGGGCCTTATTTATCAACTAAACAAGGCCATCAAATCCTACTAACTAAGAGGATTCCATTTAGGGAAAGCGAGAGGAAAACGGAAGGGGCGGTCATGCATTAAAGGGAATTCGTTCGGACATGCATGCCCAAACATGGACTTGACCACTGTAGTAATGCCCAAAATGCTTAATGCCATTAAAAATTGGTGCAAAGTGGTTACATGCAGCTGACATGGGAATCTCCCGCCATTATCTTAATTTGACCTTCGCACAACTCCTCAACCTGACTGGCTAGCGGTTGCATTTCTCAACTTAGCATTTCAATCATGTATGTAGAGTAATTTCAATAAACATAATAATCGCATAATCATAATCACCTTAAATAACATTCATCAATCACATGCAAAACAAACATATACGGTCCACATAATGGGTAAATGTCATTAAAACTAGTAGAAATGAAATTAGTCCAAATGTCTTATGCCTGAGAGAAACTATATGAAAGTGCCAGCATAGAATATCAAAGTCTGTGGTAATTTTAGCAAATAACAAGAGATTCTACCCCCCTAACTAGGCCAAAATCAAGACTCATCAATATCCATGAAAAATAAATCAACCAAGGGACTAAGGATTGAACATACACTACAAAAATTATCAAACTTGGCCACTTTTTTTGTTTGTGTACTTTTAATTCTATCTCTTAGTCAAGAAAGAAAAACCTTCACCTCATCCAATTCTTCCTAATCATACCATCTTTTCAATCCTAATCACCCCTTTTCATCATAATTACCTAATCATAATCACCTCATCCTAATTATCCCTTCTAATCCAAATCAACCTCTACCTCATCATAATCATCCCTTATCATCCTAATCATCCATTTTCATCCCATTCCCCCTTTTATTTTTTCTAATTATCCTTCATCCTAATCATCCATTCTAATCCTAATCATTCTAATCACCCATCTTCTCCAAATAATCCTTTAACCTACACCCAACCCATCCTTAATTATTCATTTAGGACCCTAAGCCTAATTTTCCCAATTTATTTGGGGTCCTAATTATCCTCCATAATCCACATCAAAATCCTTTTTGTTGGCAAAACAAGGATAAACAACTGAGAGGGGGGGAGTGAATCAGTTGTTACCAAAATCAAATTTATACAACATTAATCAACGTTAGATCTTAGATCTGATAAATAACAGTGCAAGCATAAATTAATAACAGATCAGAGACACATGAACACCAAGATTTTATACATGGAAACCCTGTTAGGGGAAAAACCACGGTGGATGTTAGTCCACAAGATTATACCCTGTTAGAAGTATAATGAAAAATAAAAGGGAATGCACTTGCATTCAGGTGCACTACCTAGAGCACACTGCTCAAAGGGAAGGCTCATTGGCTTACATAAAATAATCATATTAAATCCATATGATGAAGTTGAACTGAGAAAATAGCTTCTACAAAAGCCTAATTACAGTTCCAATTAGGCACACAAAAAATTCTACAAAATCTTCCACACTCTACTCAATATCCTCCACACTCTTCTCTAAATGATCTGACCTTTATTCACACATGTACATCACTTGTACACACTAATCACTACCTCTAAATGAGGAAAACAAACACACACATACACACACACACACACACACACATATATATATATATATATATATATCTGCTACACGGATTTACATCAGCTATATAATCAGCCACAAACAAAGAATAAATTACAACTGTCAACCTCAATACATGAATAATTTCAATGCGCACCAACACAAGTCAGTCACAACATAGTGAGGACCCAAACAAACACCTTCAAACATGCCAAATAATAAAATATTAATCTTCATGGATCTGCAACACACTATCATCATCATGTCCGCCAAGAACATGAAAACTCGAGTACACATCGAAAAAATCTCTGATCACAAAAAATTCGATCAATGTGAACATACAGAAAGGATAGAGCATGATCCAATACTCATCCAAGAACATCACAAGTACATGCGCAACACATGAAATTACCAAAATTTCATCCACTTCACCCAAGAACACCATCTACAAAAACTAAATAATTGTAGGAACACAAATCTTCATGCGAACCTCTGAAACTTTCGAACGACATACTAGAAAGCTTCATCAACAAACCCTTTGAATTATACCTTCATATCTTCAACATACAAGACTTTCCAACATTCTAACCTTCTCAGCTTCACTGACTGCCAGTAATATTATTTTTACAATTTTCTCAATATCCTTGACATATACAACCTTAAGCATCATCAATGCTTATATTTTTGACATCAATGACAACCACATATCAGCAACACAACCACAACATCCAATAATCTCCCCCTTTGGCATTGATGGCAACACATGATGTGAAAAATAATACCATCAACCCAACTAACTCTTCTCCAACAATCTCCCCCTAAGATTGTGCACTCTTCATTGCTCTTCTCTCCCATATTTTTCATATTGTTTCTCTCCCCCTTTGACATCAATGGGAAACATACACATGCTCTTATCAAAAATTTGAATCATCTAACTACTCCCCCTAAGTAGCAGCCACCACAACATCAATCTGGAATAGGATATGGCTATGAATTCGTGGACTGATGCAAAGACCTACATCTTAGTTCTGATCAAGAGGGGAAATCACCCCTAACTTGCCTCTGAGGTACTCAGAAGTATCCTTAGGCAATGGCTTGGTAAATATATCTACAATTTTCTATTTGGTAGGTATGTACTCCAATCTAACTTCTTTGTCACTCACTTTATCTCTCAAAAAGTGATACTTGATGGATATGTGCTTTGTCTTTGAATGCAACACTGGATTCTTGGAAATATTAATGGCACTTGAATTGTCACAAAATATGAAAATGGTTTCTTCATACTCAATTCTAACATCTCTCAACATTTACTTCAACCACAATACTTGGGTACAACTATTTGCACCAGCAATATATTCTGCCTCAGCAGTAGACAATGAAACTGAGTTATGCTTTTTGCTTAGCCAAGATACCAACTTCTTCCCTAGTAAGAATGCACCACCACTAGTACTTTTCCTATCATCCACATCTCCTATCTAATCAGCATCAGTGAAATCACTTAGAATAAGATCATCATCCCTAGGATACCAAAGACCAAGATCAACTGTCCCTTTCAGGTATCTAAAAATTCTTTTCACAGCAGTCACATGAGACTCTTTAGGATCAACTTGAAATATAGCAACCATGCATACAACATTCATTATATCTGGCCTAGTCTGAGTCAAATAGAGTAATCCACCAATCATTGACATGTATCTTATCTGATTTGCTTTAGGATAAGCATCATTCTGTGTAAGTTTGCATCTGACTATCATGTGTGTACCAAATGACTTTGAATATTCCATGCCAAACTTTTTTAGTAACTCTTTCACATACTTAGACTGAGATATGAAAATTCCATCATCTAACTGAGTAATTTGCAACCCTAAAATGAATTTCATCTCTCCTATCATTGACATTTCAAATTCACTTTTCATTTCATCGGAAAACTTCATACACAAATCATCATCACCTTCAAAAATAATATCAACAAAAAAGACTTCAATGATCAATTCTTTGTTTTGATCCAACTTGAAATATAGATTATTGTCAACAATACCTTTATTGAATCCAAGTTTCAACAAGTATTTATCCAATCTAGCATACCAAGCTCTAGGAGCTTACTTAAGTCTATATAGAGCTTTCTTCAATCAACATACCATTATTTCTTTTTTAGTTAGTTGAAATCCATCCGGTTGTTCAACATAGACTTCTTCTAGCTCACCATTTAGAAATGTTGACTTTACATCCATCTGATAGAATTTGTAATTCTTGAAAGTAGCATAAGAAAGAAATAATCTTACAGCTTCAATTCTAGCAACAGGGGCAAAAGTTTCTTCAAAATCAATACCTTCCATCTGTGAGTACCCTTTGCAAACCAATCTTGCTTTGTTTCTGGCCACTTCACCTTTCTCATTCAGCTTATTCCGAAACACCCACTTGGTTCCAATCAATTTTTTATTCTGAGGTCTAGGAACAAGATCCCATGTATCATTCTTCTCTATCTACACTATTTCTTCTTTCATGGCTTCCATCCAATTTCATCCTTGCATGCTTCACTAATATTGTTAGGCTTAGCTTTGGAAATTAGACAATATTCTTCCAGAATTCTTCTTCTAGTTTGCACACCTTTTCTCTTATCTCCTATGATCTAACTATGAGAATGATTTCACCTCACATACTTGGGAGTTTTAGGATTTTCTCTTACTTCTTGTTCGTGTGTTCTTTCTTCTGTACTTCTGCTAGTTTCTGCCTCTTGATTCCCTTGGTTCACCGGAACAATCTAAAGTTGATTTTGTGTTCGAACATCATTGTTAGTGTTATCATCTGAATCATATCCACTATATCTAGATGGTCTAACAATATTTTCATCAAATTTGATGTTTGCACTTTCAACCATTTTCTTTAATCTCTTATTAAAGCATCGGTAAGCTTTACTTTTAGTAGAGTAAACCAAAAATATTCCTTCATCACTTCTAGCATCAAACTTTCCTATGTCATCATCTCTCTTGATGTAACATTTGCTTCCAAAAAAATTGAAATACTTGACAGTAGGCTTATAACCAAACCATAGCTCAAAAGGTGTCTTACCATAATTACTATTGACATACACCCTATTAATGGTATACACAGTAATACTTACAACTTCTCTCCAGTAGAAATGAGAAACATTTGCTTCCAGCATCATGGTTCTAGCAGTGTCTAGAATGGTTTTGTTCTTTCTTTCAACAACTCCATTTTGTTGAGGGGTCTGAGGAGTAGATAACTATCTTTGGATTCCATTCTCTTCACAGAAAGAATTGATTACCGAGAAGTGAATTCACCACCTCTATCTGATCTTAGACATTTGATCTTCTAACCTATCTCATTCTCTTTCATAGCTTTGAAACTTTTGAACTTTGATAATGCTTCATGTTTTTCTCTTAAGAAAGCAACCCACATCATTCTAGAATAATCATCAATAAGAAACATAAAATACCTTTCACCTTGTAGACTTCTGATTCTAGATGGACCACAAAGATTAGTATGTATCAAATCCAGCACTCCATTAGAGCTATACTAATTTCTCTAAAAATAATTTCTTGTCTGCTTTCCCATCTAACATTCCTTGCACATAGTGTTAGTAGGCTTTACTATCTTAGGAAGATCTTTGACTGCTCGAGTAGTGCTTATCTTGACAATGTTATCAAAATTCACATGACACAACCTCCTATGCCATAACCAGCTTACATCAATCTGAGCAATTAAATAGCTTTCACTAGTAGCACTCAAATGAAATTTATTACCTTTTGTCTTTGTACCTAAAGCAATCATATTTCCAGAACTTCCCCTTATTTTGCACTTGTCATCCTTGAATTGAAGATTGTAACCCTTGTCTACCATCTATCCAACACTCAACAAGTTATGCTTTAAGCCTTCTACATAAAGAACATCATCAATCTTATTCTTACCACCAAAAGAAATAGTGCCTTTGCCACGAATCACACCAAAAGTGTTGTATCCGAATCTTACAACACCACCATCATAGTCTTCCAAGCTTACAAACTTGCTTTTGTCACCAGTCATATGATGTGAGCATCCATTGTCAATTACCCACTCATCCTTTTCTTCAATTTTTGTTGCAAGAGCTTTCTCAACATTCACATTGCTAGTAGATTCAGTGGACACTTGACCATTTTCTTTGATAGAAATAAATACCCATTCATCTTCATTTTCGGTTTCTTTATCAAATTCTTCATCAATTACAACTTCTTCAGCATAATAACATTTCCTTTGAAATCTAGTCTTCTCAGGTTTGTAATTAGAAACTCTTTTAGGACATCTAGATGCAAAATGACCTATTTTACTGCAAAAATAACATTTAATAGGTAACTTTCCTTTGTACTTACCATGACCTTTGGCTTCTCTTTTCATAATTAATGCTTCCAGTTCTTCTAATTCTCTTTCTTCATCTTCAATCTTTTTCATCTCATCTTTATATTTGAATGTCCTTTTGGAACTCTCACCTGAATTGTATCTTTGTTGGCTTTTTCTGGATACTGTAGCTTTGAATGCAAATTCAGTCTTAGGAGCGGATTCACCAAATTCACTTAACTCAAAGGAAACAAGGTTTCCAATCAGCATGTCTCTTGTAATATTTGTCACTATGTTGAGTTCGTCAATAGTATGAGCTCTTGTTTTGTAGGAGGGAGGCACGAATCTAAGTATCTTATCCACAACTTCTTCATCATCCAAGGTTCCACCAACACATCTAATTTTCATCACCAGTTCATTTATCTTTTGAGAAAAAGAGAGGATATTCTCATCTTCACTCATCTTCAAGTCTTCCCACTTTCCTTTTAGACTTTGTAGCTTAGCACTCTTCACTAGTGCATCTCCTTTGTACAATGTTTCCAACTTTTTCCAGATCTAGTATGCAGTCTTCAATCCTAACACATTTGTCATCTCTGAATCTGTCAAAGCACTCAACAATGCTTCTACTACCTTGGTATTAGCTCTTTCTTGCTTGATCTCATCTTTAGAGGATGGACCATTCTGAGGAATAGTATATGCACTTTGTGTCATCTTCCAGAAAGGTTCTCCAATGCACTTCAAATGGAACTTCATTCTGACTTTCCATAAAGAGTAGTTTGTACCATTGAATCTAGGACTATCCTTCTTGTATGATGCCATCTCGAATCACCTCAAGTTTTTAGGCTTCTTTAGAGGAACTAGCTCTAATACCAATTGTTGGTAAAACAAGGATAGACAACTGAGAGGGGGTGTGAATCAGTTGTTAGCAAAATCAACATTATACAACATTAATCAACCTTAGATCTTAGACCTGATAAATAACAGTGCAAGAATAAATTAATAACACATCAGAGACACATGAACACCAAGATTTTATACGTGGAAACCTTGTTAGGGGGAAAACCACGGTGGATGTTAGTCCACAAGATTATACCTTGTTAGAAGTATAATGAAGAATAAAAGGGAATGCACTTGTATTCAAGCGCACTGCCTAGAGCACACTGCTCAAAGGGAAGGCTCACTACCTTACATAAAGTAATCAGATTAAATCCATATGATGAATTTGAACTAAGAAAATAGCTTCTACAAAAGCTTGATTACAGTTCCAGTTAGGCACACAAAAACTTCTACAAACTCTTCCACACTCTACTTAATATCCTCCACACTCTACTCTAAATGATCTGACCTTTATTCACACATGTACATCACTTGTACACACTGAGTACTACCTCTAAATGAGAAAAAAAACACATATATATATCCGCTACATGGATTTACATCAGCTATTCAATCGACCACAAATAAAGAATAAATTACAACTATCGACCTCAATACATGAATAAATTTCAATGTGCACCAACACAAGTCGGTCACAACATAGTGAGGACCCAAACAAACATCTTCAAACATGCCAAAAAATAAAATATTAATCTTCATGGATCTGCAACACGCTACCATCATCATGTCGGCCAAGAACATGAAAAATCGAGCACACATCAAAAAAATATCTGATCATGAACACTTCGATCAATGTAAAAGTACAACAAGGATAGAGCTTGATCTAGACTCATCCAAGAATGTCACAAGTACATGTGCAACATATGAAATTACCAAAATTTCATCTGCTTCACCCAAGAACACCATCTACAAAAACTAAATAACTATAGGAACGCATATCTTCATAACTTCCACAAATCTTCATGCGAACCTCTGAAATTTTCAGACAACATACTAGAAATCTTCATAAACAAACCCTTTGAAGTGCACCTTCATATCTTCAACGTACAGGACATTCCAACATTCCAACCTTCTCAGCTTCATTGGCTGCCAGTAATATTATTTTTACAATTTTTTCAATATCCTCCACATATACAGCCTTAAGCATCATCAATGCTAATAGTGTTGACATCAATGGCAACCACATATCAAAAACACAACCACAACATCCAACAATCTCCCCCTTTGGCATTGATGGAAACACATGATGTGAAAAATAATACCATCAACCCAACTAACTCTTCTCCAACACTCTCCCCCTAAGATTGTGCACTCTTCATTGCTCTTCTCTCCCACATTTTTCACATTATTTCTCTCCCCCTTTGACATCAATGGAAAAGGTACACATGCTCTGACACCAATTATTGGCAAAACAAGGATAGACAACTAAGAGGGGGGGGTGAATCAGTTTTTACCAAAATCAAACTTATACAACATTAATCAACCTTAGATCTTAGATCTGATAAATAATAGTGCAAGCATAAATTAATAACACATCAAAGACACATGAACACCAAGATTTGATACATGAAAACCCTGTTAGGGGAAAAACCACAATGGATTTTAGTCCACGATATTATACCCTGTTAGAAGTATAATGAAGAATAAAATGGAATGCACTTGCATTCAAGCGCACTGCCTAGAGCACACTTCTCAAAGGGAAGGCTCGCTGCCTTAAATAAAGGCGCATTTTTTTCTTAATCCAATTTCATCCTTAATCTCCATCCTCCTCCTTAATCCACATCCTTCATTATCATCCTTAATCCCCATCCTTCATCATCTTAATCCAATCACATTATCAACCTCATCCCAATCTAATCCATCTATCCTCATCCAAATTCAATCAACCATTATCCATTTATCTTCTAAATCAAGCATCTAAATCCCATCCTTAATCAAAATCATTATATGAACATCAAAAGTTGATTAAGGACTTAATATCCTTCATCCCCCATATCCTTCATACTTAATAACTTTGCCTATCTTAAGAAGAAATAAAATCAAATCTTACTTAAGAACATTGGACTATATTAAGTATAGAGAATCATCTTTAATCAAATAAAATCCTTTTAAGTTCTTTAAATTTTATCCCAAGTCTAATCCGATCCTCCACATTTATCCTCATACCTTATTCTTCTAGTCCCCAATCTATTCCTAATTCATCATCATAATTTCCACCCTCATTCAAAACCAATCCTAAACATTCCTCTTCCAATCAATACCCAACTATGTCTAACCATATACCCTATCTTCCATCCAACCTAATCTATTCTAGAATCCACCTTCATCCACTCTAACTAAATCTAATATCATGAACCCATATTATAATCCCTATTATGATAGTGAGAATATTGTGGATCACCTTCAATCCATTAGATAAAATTCTCTAAGTCTTCCTCAATCACCCATCCAATGTCCCCCTCAAACCCCACCCACATCCTTACCACCCATATCATCCTCATGGGATTCTATCACCAATTATTTCCTCACCCACTACTTTAATAATGATAGGGATGACATTCTTAGATATCTCCTTAGAATTGGTGCTAAACTTCCATCCTCCCCACGTTCATCCAATCCTAACCCATCCCCTCTTTCTTAGCATTCATCTTCCTTTGACAAGGGAGACCAAGACTTTAGCCAAAATTTCCCTCCAACTCCATCCCCATCCCAAACCCCATCTCCCAATCCTTTTCAAGGTCCACATCCCCATCCTCAATTTACCAGTCCATGGAAGCTTCGCCCCTTATTCCACTTGTTTATCTCCCACATCCTTACAATCCATGTCACCCTAATCTTACGAATCAAATTCACCCCATGTCCCTCCTAATAACTTCCTCCAAGGACTATTTGTAAAGGTGCTTAAATCCCCATCCAAAAAAAGGTTATGCAATCTTCCCATGTCATGTATCCACCTTCATTACCTTCACATCAAGATAAATCCCAATCCCCTAAATCTCATGAATCCTCTACTACTCCATCCATCCAAGTTGAAGCATCTATCCAACCATTATCCCCCATCACACCATCCTTATCAAATGAACTATGTCAATCCCCAATACAAAGCATGCTAACATGGATTCCCCTCCATATAAAGATCAAGGAACCCCCTTCTCCTCCATCATATGATCCCCTTCCATCTCATGATCCCATTTCCAATCAAGAACATATACCTCCTATCCCATCTAATGATACCTTTCATCTCAAGATCAAAATACCTCCTCCACTCCATTACATGATCCCTCTCTAAATCAATATCAAAGTACACCCTCCACCCCATCTAATGATCATCTCCCCTCTCATGATAAAAATACCCCTACCACTTCATGTCATGACCACCCTCCATCTCATAACCAAGAGCAGACTATACCATCTACCCCATCCCACTATCCTATCCCAAGTCAAGATCAAAGCATCCCTTCATCTCCATCTCATGATCCTAATCCCCCACAAGATCCCATCACCCCTATCCAAGCTACCCATGAACCCCATAATTATCAAATTGGTTCCTCCAATTTCATCCAAGTTGGTTGACTCTGTGATCCTATCATTCCTCCCATGTCATATCCCCCTCAAAATAGACTCGCATCTTGCTTCCAAAACAACAATTATCCTGTTGGCAAAAATATTTTTCAAGCTATGCATTATCAAGGCAAAGGGTTAGGCCTTCATGACAAAAGCATCTTGGAAACCCTTAATTTTAGATAAAATCCTAATTATCTCGACCTTGGTTATAAGGCTATATACGTTGTTACTCCTTCCACCCATCCTAAATCAAAAATCCCTCCATCTAAATTCCAATATCCATATTCCCCATCCTCCAAATCTATCTTGGGCCCTTATGTTTCAAATCCCAAACCCTCATCCCTTCCATCTATTTTGGACCCCTATGTCCCAAAACAAATTCCCTCATTCCCTCCATCCATCTTGGGTCCCTACATTCCACCACCTATCACTCCTATTCTAAAATCCAATTATCCTCTCTATTGATCACCTCATGTCTCAAATCAAGATCAACCAAGGAACACATCTTTGAAATCCTTCCAACATACTACTTACAATAAATCATCCATAACACATCCACATCATTCATATCCATTTATCAATCCCATTGCTCTTGGAAGCAATTTTGATGCCAAATCTCAAATGCATAAATCCAAAAATCCACAAAAATCAAAGGATCAACTTGTCCCCTCCAAAAGGCATGCAAAATAAAAGAAAAATATGATCCCAAATCAAAAATCCTAAAGGCCACAAAGGCCCATGAAGCAAAAATCAAAGTCAAAAATCATGTGGATTCTAAAAATACTCATAGAATCAATACATCCCAAAGAAAAATCAAAATTTGCATTCAAACTTTCTTACCCAAAAGCTTAATCCAATTCTAAGTCTCCCATTCCATCTAATAACCCTTCATCACCTTCATTCATTTTGGGTCCTTATGTCCCAAAATCTACACCCACTCCTCCATATAAATCTCCAAATTCAAAATCCACTTCTCTTTCACAATTCCACCACCCTTCAAGGTGTGTGCCAATGTTGATCTTGTTGGAATCAGGGAACACTAAGAGGGGGTGAATCAGTGGTCTACAAAAATTAAATTTATTAAACTGATATTTAAACCACTTACAACATTGAACGAAAAGGAAGATGCAAGCACACAAAGCAATCATCTACAACACCATAATACAAGGATTTTTACGTGGAAACCATGTTAGGGGAAAAACCACGGTGGATGTCAATACACAACTTTAGTACTCAAATATAAGTTTTACAAAATGGGAATGCACTTGCATTCAGGTGCACTACCTAGAGCTCACTTCTCAAAAACAGAAAGGCTCACTACCTTACAATCAATTTCAAAAGACAACAGGAGTGGTGAACTATGAATTAGCATCTGCAAATGCCTGAGAATAGTTTTGGTTAAGCACATTAGTCAATTTCCTGACCTTCTTTCAGATTTTTCTCTTCTTCTCTTCTCTGCTTCAATTTTTTGGATATTCTGGTTGTGTTGCTAATATGTGGTTGTCATTGATGTCAAAACTATTAGCATTGGTGTTCTTGAAGGTTGTATATGTCGAGAATGTTGAGAAAAATTAAAATAAACATGTTGAAAGTTTTCTGTGAAGCTGTGAAGTTCAGTGTGGTGTAAAATTCAGTATGTTGATATTTAGGTGTTGTGCTTTAAAGGGTTTGTTCCTAAGCATATCTAGTTTATACTCTAGAAGTTTCAAAGGTGCACATCAAGATTTGTGCAAGTTATGTGTTGTTGTGTTCCTACATTTATTTTGTCACTGTAGTTGATGTTTCTAGAAGAATAGAATGTAATTCTGGTAATTCTAGTTTTTGTGTATGTTTGTGTGATGTTTGTTGATGTTTCTAGATCATGCTCTATTCTTGGTGCACGTTCACATTGATCAGAGTGATCGTGATTGAATATTCTTCCATTGTGAGTTTGGATTTTCATGTTTTTGGATGACATGATGGTTATAGCATGTTGTGGATCCTCATTGATTAATATTTTAATGTTTGGCATGTTCAAGGAAGTTGATTTAGGTATTCACTATGTTGTGACTGACTTCAATTGGTGGGAATTAAAATTTGTTCATGAATCAGGCCGACAATTTGTAATTTATTCTTTTATTTTTGGCTGACAGAGTTGTTGATGCAATTCCATGTAGCGGATATATAAGAGCGATTGTTTCTTAATTTTCAAGTGTGTGAGGTGTGCTCAATGTGTGTATGAGAAGTGTGAATGTGAAAAGTGTGAATAAATATTAGATCATTTGATTGCAGAGTAGAGTGTGAAGAAGGTTGAGCAATGTGTGAAGAAGTATTTTTGTGCCTAACTGGAACTATCATTAAGCTTTTGCAAAAGCTAATTTATCAATTCATTTTCTTCATATGTCTTTAATCTGAATGTTTTTGTAAGGAAGTGAGCCTTCCCATTTGAGCAGTGCGCTCTAGGTAATGTGTCTGAATGCATGTGCATTCCTTATTCATTTTCATTATACTTCTAACAGGGTATAATCTTGTGGACGAACATCCATCATGGTTTTTCCCCTAATAGGGTTTTCATGTATAAAATTTTGGTGTTCTTGTGTTGTTGATTCATGCTTTCACTATTAATTATCAGATCTGAGATTAAAGGTTAATAAGATTGAATAAATGTTAAATTCTATGACAACTGATTCACCCCCCCTCTCAGTTGTCTATTCTTGTTTTGCAAACAATTGGTATCAGTGCGAACCCCAATCCTATTCCTACATAGACATGACATAAAAACACATTAGTTTGTCGGTATGCAAGATAAGAGAGGGATTCCCCATTAAATCCATTAACAATGCTCAATAATAGAAATGAAATGAAGAATAATACAAGAAACTAAATCAAATCTATTTAAGCAAATAAAACTCTTGATCCCATGGGGGAGGTGGTGCCAATTGGTTTGTCAAAATTGGCCCTTTCCCAACTCCTTTGTAAGCTATTTGATGATTTGTGGATGACTGAATCTCCTTGATGACATTTTGGCATAACCTAGCTATGAAAATGGACAAAATTAGATCTCAATGTGAAGATAGTAACTTTTCTATAAGTGTGGATGAGGATGAAGTTGAGTTTAGTAAGTTTACTCAAATTGTGGATGTTAGAATGAGAGGAAGAATCTCTCATTTATAGATTTCCAAAATGAAAGAGAGAGTGGAATTGAGCAATGTGAGATCATTCAACATCCAGTGGCCAAGTGTCACTTGTCAAGATGTGAATGGTTGAAGTTTGTGTACACTTTGGCCAAAGTGCCAATAAATGTTATTAGGTGGAATTTAAATTTGAGGAAATGACATGTGAGAGGGAAAGAGACATGAAATAAATGCCACTTGGCTCAATGCACAAGGACATGTAAGAGAATTGAATGCCTTGTTGGATGTACAAATCCACTTGGATTTTGAATTCAAATTTGAGGGAATATTCCTCCTTTATTCTATGTTGAGAGAAATTTGGCAATTAAATAAATCAAAGTAATTGATTTATTGTGCAAGTTGCATTCTCTAGAGGATTTTAGTGATTGAGATTAAATTAATCAAGATTTGATCCATTTAATGAGAGATTAGGTGATTTGACAAATTTGATTCAAATTTATGAGTTGATTTAAATCAGAATTGAGAGGAAAGTGATTAATTAAATAAATGTTTTTCATTTATTTAACTGAAGGGGATAATGTTAGATTAAGTCAAATAAGGTTTAATTTATTTAATTTAATGAGAAGACTTTAGGGATTTAATCAAATAAAATGTATTATTTAATTAAAAGGGGATTTTAGGGTTAATTAAATTAAATTGATTAATTTAATCAACAGAGGAGAAAGACCTAATTAAGTAAATAATGATTTATCTAATTAAGAGACAGAAGATGATGATAAACTAAGTTTGTGATTCAGGAAAAAATGTTGTTAGTAAATCAGGATCCAGTGCATTTATATTTTCCATGTCTACATTTTGCCCCTCTTTAAAGCAATGTACTTGTTGCATTGGTTCAAAGAATAAATTGTTGTGATCAAAGTTCAAAATTTCTCAATTTTTTTCAAATGCCCCACTGTTGCCCCAATAGAAGGATTATGCTGGTATATTGCCCCCTCGAGAGATCGGATGAAATTTTTTGAATTTTGGATGATCTCACGAAAAAAGAGGACAAGGTGCCCGACAGGTCCAAAAATGCCCCAAGATGCCAAAAAACATGTTAGGACGCCAAAAAAGATGTGAAATGGTCCTCGGTTGGACAAAAACAAGATCGGGGGACCAAAACCCTAGCCAAATGGCCAAATTAGGCCAAAAAACCTTAATTTGCAAGCTTAAATAGACCTTGAGGGGTCACTTTCAATACATTTGCACCTTTACCCTTTATAATTTTTTGCATTTTGAGCTCTGATCCCCAATCGAGATGGGGCAATGATAGCTTCCCAGGCACGTGTCGGAGAGAGTACGAGTGCACCAATGGCCAGTCGGCATAGGACCCGTGGTATGTACCCCCATCCCGACTTTTAATTTCTCATTTTTCGTGCATTAAAAAGGGTAAAAAAACATTTTAGGCTAAATGGTGCTATATAGCGCCACTGAAAATAGCCGGTCAGCACCATGCAGTCCTAAACTGGGTTGCATATGCAAATAGTGTCGCACGACATAGTTAGGAGATTAAGGTTCTGGTGGTCAAACTTGGCCGCACGTGAAAATAGCGCCGCGCAGTGCAGTTAGGGATTTAGATTTGTCAAAGTCCACCGCGCAACGCAGTTTAGATCTTATCAAACTATGTTGCATTTGCAAATAGCAACACACTTGTTGTTTCAAATGTGAAAATTTGACATGAGAGGTAGATTTTTTTGCAAGACTTGACACGGTGATTTCCCTTACGCAAGAGGAGCTTGATATACTTCATTCGAGGGATCACAGATAGTCGGTGCTCCGTAGATTGCACGGTATGCATGTGTACCTTCAGGAGCAGCTTGGTATTCTTGACCTCTGGTATGTTGTGTACGTCCCTCCTATTCAAACGCACTTGGGTATGATGATAGCTTTGGCCGAGCGATGGCACAGTGAGACTTCTTCCTTCCATCTTCCTACTGGCGAGGCTACCATCACTCTTGAGGACGTCTGGTGCATTCTCTGATTGCCCATTCATGGAGCTAGAGTGATTTACGATATAGAGGAGGGTAGGGATGCCTGCTTTGATGTCATGGCTGTTGATGAGCTCATCCTTTATGATGGACAAATTGAATTGGAGTGATACCGAGGTAGAGCGCCCACCTACAGGTTGATCATTCTAGCTATCATTTTTGGTCTTGTGGCACCCGATCAACGGGGCCGATACTTCAGTCTGGGCTAGGGACTGGTATGGCAGTGGATGTGTGTTCGCTGGGAGTGCTTTGCTTGGGTGACAGTGATGTTGGCCTCCTTATACAAGGATTTACATGAGTTCGCATATATGGACAGTCAGGCCCTCGGGGTCGAAGTTACTTTGTTACACATCTGGGCATGGGTGTGAATTCCAATGCTTAATCCAGATGTCACACCAATTGTTCTCAATATTGATGATCCTATTGCCTGGCGGTATGGCGAGGCACAAATCCATTTTACTCACACTGGTATAGGTGGCCTTGCCTATTGGTGGCGAGTTCTTGATGAGATGAGGGATTTCGTCTGAAGACCTTGGATGGGCATAGGCTCATGGTATGATGATGTGGAGCAATTTTTCTTCACTCGATAGGATAGATGGATGCAGGGTCAGGAGCATACCATGATAGAGCGGTATCTCCTTGACAGGGTGGTTCATCAGTTTGGCGAGATTTAGGACAGACCAGATGATCAGTATGTGGTGATGTTTGCCCATACTATGAGAGAGACAGCATGGGGCCAACTCATCCCAACAACTAAGGTAGTGTCCTCATTCAAGAAGCTTGTGGCTAGGTCATGGTCGTATGATCAAGGGATGGCAGATGCAAAAGTAACCCAAGCGTATAGAGTTTGGTTTAGGCCTCCCTTGAGATTGACAGTTCCAGGTGTGGTACTCCCATGTCAGAGGCCCAGAGGCAGATCAGCCGGCAAGGGCAAAGGTCATGGAGGCAAAGGTGGTCGAGATGGGGATAGGGACGGAGGAGGAGGTCGACCACCTCCTCATCAGACACCTCCCAAAGATCTGGCATAGCAGTCACCTCCACGGGTAGGGGTAGGATGGCCAGCCCAGAGATGGCGACAGGGCAGTCCCACAGTAGCAGCCAGCACTGTAGCTAGATCATAGAGATGTACTAATCTAGCAGTTGCAGGGTCAGATTCAAGTATTGACTCCAAAGAGGGATCAGGAGATTGGTCAGTGGAGGAAGTTGGAGAGTACGACCTCATCATCCTAGGGCCGTTCAGTCTCCCTGCGGGCATACAGAAAGGTAGTCAGAGATGTCGAGAATTATCGGCAACATTACAGACAGGCAGTGCCAGCAGCAGGCCAGGTTCCAGACTTTTCTCAACAGACAGGGATGAGGCCCCCAGAGGATCACGGCGAGAGATAGGTGGGAGAGGGTAGCAGCTAGCAGGGCTAGCCCCTTGATCATAGGTAGTTTCTATTTTTGATTCATGGGCCTCTATTATTTCTCCTATTGTATTATGAATTTCAATCCATACTTGACCCGATTTTGTACCATGACAGTATATTTTTGATAATATATATGAGATGATTTCCCTTTATGATATTTCTTGCAATGTATGATATGTAGATGCATTTCTATGAGATGTTTATGAAAATCTTTTATTTTATGCTCATGTGATATGATATATGCTTCTATGATGGATGTATTGATATGCAAATGACATTTGATATGAAAAATGATTAATGATGGTAATGGATGCTACTGATTTCTATTAAGTCCTTAATCATTCATGCATGATGTGCAATGAATGTAATGCCTTTATTTCTTAAGATGCTTAGAACAACAAATCTATATTATTCCTCATAATTTAAGATGATGATAATGTGTTATGATCTACATGATATGATATGCACTAATGATGATGATTTGGCGGATGTAGGGTGTATGTATTGGCGATGTTCTCATTAACTGTCATGATACCATGTTAGTATGGAATGAAGATAGAAGAAAAAGAGATCCCACAAGTCATTAGAATGATGGTGATTTTCTTACTAGGAGTCAGTATTTTCAAAGGGTCAATTACGTTATGTTTGATAACACACATAGGTATGATGCATCAAGGTATAAAGAACCAGGATGGCATTGTACCTAGTGTGATGGACTTTGATGAAACAATCAGATAGGAGTATTATTGTTCACACTTAGCATACAAAACTTCATTCAGGAGGTAGTTCAAACATTCTAAATATCTTGGGCCAAAACATAGAAAAATAAGATTTCCTATGTGGTCAACAAGATATCTAAAACATCCTCTCCACCTTCCAAATAAAGTATGGATGACTAAGTTATTTTACAAGTGTATCCCACAAGCACAGTAGATAAAAGAGATAATGATCATCTCCCCCATTCTTTTCTCTCTAAACCTATTTTGTTTAGGCATCATCGAGAGGTCCTTGGAATGAACACAAAATAAGATAAGTCAACAAGACCAAATAAAGTAGACAAACAAGCTAATGTTCTTCATACCGCTAGCCAAGACTAAACTACTGTGAGATACCTAATGCTTATGTCCATCGTGGAAAGATACATCCTAGGACATGTTGTGATCAATATTTTTGGTGAGACTGATTGGGTGATAAGCTATTGATACTCTGAATTGATCAACTTGCTTGCTTACTGACTTAGATTTTGAGATTTTGATGATTAGGTGTTCACTTTTGAACCTACTAGACTTACTTCTAACTGACTCACCAAAGGATGATGATGATGATTGATTTATTATGAGTGGTTATTATTGCGGGTGACACCAAGATGAGATGAAAGCACCATTTTGGATTTTTCAAATATTTTGAGGTTGTTTTGAATTTTGGATTTTTCAATTTTTTTTGGTATTTTTGCGATGTTTTATAAATGTTTTTGGTATTTTCATGATTTATGATGAAGAGACTAACCTAAAGACCTATCCTAGGAGTCTCGGGAGTTGATACATAGATTATCCTTGCCTGCGTTATACACGTAAAGACCACATAGTTTGACTAAAGACAGACTCGATGATGATGAGAAAGATGGGCAAATGCATTGTCAAATTATTGCAACGGACGCTTAAAGTACTGACCTAGGGTGTCTCAGGGGATGATCATAGATCAACCTTACCTACATTCAAGCTCAGAGATGATGTAGTTCGAACAAGGTGAAAGACCAACAAGACTCAATGATGATTTTGTTTTGAAGACTTTTTGAGATTTTTCCGATGTTTTTGGATTTTCATATGATTTGGATGTTTTTGGATTTTTTGATGTTTTGGGAAGATCACAAAAATATACATGAATCCAATCCAATGCCAGTACAGGAACATGCTCCCAACATCATATGATAGAATACTTCAATAAAGGTAGGACAAACTGACTTTAGGAATATGCTAAGTAGTACTATGGTGGAATATGATACGAGCACAAGATCAGGCTATGGTATGGATGTGAACGGATGGATGGATTAATGAAATGTGATGGAATGTAATGGATAAGTGAGTGCACAAAATGGGCAGTGAAGATCCTAGTGGATGGAGAATGCTTTATTTATGCTTGGTGCATGTTTGCTAGGTTTTCACCAAGGTACTTGTGCAAAGTGCCATTGAAGTGGTTTTCACTAGAGGACGATTTTTTTCTTTATTGTTTTCAATCCTTTTTTTTATTTTTTTTATTTTTGTATTTTTTGAATGTTTTTGTTGTCACCAAGATGCCTGTTTGCTAGGTTTTCATCAAGGTGACCGTTTTTTTACGACATTTTTTTATTTTTTTTTGTATTTTTTAGTTTTATACCTTTCAAGATTTTAGGCATAAAACTTTTTGAGATGACAGTAGTTCAAGGGCTCCTACAGAGGCTCGCCTTCTGGTGTTGATAGTTGATATACCCCTAATTTACAGCTTGATGTGATGACGAAAGGTCCCAACTAGTTGGGCTCAAATTTTCCTTTGCTTTCTGGATTCGGCACATTCTTTAGGTTCTCTTTTAGCACATGTTCACTGACTTGGAAGGTTCGCCTCTTGATCTTCTTGTTATAGCTACATTTCAGGCAGTTCTGATAGAATTGTAGATGGTTGATGGAATCCATGCGTCATTCATCTAATAACTCCATCTCATGCATTCGTGAGACCCTGTATTATTCATCTATGATGAGGTTTTTCAATGATATTCTCAGTGATGGGAGTTCGATCTCGATTGGGAGGATGGCTTCTGATCCGTAGACCAGGGAGAATGGGGTGGTGCCTATTGGCATGCGGATAATGGTGTGGTAGGCCCATAAGGCAAGATTTAGCTGCAAATGCCAGTCATGACCAGAGTCGTTGACTATCTTCTTAAGGATTTTTATAATGGTTTTGTAGGTAGCTTTTGCTTGGCCATTTCCTTGTGGGTAATACGGAGTGGAAAAGCGATGAATTTTGAACTTTTTGCATAAGTCACAAACATCCTGATTCTTGAAAGGTGTCCCATCATCAAAGATAATGGATCTGGGGACACCGTATCGACAAATGAGATAGTTCAGGATGAACTTGGAAATCTGCTTTCCTATTATGTAGGTCATGGGAATTACTTCAACCCACTTTGTGAAATACTTTGTGGCAGTGATGATGAACTTGTGGTCATTGGATGAGGTGGGTGTGATTTTGCCTATGAGATGGAGGCCCCATTGTGAAAAGGGCCATGGTGTAATAATAGGATGGAGTTCCTGAGCCGATGCATGAATAAGGTCTCCATGCTTCTAGCATTGTACACACTTTCTAACAAATTCGTGTGCCTCTCTTTCCATTGTTGACCAGTAGTACCCGATTCTCAACAAATTCTTGGCCAAGGTCATATCGCTCGAGTGTGAACCACAAGTGCCATTATGTACCTCAGTCAGAGCAGTCAGGGCCTCCTTGGGATTTAAGCAACGTAATAGGGTTTTGTTAATGCTCCTACAAAAGAGGGTTTCTCCTAGGATGACAAAACATAAGGATCTTTTGAAAAGGCTCGTTTAAGGTTTGGGGTAATGTCAGCTGGGAGGACTCCTATTCTCAGGTAGGTATAGATGTTGTGATACCAAGGATCACTGGGATCAACATGTTCGTACACATATTCTGACTCTAGTACCTCGAATGTGGGTACGAGAAGCTACTCTACCAAGAATTCATGTTTTGAGACATTGCGAGGGATATCCAGTAAGGATCCAATTGTTGCCATGGCGTTAGCTACTCTATTGTTAGCCCTCAGTATATGTTCAAAGGTGATATCAATAAATGATTCTTTGAGGCTCTTTACTAACTTTTTATATGGTGTGAGCTTTTCATCCTTAGTTTGGTACTTTCCATTGACTTGGTTGGTAATAAGCTGTGAATCCCCATAAACCTTTAGTGCCATGATCCTCCATTATGTTGCAATCTTGAGACCTATGGTTAAAGCCTTGTACTCCACAATGTTGTTAGTACAGGGGAATGCCAATTTGTAGGATCTAAGAATACAATCCCCTTGTGGGGTGATGAAGAAAACACTAGCTCCTGATCCATGTTGTGTGTATGAACTGTCGAAGTAGAGTTTTGAATGATTGACTATGCTGAGATTAAAGATGGACTCGTCTGGAAATTTTGATATGAGTGGATTCTTTGAATAGATGGGAGCCTCTGTTAGTTGGTCTATAATCACCTGCCCCTTGATAGGCTTGCACTCTACATACTCAATATCATGTTCTATCAATATCATAACCCATTTTGTTGTTCATCTTGTAAGGGTGGCTTTAGAGACCAGATATTTTAGTGGATCAATCTTTGCAATCAACTTGATTTGATGAGCTAGCATGTAGTGTCTGAACTTTTGGGTTGCAAACACGACTGCCAGACAAGATTTTTCTATTAGTGTGTAGTTGAGCTCATGCCCTACCATTTTCTTGTTGATGTAGTATATTGCTCACTCTCTTACATTTGCATCATGTTGGGCTAACAGAGAACCAAGAGTTGCCATGGTTGCTGAAATATATAGAATCAATGGTTTTCCTAAGATAGGTGGCATCAAAACTGGTGGTGTAAGTAGATATTCTTTGATTTTACCAAATTTCAGATTGCACTTGTTGTCCCACTTGTATGCTACTCCCTTGTGGAGTAGATTTGAATATGCAATCTGTTTATTCACCAATTGTGCTATGAACCTTCAGATGGATTGGAATCTGCCTTGTAGGCCTTTGAGTTGTTTTAGTGTCCTTGGTGCCTCCATGTCAAGGATTTATTTTACCTTAGCGGGATCCACCTCTATTCCTCTCATTGATACTATGTATCCCAAAATTTTACCTGATTGTACCCCAAAGACACATTTCTTGGGGTTGAGTCTGACCTTGTACTTCTCTAGTCTGTCAAAAATGGCACTTAGGGTTGCTATGTGATTTTGTCACTTCTTTGATTTTTCCAATATATCATCCATGTAATCTTTGATAGTTTTGTGTATCATGTCATGAAATATTAGTGTCATGGCCCTTTGATATGTTGCCCCTACATTTTTTAGCCCAAATGGCATCATGTTCTAGTAGTAGGTGCCCCATGGATATGTAAATGCCATCTTATGTTGGTCCTCCTTTGTGATCATTATCTGGTTATACCTCAAGAATCCATCCATCAATGATAGCATCTCATGTTCGGTCATCATGTCCACTATCATATCAATGTTAGGTAGTGGAAAATCATTGTTGGGACATGCTTTGTTGAGTTCTCTAAAGTCAGTGTAGATACAGATGCCCCCCATTTGGTTTTGAAACTAGTACAATATTGGATACCCATTTTGGATAATCAATTGGGCGTATAAAGCCGATGTCCAAGAGATTTTGTAATTCCACCTTGACTAGCAAGGCTATCTGAGGGTGCATTTTTCTTAGTTTTTGTCTTACTGGCTTTGCTCCAACGTTAATAGCCAAATTATGAAACACCACTTTCGGATCAAGACCCGGCATATCGGCATAGGTCCATGCAAAGTTCACCTTTCTTTCTTTTAGAAAGGTAGCCAATAATTCTTGTTCTTCTGTCAGAAGCGACTCAACATAGAAGGTGATTTATGGTGTTGCTTTCATTCCTAGATTGACAAGATTGCATTGTTCTACCAAGACTATTGATTTCTTCTGATGAAGTGCAGTAGGGGGGAGATTGAATCCTTCATCCTCCAGCGCCTCAGAGAGGTTTTCACCATTGGATGCGTCCTTTATTTTTACTATTCTTTGGTTAGAGAGTACCATAGTGTGGTTTTCACTCAATGTCCTTAAGCTTATTCTCATTCTTTTTCTTTTGCGACTGAAGGACTCAATCGTCTCCCCATAATAGGCATGGGTTTCTAATGTGATGTCAAACCCAGCCTTGTGGTCTCCTCATGGAACTATATCCCTTAGTCCCATGAATTCTAAGAGTGCCTCATCATTTTTTAATGTGTCTAGAACCGGTGGTCCCCGTTGGTCATAGTCGATGAGTTGTGGGTAAACTAGGTTTACTTCATAAGTTTGGCGGTTCGACTCAATGGGTGAGGCACTAATCATCAGTAAGGAGGAATCCTCAAAAAGCAAGGGAAGGCCAGTTATGGTATCCTCGTCATCACTACTGGTGCAGACATCAGTTATGTTAAAAGTGAAATTATCTAAGGGCAGACTTGTGGATACGGGTGGTCGAAGGGTGGCTGCCAATAATTGAGGAGGAGACCTAATTTCTCTACTAGGGGTGCCTCTTCCACGTACGGTTATACTCAGAGGGGTACGTCTAAGTTCAAGGTTTCTCATTCTTATTTCTACAATGATGGGCTCCAATCATCCATCACTATTTCTTCCTAGGCTTTCATTCCTGTTGTAGCCCATACAAGCATTATTTGCAATCCTTTGTTGGCTTCATCCATGGGTAGAGTGGGTGTGGTTCTTTCATCATGGTATAGTGTGCTTGAAATTCCTTCCTCATCTAGATTTTCCCGACTTAGGTCCCCCCAACGACGGAATCCAAAAGGGTCTACCCTAAAAGTGTGGACAAGTATTTCGGCTGATTGAGGCTGCCCATGTGACCTAGGAGATTGTGGTAACTCTCCTACAACAAACACATTTTTCTTCATTTTGTAATCTCCGCACCCATTGTCCTGGATCATGAGCTTGATGTCAGATATATCAGGGATGGATGGTGTCTATGTCGTAGAAGTGGAGGGAAGATTAAACGTGTCTATATAAGAAGTGGATGGGCCTTCATCATTTGTTGGTACTTGGGGGATTTTGTAAAACTTGGCTTCCAATTTTTTGCAATAGGCTAATGGTTCTGGATAACCATGTATTGTGACCTCCTCGTTCTGGTATAGGAATTTGATGCATTGATGGAATGTTGAGGTGAACTCCTTCATTCCATGGATCCATGGGCATCCTAGGAGGATGTTGTATGGTAGGTCAAGATCAAGTACTTGACAAGTGGTTTCCATGGTTGTTGGCCCCACTTGGATTGGGATTCTGATAGTGCCTTGAGACACTCTTTCTTGATCATCATATGCTCTTATGGTGATGCCTTTGTTCTTGTTGATAGATTCCTCTGAGAATCCCAAGCTCTTTATGAGTTTGAGCGAACAAATGTTGAGGCCTGAGCCTCCATCTACCAAGACCCTTTTGACTTTATTTTTGTGAATGAGCACTTGAAGGTGAAGCACACAATTATGAGATGGTGCAGGGAAATCTTGGTCAGAGAAGGTGAGGAGGTTTGGGATAACGATGTTACCAACCATAGCCTAGAACTATTTCGTATCAAGGGTGGTGGAGACGATGGATGCAGCTAATGCTTCATCAAGGATCTTCCTATGGGCGGCAAAAATTTTCAACAATTCCATGATGGAGATTTGGGCGGGGGTTCTCTTTAGCTGGTCAATGACATTTTAATCGTAGGGAATAAATTTTGGATTTGAAATGGGGGTCTTAGATGGTTGTGATGCCCCTGCAATAGTAACCTTTCCACCATGTGTGGTGACTCCACAATTAGCATTGGCTCCTTTGACACTGATGATAGTGACCATCTCGTCTACGCATGCGAAAATGTCTTTGTATACAAGGTTTGCACTAGCATACTTTTGCTTCCCATTGTTGTTCCCTTGGTTATTTCCTTGATTATGATTCGGCATCGGATTCGTGTATATTTTAAGGTCCTGATTTCCACCTGGTTGTTTGATGTTTATGATCTTGTCCTCAATGAGGTCTTGGATGATTTTTTCAACCTCATGCAGTTTGCGGTTGTGTGTCCTTTTATTTAGTGAAAATCGCAGAGGATATTTTCATTGTACCATGGTGGTTTTGTCATCGGTTCTGCATATTTCTCAGAGTTGGAGATTTTGATAAGGTTTTCCTTAACCAGCTTCTTCATTATGGATTCAATTGATTTTCCAAGGGCCATGAACTTCCACTTGGGAGGATACTTGTTTCGGGGAGGTGGTCCTCCTTGATTGCCCAAGTTATTGATTTGGTTGTTAGGAAGTGGTTGTGGTTGTGCCACCGTATTAGTTTGCACATTATTGTGATTGTGATTTTGTGGTTGGTGATGAGTTTGGATGTTCTATTTAGGAGCATTGATGACCACCTTAGCGTCGACCACTCCATCATTTGTGATATTTTTGTTCCTCGACCATGTTCGAGGTTTATCATTATAATTGGTGGATGGGAGGTTATCCTATTGTGTAGGAAATTTTGATGCCCCTCCTCGTGCAGTAAGGGCTCTTTCGATATTGAGCGCCTTTGGGATCAATTGATCATATGTTGTGATGCATTGCATTTTTAGGTAGAACGTCAAGTTTTCATCTAGATAGGATATGATTGTGCAAACTTGTTGTTCTTCTTGCATGGTCCACTTGCTTTGATTGGCCTTGGATTGCCATCTTTCCAAGAAGGATGCAAATAGCTCTCCTTTTCGTTGTTTAAGCGTTGATAGTTCCTCCAAACTAACGTCTGCACCCATGTTGAATGCATAGTTTTTAAGGAATGCTTCCACGATTTCCTTGAATTTTTTGAAGCCTTTGGGTAGGTGAGAGAACCATTCCATGGCAGGACCAGTCAGACTTCAAGGGAAAAGTTGCATTAGATATGTGTCATCGTATGCAACCTCCATGCAATGTACTTGAAATTCCTTGACATGATTTTCAGGGTTTCCCGTCCCATTATATTTATCAAATTTGGGGATCTCAAATCCCTTTGGGAATGGTACCATTGTAAGACCTCTATCGAATGGATAGGGGCACAAGTTTCTCAACATTTTGGTTGTTTTCCCTTATTGGAGGTCCAACACTTGCTGCGAGAGCAATTTGATTTGTGTTGCAACATTGTTTTATGGATCAAGAGGTGGGATGAATGTGTTTCGAGGTGTTTGATTGATGAGAGGAGTATTGGTGGGGGTTTGATTCAAGCTCTATTGTGCGTTTAAGTCTTGTTGATATGTTTGCATTTGTGCCAACAACGCTTGTTGTTGATCTTGTTGTTGTTGTTCTAACGAAGCTTGTTGTTGGTCCAGTTGTTGTCATTCCCATAAAACTTGTTGTTGGTCTAGTTGTTGTTGCACCAACAAAGCTTGATGTTGGTCTATCTATTGTTGCTCCATCAAAGCTTGTTGTTTTTCTATTTGTTGTTGTGCCAACAAAGCTTTTTGTTTAGCTTGTTGTTGTGCCTGAAAATCTTACAGGGCTTGTTGGTATGCTTGTTGATGAATTGCTTGCAGTTGTTCATGGTATTGTGTGTGTGTGCTTGTTGAGCCTGGTGTTGGGCTTGAGCTTGAGCTTGTGCTTGTTGGGCTACTTGCATGGATTGTGTGGCTTGTTGGGCTTGTGCAACTTGTGCAGCTTGTTGGGCATCTAGTTGTTCTTGTGCTTGTTGAGTAGCATGTTGTGCAGCTTGTTGGTTTTGTTGAAGTACCCCTTGAATGGTGGCCTTTTGGACTACCTCAATCATGGTGATGAATGAATTCGTCACTTTAGCTTTTGGTGGGATTGTTGGTGGATTGGGAATGGTGCTAACCGTTGTGGCGGGCGGAGGGGTTGTGTTGGTAGCCCAGACTTGGGTTTTCAGTGGTGTGATTGAGATGCTCAGTCCTTGAGAAGGTATGCTTTGAGGGATTTGGGGACCGGTTGATTTATTGGCCGTGGTAGCTTGAATAGTTGTCACCTGTTGTTGTGATACTGTTAGCAAAAGGAGAGGATTTGATGTGATGCTCAAATTACCTTGATTTAAGAAACTAGCAGTGGGTAGGGGGGGAAGACCCAACCAAAGGGGTGATACGGATGTGAGCAGTAATGGAGGGAATGATGGTATGTTCCCTTGGAAAAGCGATGATGAGAAGGGGTCAGTGACTCTCGTTGTTCCAAACAAACCACCTTCTCCTTGCGATAGAGAAGTTTGTATGTTCCATGGATAGATTGGTGTTGCATGGAATGAGGATGAGTCTGCATGATTATGGAAAGTGAGCAGGACATACGGGTGTGATGAATTCACTGGGATGGAGTTATCCGGTGTGGTGTTGATATTTACCTCTTTGTTATTTACAAGGCGATGCTTTTGTAGTTCACGAAACATGGCGCTCCCCTTGTTAACAACTAGTGAGGTTGGTGCCATTGTTGATATGGTTTAGGGAATTTCTTGAGTGATGTTTGGAATTTACATTGGGGGTATGCTTGCAAGATGCCTTTCTATACTAGTACTTACATCAAGGTCAGAAGGGAATTGGGCCCCTCCTTCCGTTAACACACGTATGTATAGAGAAGGATTAAGTTTTAGCATCACATTGAAAATTATATGATTCTTTAGATTTTGAATCATTTTAGTTATTTCCTTTTGTGTCATCCCCAAGTCCTCATTGATGATTTCCTCTTCATAGTCTTCCTCTTGAGGACTTTGTGATGGTAGAGAAGAGTTTTTTGGGGGATTGCTTAATCCCACAAGGTTTACTTTGGAGGTTGCTTGACTTAAGTCACTTAAAGTTGATGTTTCTTTGGTGATTTCCATGTTCCTTTTATGTTGTGATCTTGTTTGGACCATAAAATAGAGATCGTTTGATCTTAATCTTTAGGCACAAAAAAGGAGAAGAACTAGGAGATTCCAAGGATCAAAAGGGGTGATGATAGGGATGAGATAAATGGATGATGTGGATGAGATAAGAAATTTTAGGGGGGGCATGCTAAACTTTTTTAGGGATTGGATTGATTTGATTTTGATGGTTTGACTATGTGTGTTAAATCAAACAAGATGATGGTGAACTCGTAAACCCTAGGAAGTTGTGTTATCCTAGAGAAGACTTGTACAAGAGAAATAATTGGCTAAGTGTGTTAATCCAATCAAAGTTATCATGAACTAGTAAACCTTAGGAAGTTGCGTTATCCTAGAGGTAAATTTGTTCAAGAGGATTGATAATTTGACTAGGTGTGTTAAGTCAAACAAGGTGATGTTGATTTTTCCTTTAAGTTTAACATGAATTATGTTTCAAAGTTCTCAAGATTTTGTTGGTGAGATGAGATTTATTTTGATTAGGGTGGATGAGAGTGATGATTTTGATCCTATACTTGACCTAGACACGAATCTTTCTTACAAGACCTCGGTATTGAAGAACATGCCATACTTCTTATGTGAGAAAATCAAACCTTTAAAAAATTCAAGATTTTGTTGATAATAGAACTCATACAACTTGGGTTGTTCTTTGAAGCCTTCTTGTAGAAATTATACACCAATCTTTCTCTAAATTCAAAAATCCTTTCAAGACACTCCTCACGAGCTTTTAGACTAAGCTTCTTGAACTTTGGTTTTTGGATTTTGATTTCTCGGGAAATCATTTGAGGAAACACATGTGAGGTCCAATTGTCTTTATCTTTGCTTAATGAGTTCCTTTTACCAAAATAATTTTCTTGATTTATGATTTCAAACTAAATGTCTATGTCTTAATTCCTTTTCATTCCACAAGGTTCATTATGTGAAAATCAAGGTTTCAAGAGCACAGTTTCCTAGGTTGAATTTAGTGGAAACAAATGATGATTAAACCCAAGCGCTTAGAAACCTCTAAGGATGGAATCCCTAGGACAAGCAAGAGCGCATGGATTTGTCAAGGGTATTTTTTTTCTCCAAGTGTTTGAAATTTTTAAGCTTTTGTGAATGTTTGTTTCTCAATGTTTTAGATCCAAGCAAGGTGTTTTGATTTCAAGAACATGTACAATCCCTAGGCTGAAAAGACAATATTTGCTGGGTTCCTACTTGGATGAATCCAGCTACACATATTCAGTGCAGATGATTAGATGCTTGACCACATAGGCTCCCCCTTACAGTGCACTCGCTTCTCGGGTTAGCCAAGCATCAGTACCCATGAATCTCTCATGGCATACTTTTCATCTCTACAATAGAACCGCATGTACATGTGGGGCAACTTCAAAGGACATGACCTTTTGCACCAAAAAATAGATAGGATTTTGGCCTTTGCTAAACAAGGGGTTTTAATGTAGGCATTTCGTTTGTGGGGGACTATCCAGTACGGTGAGAGACCATTGTTGCCCTTCTCATCGGAATAATCCTCGTGATATTGGCCTTTGTTCCAATATCCTCATTTATATCCCAGGTGGAATTTTCTTGGCTTTAGCGTGTTCCCGGTTGGTTCATTCCCTTGGGTGATTACTTTTTCCCATAAGGCAGGCTCGCTAAGATAAACAAAAGCAATCAAGCATATCCCGTAGTTCAACCGACCTTCATTGAAAAATAAAGGGAGAACACTCGCAATATGCCATGCTCACACTCGCAAGATTGCTTCAATTTTAATTCCAAAAAATGAAGTGTGGAGCCAATTATTTTACTCAACTTAAGATCACCAAAAGAGTTTTTGACTCTCAAGATCGTCGAGAGGCGCGAGAGAAGTGCATATGTCCTTTTGATGATATTATTTTGAATAAAAAATTACAAGACAAAGCAACACTTGTTCATTTTAAACCCACAAAGGAAAAGTGAATTATTTTTAAAGCACCAAAATAAGTGTGGAATTTGCCTTGTTCAATTTTTAAACCTCAACCAAATCTAGTAAAATTGTTTCTAAGGTTCTTTTTAAGCCTTTGTTTGCAAACTTTTGAAAGAAAATTTGTGTTGTTCTTTTTAGAGCCCAAAAGAAAATTTATTGTTCCCTAAAGCATGAAGGATAATAAATTTCTTAAAAGGAGATTGAAAATCCCCTAAAAAGTGTTAAACAACACTATAGTGTTAAAAAACACTTGTATAGTATGAGATTGATGTCACAATGGAGCCTTCCATTTTGCTTCCTTCCTTGCTCTTACCTAAAAAATAATCAACACCAGAAGATGCAGAGATAGTAAATAAGTCAGATGATCAAAAAGTTAGAAATAAAAAAAGCACATGTGAAAAAAAAATCAAATTTAATTTTTTCACTGTCAGCCAACGGCGCAGTCAACAAATGTGGTGCAGTTTAGAAACTCAGCGGCATAATATAGCATCACACCTCGACTGAGTGTGATGCTCTATAGAAAACAGAGAGTGCAAATGCGGCACAGGTTGAGCACACGATGCAGTTTGGACTCAACAGATCCGTGACGGGTTTTTGAAAATTTAAAATTCTTGCACGGCAAAACAAGTGCGGTGTAGTTTGAGCTTAGAGCAATGTGATATAGCATCACACCTCTGAAATCAATGCAATATAGCATCGTGGGACTATGTGTGGCGCAGTTTGGACTCAACAGATCTACGATGGGTTTTGAAAATTTAAAATTATTTCGTGGGAAAACAAGTGCGACGCAGTTTGAGTTTAGAGCGGTGCAATATAGCTCCGCACCTTTGAAAGCGGTGCAATATAGCATCGCGGGATTGTGTATGGCACAATTTCCTGTAAGCAAAGAAAAATGTCAAAAAGTCACATAATTTTGGAAAAACGTGATGAATTTCTCCAAGTCATCCCTCCTTCGAGTGCCAAAATGTGAACCCCAATCATATTCCTACATAGACATGACAAACAAACACATTAGTTAGTCGATATGCAAGATAAAAGAGGTATTCCCAATTAAATCCATTAACAATGCTCAATAATAGAAATGAAATGAAGAATAATACAAGAAACTAAATCAAATCTATTTAAGCAAATAAAACTCTTGATCCCATGGGGGAGGTGGTGCCAATTGGTGTGTCGAAATTGGCCCTTTCCCAACTCCTTTTTAAGCTATTTGATGATCTGTGGATGATTGAATCTCCTTGATGACATTTTGGCATAACCTAGCTATGAAAATGGATAAAATTAGTTCTCAATGTGAAGATAGTAACTTTGCTATAAGTGTGGATGAGGATGAAGTTGAGTTTAGTAAGTTTACTAAATTGTGGATGATAGAATGAGAGGAAGAGTCTCTCATTTATAGATTTCAAAAATGGAAGAGAGTGGAATTGAGCAATGTGGGATCATTCAACATCCAATGGCCAAGTGTCACTTGTCAAGA